>VZRE01003905.1:350766-392052 GCA_013396775.1 Cephalopterus ornatus | reverse complement strand
GGTTTGCGCGGTGGCCTTTGCGCAGGCGCGGAAGGGCGGGGCCGTTGGGGGCGGGGCCCTGCCGGGAGGACAGCCGAGGTTGCGGCGTGCGCGGTTTGTTCCTGCCTTGGACGGATTTTGCTGCCCGAACCCCTCTTTTTTTTTCCTTTTCCCCCTGCACCCCGCGCAGCCTTTCGAGAAGGTCGCTGTAGCGTAAGCGGGGATGAGCTTTGAGAAGTCGTGCGGTTGGCGGTGAGGGAGGACGCCCGTGACATCAGGAGCTCTGTACGCGGCTCTTAACAAGTGATAAAGGAAGGATTGTCGCCACTTCCCCTTTATTCTGCTTCAGTCACTCAACAGAGCAGTCTTAGAATCAGTTAGGTCGGAAAAGATATCTGAAATTATCAAATCCAACCTATGAGCAAACACCACCATGTCAACTAGACGATGGCACTAAGTGACATGTCCAGGCTTCCCTTAAATACCTCCATGGACGGTGACTCCACCTCCCAGGGCAACCCATCCCAATGTCTAATTACACTACAAAGAAATTCTTCCGAATGTCCAGTTCAAACTTCCCCTGGTGCAGCTTAAGACTATGATCTCTTGTCCTGTCAGTGTTTGCCTGGGAGAAGGGACTGATCCTATCTGACTATAACCTTTCAGGTAGTTGTAGAGAGCAATAAGGTCTCCCTTGAGCTTCTCAGGCTAAACAACCTTGGCTCCCTCAGCTGCTGCTCCTCAGAGGACTTGTGCTCCAGACCCTTCACTAACTCTGTTGCCCTTCTCTGGACTCAGTCTCTTGAGTCCTGAGTTCTGTGCTGTTACAGTCCTGTAATGTTCAACATCATTTTGTCCAATCTAGGGAGTTAGTAGATGCTGAGGGAACCTGTCAGGTTGTGTCAGGGAAAGTGTGTTCCCATAAATAGCATAGCAATTTATTAGTAAATTTCCAAAGGAGTGAATCTATCTTCAATAGAAAAGATGGTTAAACCAAAACTACTGTTTTAGGTGGCCTTTGAGGGATAGGTTATCATCTGTGTATTGGTTATCTCAGCAGGAAATTCTTTACTGTGAGGGTGGTGAGGCACTGGCACAGGTTGCCCAGAGAAGCTGTGGATGCCCGATACCTGGAAGTGTTCCAAGGCCAGGCTGGATGGAGCTCTGAGCATCCTGGTCTAGTGGAAGGTGTCCCCGCCCATGGCATGGGGATTGGAACGGGATGATCTTAAGGGTCCCGACCTCTCCTAGCCATTCTATGGTTCTATGATTCTATCTTGTTTAATATGACTTGTTATGACAGGTTTCCTGTTGCTCCTTCAAATAATTAGTGTGGCCTGTGAATCACAATGTTAGTCTTAAATGTAGTGTTAGGTAAGGAGAAGGGAAAGGAATGCTGTAGCTAGTGGTGATCTCGGAATTTGCATAGTTACAGTTTTGTTTCTTGTTTTCATGTGCCCTCTTTGCTTCTTTGTGTAGTTGTACTGATGCAGACTTGAAAGACCTTGGGTTTGTCGGGTGCTTGTGTTCATCTATATCATACTAAGCATGGTAGTAACACTTAGGGAGTAGTAAATAATGAAAATCCAAAAGTGCCAGGGTAATAATGGCAGAAGTGATTTGCTGATGGTACAAAACAATAACAGACTAACACGTAATTTAAACACTGAAGGTAATTCCCTGTGATTCTTACCTTAATAATCCAAAGGTGTGGCCTGTGAAGACTATAAATTTTCCATTCCTATATCAGAACATGAGTAATCAAGATGTTTGTGTGAAGCTGGAGCTTTGGATGCTGGGATCTATATTTTTCCCAGGTCACACCTCTTCATGAAAGATGAAGACAATTACAGGCTTCAGTTTGGTCTCTCTTGCAATCTTCTACACTATTCACAGCAAGTTACATTCATCATAGAAGTATCATTGCAGTCATTCCACCCTTATTTCATAAATTACTTCAGCATGGACATATAATCAGATTGTAGCTTTTATATATAAAATATGGAGCCTGGCAGTAATTGTATAATCCATACATTTTAAAAAAAGTCAAATGCACTGATGTGACAGCACGATGATGGACTGTGACTTTTTCAGTATGTTCAAACATGTCACTTTTATTAGCATTTTGGGAAATATAATTCAAACGACCTGAGTTAAATCCTTTACTATCATTCTTCTGTAGGAACTATTGTATAGTAACAACATCAAAGATTTCTAATTTATTTGCATGAAAGTTTTCTTTGTTAGAAACGCTTTTAAAACTTAAGCTGCATTGTCTCTTTTTATACAAAAACATAACATGGAGTTAGAATGTGTGTGAAGCAGATGTCAGTCACGATATTCCATTAAAACCAACCTTTTGTAGTGAAGAACAGCATTTTCGTGTTAGTGTGGACAACATTAAGAATAAGGTGGCTTTGCTTTGCCTAGTTGGTTTTTTTAACCTTTTGAATGTGTACAGATTTGTGGTTTTGTGCATGAACTAAATTTTACAGAGAGGTACGGCCTATGAAATGTGGTTGAACTGGAATTGTTGAGCGGCTCCTATGTTTGAATTTCCTGAAATGGTTTGGAATTTAAATATCCTCATTCTTGGGAAAACTGAAAGGCTTCATTGGATGGATGACCCCATCACTCAAATAAAAACACTGTTTTAAGATACATCTGATCTAGTAATTCATTCCAGTTAATGCTGTGGTATTATGGTGCATATAACCAAACACCACCAGGTCAACTAGACCATGGCACTACATGCCATGTCCAGTCTTTCCTTAAACACCTCCAGGGACAATGAGTCCACCACCTCACTGGCCTGTCCATTCCAATGCCTAATCACACTTTGGGTGAAGAAATTCTTCCTAATGCCCAGACTAAACCTCCCCTGGTACAGTTTAAGACTATGTCCTTGTCCTATTGCTAGTTGCCTGGGAGAGGAGGCTGAAGTACCATGCCTAGTACTAAGAGGCATAGGATTAACTGAGGACATCTTGGAGAGAATGAGTTAGGAGCAGGGTAACACAGGAGGTGGCACTGCAAACTGCTTAAATCTTGCCTGGCCCAGGGTGTCAAAGTTCATGCAAGATCTCTCCAGTAATGTTGGAGTGGTTTAATCTTTGATCTGTTTGCCTTTTCAGTGGACACTCTTGCATCATTACACAAGTATATGAAAGTTTAAATACACCTATGCCTACTTTTGTTGGTCATTCTGGGCTGTGCTAAAAAATAAACTCAATGTTTATTAGCCTGTGTTTTTAAAATCAATGAAGGAGCAAAAAATGTAAAGATGTTGTTCTTGTAATCTCTTAATTTCTCACCTGCAGAAATTCCAAAGGTGGTGTTTTTCTTTGCAGAAAGAAGCTGTGTGCTTTTCTGTCTCGTAGCTATAAAGAAAGTTTCTTGCTGTCCTTAGCCCCATCTTTGGTATTTCAAAAGTTCTTCTCAAAATATAGGTGGAAGGACATAAAAAATGCATATAAATGTTAAAATCCACTGCAATTACAAGGTGTAACAAAACTCATCCTAATAGTAGTACTAGGTTGTTGTTTCATGTTTTGGGGTTTTTTTATGGAATCCTTACAGTTACATGGTATATAAGCATTTCTGTAGGAGACATTCCAGCAAGAAATTTGAAAAGTGGAGATCCTGACAGGAATTCTGGTTTAAGTAAAGACTGAAACAGGTTGCTGTGGTGCCATTTGGATGGCCTTGGGAGGTCTGGGATGGCTTTATTATACTTCTGTACATATGAGTTCTCTCTTTAGTCAGGTTTTCAAGCTAGGGCTCTCACTGGAAGAGCCTGTGGCCTCTGCCCATTGCCCTTTGGTGGGTTGATGGTTTGTTGTAACCATTTGCTATAAACGAGAGAGTCCCTGCAGAGTTGGCTCATGTGGAGGAGTCTTTACCTGTACTGGTGATGTGTAGCATGTTGGCATCACCCACTTCTGTGTTTGAGGGAGAAGCAGGAACAGAGGTGCCCTTTCCATCTGGGTTCACATGCGGAAGCATCAGACTCACTACTCCTGTACTGCTAGGGAAGTTGGTGCCTCTGGGAAGCACTGCACTGGCTGGGGTGTGTGTGTGCTGTAGCTGGGTCTCACGCCTGCTGTATGCCCAGAGCTCACTGGCAGTGCTGGGCTTCCCTGCTCCACGTTCTGCACCCACGCAGGAAATCCTGTATAGCTGTAAAGTGTCAGATTTCCTGGTGCATGGGGGGCAGGAAGCAAGCACAAGACTTCTGAGGAGCATGTCTTGACATTTATGGATGCCCAGCACACATGCACATCTTTCTCCCCAAAACCCATGACATAGGAATATGGCACTTTTGCATTTTGCAATGCCATGTGGTCTGTTAACACGGAGAAATAAATTCCTGTTGCATGCTCGCCTTCCACTGAATGTTTTAATTGAAATCATACATTATATTTAAGTTGGATTATTTCAAATCCTTGAGAAGAGAATAGCAAACTCCTGAAATTCAATAAAGGTAGAATGTTGCACTTTCCTAGTTTCTTGCTGTGTAACACATTTTCTGCATGGTTGTATTGACATTGGATTTGGGACACTGAATAAGCAGCAAGGATAGCAGTGATCCTTGTGTTTTTGGGTTTTTTGTTTGATTTGTTACTTTTTTCTTCTTCACTTTCCATTTTCAATGCTAATGAAGTAAAAGCTGTTTCTTTTCACGCTACCCATGTAAGGCAAACCAAGGCTTACCTTACTCTTTAAAGGGAAGGGGGTACTCGCCTTCTGTCATATATATTGTTAAGAGGATATACACTTCTGGGGAGTCAGAATGGATAAATAAAAAATCTAAAAGCATCAATAAACTACAGCTTGTTTGTTTGTTTGCTTTGGCAGCTTCAGAATAAAGTCCAATGAATGCTAAAAATTACTAATTTAGCCTGTGTATCCTTTCTTGGGCAAAGCGTGATTGTTATAAGTCAGAGCTAATTTTTTTTGGATTGGATCCAGTGCTAACATAACATCTTAGTTCAAAGATACGGTACATAAAAATGTTTTCTGGATGTTGTCTTCAAAATCTGCCAACTTCATTTCTGTTGTTCTGAGTTTTATTGGTACAACAGTGGACTGATTTGAATTGCATTTGTTTTTTTTCCTTCCCTGTTGTTCCTGTTTTCATTTTAAATTATTTACAAGTCTGAGGCTTGGAGATGAGAGCCTAATGAATGCTTTAAAAAATAAAACCTACTTCTTTAAGCATGTTATCCTTCATGTTTTGAATTTATCACCCAAGCCTTAATGAATAGTTTTCTAGTTATTCTCATCTTAGAATTTATGAGCTGTCCTATTTACAAGTTTTACCTATACAATGGAAAGATAATTCCTGTTTACCTTAAATGAACTGTTCTTGTTAACAAGCTTAAACTACTAATTAGGAGTAATATGGCAATAAATACTATGTCAAACCTTTTAACAATGTGATGGTGCGATATTTAGTTTTTGAGCCTTTTTTTGGTGCATTCCGTATAAGCATACCGAGTGTTGTGGTTTTTACTATCTCATATACATATCAGGTTAATAATATGTATTCTAGGGAAAAACTGTGGCGTGTAGGTCCTCACAGAAGCAGGTTTACTTCTGTCATTGTTGAGAGGCTTCAGAGAGATGGCAGACATATGAAAGAACCCTTATGAAACCTTCATGTATGTGTCCATGTGGTATTTTGTTAACAGTTAAGTTATTCTCCTGAAAAAAATAGCAGGAATAGCAGTAATTGTTTTGGTTTTGAGCTTAGATTAATATAATTTAATCAGGAAGGAAAGGAAACCTGGGAGTAGAATTTGATGTCATTTACCTGACTATAAATTGGAGTATTTTCATTTAGTTTAACAGAATTTTTTCAATTTGTGTCAATATGATCAAAATCAGAACCTGACACAAGCTTTCCATTTCATAATTTGTACAATACAAACCCGAAGAAACAAAATTGGATTTTTTTTTTTTGTCCAAATTTTACTCCAAAAACCAGGTTGTTCTTGAGCGGAGCTTTTATAACAGTGTTGTTTCTTGTTGGCACCAGGAACTTGGCAGATATGTTGTATGGAAAAAAAACCAACCCAACACTTTTTTTTCTTCAGTTGTTTCTGATTAGACTTCAAGTGTCAAAGCTACAGACTTGTGGGTTTGAGTGCTATTCTAAATCTAGTAGCTTGAAAATTCTTGACAAGTATTTCTTTGACTTCTTTTTGTGTGTCTCTCGTACCTGCAGACGGTTGTATGTAGGCTTTGTTCCCTGTCTGATTTTCTTTGTGTCACCCAAGGAGTTTCCAATAGGATGGCAACCTGAGGAGGGAAGGGGAGGAAGCGACCAAAGAGAAAGATATGACATTGGAAAAGTCTCTTCTGCTTTTCCAGAGCAGGCATAAGGAGCTCCTTCTCTCAAAACCCAAAACTCCTTCTTGGGCACAAAGTTATTAGGTACCATAGGTAGTTACTCGGAGAGGCCAAGGGAAAACCTGGCCGTGCTTTTTGCTAGCCCTGTTCAGGCTTCTTAGGTTCCGTTTCCAGGTAAAAATGATGCTGAGCTTTGCTGGTGGAGGTTGACTTGCAGCAACGCTTTCTTTTTTACTTCATTCACATCATCATGATTTTATATTTTCCTTGTATCAATAAAGGGTATTTTGAGGGAGTGTTGAATAAACTTTTTTTTTTTCCCAGAGAATGTGTACCTTTGTAATTTTTACGAAAAGAGTATATATCCCATAAGGGGATAGATTTCTGAGGAGGCAGTATACAGGCAGAGGTAATATATTATTAGCTACTGTAGATGGAGAAGTAGGCAAGCTTTCAGGCACACAAACTTGTCTTCGTGTCTGCTACTGGTACCAGGATAATTAAAATATACTTGAAATCAAAACAGATTTAATCCCTGAAGTTAAATGTTGCATGGAAGAGCAGGCATGTAAGGAGTATGTCTTTTTTGTCAAAATAATTGTCAAATAATATTTTATTTATACATTTGTTGTAAGTAGTCAAAGGTCTGTAGACTTGCAATTACAGAGTTTTGGGCTGACAGTGCTCAGAAAACTCCAGTTGATATCACTGTGGCCATGGTTTCATTTTTATTTTATTTTTCAAATATTTTTCATCCTTGTAAGTTATGTTTCTGATCTCAATAGGATCTGTTTAGGGAGAGGAAAAATACTTCACATAATATTTAAATTTTGTTTGAATAAACCACTTAGAAAGCACAGAAAGAAAGGGTATATTCATAAAATAAAATCGCGGTAGGAATTTTGCATTATAAAAGATGATGTTCATAGTACTGGATTTGTCTAAACCATCAGAATTGCCAAGCATAAGTAATTACATAATTTCACACTTTCCAGTGAAGTCAGACCCTGATTAAGAAGTTGACAGCCTGAAAGAGTCCGCTCTTTGACAGTGATGTCTGTATTCCCTCAATTTGTAGAGACTGTAACTAGGAAAACAAACTGAGCTTTAAACCCTTTACTTTGAATGAGAACTCTTATTGACAGAGGGAGAATATTCCTTTTATTAAAAAAGTTTTCATACTTTAAATGCACAGATATTTCAGCTTTTCTGCTTTCAGCTAGTGTAGATTTTGCTGATACCAGGTCTTCTCGCTGTCTTGGTGCTCACTGTCTTTCAGTACGTTTGATATTCATATTTCTTTTTTATTCCTTCTTCCTTGCTGTGCTTTTTTTCTTCCTTTTCTTAAACAAATAGACAATATGGTAATACGAACTCTAATAGGAAAAAGGCATTGTTTAACTCAGTTGGGGTACTGCGAATCCAGTCACCAAATGTAACCATAACACAGCATGCATTTTAATTATTAAATATAATGGAAACTTTGCATTTTAAATCTGGAGCTATAAACCACTTGTTTGAAAATGCACAGTTCAGCACTATGATTTTAGCTTGTAGTGAATTACAGGGCAGTATTCTTTGATCAGTTATTACAAGTTGAAGATTAGTAGCATTCACTGCTTGTGTTAATTTTGAGAGTACATATAGGAGTCACTGCAGGTCAAATTGAAGCTCAGATGTGTATATTTTTAATGATTTAGTGAGCTGACTGGATAAAGCAATGTAAAAAATGTATAGCTAATACAGTCATGCCAGTCATTCCAAATGGGGGTAATTTAAAGGCACATTTTAAATACTAGTGCTCCCTAAAATTCCAGTAGTTTGTAAAAGATGCTTTATTATTAAATGCCATATATGTTCGAATAGTTCTGCAAAGTGCTCCTAATGCTCTTTCAGCGTCCTTCCTCTAAAGAAGAGGTGCCAGGCAGAACAATTAATAAATGTTGGCTCAGGTTTGTTCAATACGTGTTGCTGTAATGAATGTATTTTGACCATAAATGGTAATAAATACAGTGTATTCAAATGAAATAATCTCATTGTCTATGCATTTTTTAACATAAAATGTAAAAGTACTTCTGGAATGGATGTGGATTTTACTGAATCGCCACGAAAGCTTACAAATCCTGCATGAGGTGTGCAGGCTGTTTCCAGAAGTAGGGGACACCAAGTTATTGAGCAACTTCAGTAGGTTGGAGGAGGCTTTGCTTAGGTGCTTGCTTCAGGGTGCTCGTACAGGAGGCATGCCACAGGTACAAGAACAAGACTTCTCAGATTCGTGAGAGGTAAATAATGTGGTAGTAGCTCTGCAGAGTCAGTGTCTTCTTTCTTTTGTCCAGGTTGCTAGATGTAGTGGCTCTCCTTTTCTGGGTTTAGGACTTGTGCTTGCTGCCTTTCTCTAGCTGAGGAGGCTGCCCCATTCTGGTGGAGAAGGAGCTGGTTTTTTTTCTTTCTCTCCCTGTGTTGTATGTGAGATACCAGTACCTAAATGGGGACTCCAGGTCTCACTTTCTGATCCAGACACTTTAAATCTTGATGTTGACCAGGACAGTAGTGGCCAGCATACCAGGCAGATACAGACTTGAGTGATTTTGGGCTGTAATTTTGGGAATTGAGTGCAGATTTTTGTGCCGTAGGACTACCCGATCCTTTAAAGGATCCTTGGCACCTGGTTCAGCCTTCCCTTTCCCTGCACCTTTTTTCTCCTGTTGGTGATCTGGTAACTGATTTTACAATTGCAGCCTTTGCTCTTTGAGTCTAGTTGTTTTAGAGTACCAACTTTCTTGTTCCTCACTGTTCATCTTTACTGCAAATCAAATTATATCAAAATAATGATATCAATGTCTAATAGATCCTTAAAATTCATACTTTGTAGTTCTTTTTGCTCATGTACCTTTTTTGAGTGTTTGGCAGGAGTGTATGTAGGTAATATCTTTCTACTGTGTTTGTTTTTTTACGCATATTTTGGAAATATCCTCTGTTGTCTGTGTATGCCAGATTAATATAGCCCACCAAAAGATCCTCATGTGAAGGCTATTTTTTTTAAACCGTGACTACCTCCGAGCCTGAATCACTGTAGAGAACCAATGAATTTATAAACCTTACTTACTTGTGTTGTTGTGGGAATGGATTGCAATATATGTACATAGGTCTCATGGGCTATAGTTAGGGAAGGGCTAAGACAGAGGCTTTTCTGATGAATAGACTTAGTTGAAGACTAAATAAAGGCTACATTGGAACCCATGGCCTTGGTAACCACCTCTAAACAAAAGAGTGCAGCATCACCTGGGGCATACGGGAACCTCTCTGGACTTCAGGTCTGTGCCAGCTTCCCTGGTGCCCCTGAGTGTCTGCAGGCGGCCGCCTGGCAGAGCTTGGTCGTTGCGTCCACCAGCTTGTCCAGGTCACCAGCTGCACTGTCAGAACCAAAGCAGGGTTTTGTTCCTTTGCTATTTCTTTCTATTCCTTTCAGGCTGTAAAATGAGAACACTGAAAATGAAGGTACATTTTGCTTTTGTGCTTTTTGTTGTGCTCTAGGAAAAAGCTGAAAATAAGATAATGCTAGTAGGAAATAGCCTAGGTTGTAGCCTGCGCATTAAGGTCATGGGTTACTTTTCTCTTGTTTTATTTTGTGCTTCATTTTGGAATCTACCTTCTTATGTATGAATTGTTTTCCATGCTGTCTTTTATACCCTTTAATCCTTTGGCTTCCGTGAACTTCTGATGGTTTTTGTCTGTCTTTATCTTTCTGTTGCAGTTTTCATTGCACTATATGTTGTCCAATCTCCAGTTCCTGAATAGCTCAAGTCTTACATCTTTATAGATATAAAAAGAAGCTTTTTTTTACATGCTGCTCCATCTGTTTTTCATTTTTAAGATGTGCTGATGTGTTTTGTCCTGTCTCTTCTCTGACACAGCTGATTTTAATGCTTTCTGCGGTTCTCACTAATCTTCCATTTGTCCAGTTCCCAGTTGTACAGATTACTTTAGGAGATAGCAGTAGGATAGGGAGGTTTTCCTCCCCAGTCTGCCAGCCTGAACCTGGCAGGTCAGCAGCAGCTGGAGGTCAGGACCTGGCGTCTATCCATTCAGGGGCTGTGCTGCAGCCAGCTGACCATCTCCCAATGGTTCCTCGGGCAGAGGGGAAGATGGGTCTGAATTACAATAGGTGGCTCTTATTGACTGATTTAAGTGCCCAAACATTAAAATTTTTAGTCTGATTGCTTCTCCCCTTCTCTCACATCCTTTCTTGCCTTCTTTCTGGAGCAGATTTATTTTTTTTTAAATTTGTGAAAGGAAAAGTATACCAACTTTAAGCATGAAGTGGATTTTTACAGCCACGTTATAAATTCCAAAACTAGGCGGTTTATAATGGAAATTCTTAGTGGGGAGAGAGGAGGGCACGCTATAATACGTGTGTAACCTTTCTTCTCTCTCTTTAGGGAATAGACCGTTTAAACTAAATTAAGTAAAGGGTATAAATTGTGTTGTTTCAGTTTTTAATATTTCATGGCTGATTTTATAGATAAAAGTTACATTTAACAATAAATATGAAGAAAAATTTATACAGGCTGTTCTAGTTTGATATGGAACAGCAAATCCCATTTCTCTGTAGCTGTAAAGAAAATTCATTATAATGACTTTGATTGTAAGAGATGGCTTCATTGTGATTAGTTACGCTGATAATAAAACAACCTTTTTACAAATGGCACAAGATACATGAGGTCTCATGTGTCTGCCTTTTAATAGCACTGAATTTGTGCATTTGCTACCTTTATTCTGTAGCCCTTTCATTTTTAACTGGGCACTTTGAAAATTTACAAGTTATTAGAAATAGTCTAATATAACTTAATTTTTCTTTTGAAGCATTCTGGAGAAGGAGTTATTAATGCAGCTAAGCATTCTTAATTGTTGAGTTTTCAAAACATAAACTAATTTTATTAAAATAACAGGTTTATGTAATTTTATTCAATTCTGAATAACAAGTTTTGTAGATAAAATAGTGAAATCTGGATATATGGCACTACTTTTCAAATCCTTTTTAAGCACCTAAAGAAATATCTTGATTTTCAAATGCCCTATTCCCCATGAATTCAGCTGGATTTAGATGTTAGTGTGTATTTGAGTAATTTAAAACATAGATAGTGGAACTGGTATGCCTGGGTAAAAAGCTGGCTGGTAAAAAAGGCCCAGAGAGTGGTGGTGGATGGAGTTATGTCCAGCTGGCAGGGTGTTCTCCAGGGCTCGCTACTGGGGCCAGTCCTATTAAATATCTTTATCAGTGATCTGGTCAAGGGGATCAAGTACACCCTCAGTCAGTTTGCAGAGGAATGTGGATGTTCTGGAGGGCAGGAAGGCTCTATAGAGAGATCCTGACAGACTGGATCAATGAGCTGAGGACAGTTGTATGAGGTTGAACAATGTGGAGTGCCGGGTCCTGCACTTCGTCACAACAATCCCATGCAGCATTATGGGTTGGGGACAGAGTGGCTGGAAAGTTGCTCATTGGAAAAGAACCTGGGGGTGCTGTTTGGCAGTGGCTAAACATGATCCAGCAGTGTGCCCAGGTGGCCAGGAAGGCCAATGGCATCCTGGCTTGTATCAGAAATAGGGTGTCCAGCAGGACCAGGGCAGTGATTGTCCCCATGTACTTGGCACTGGTGAGGCCACACCTTGAATCCTATGTTCAGTTTTGGTTCACTCACGACAAAAAGACATTGAGATGCTGGAGCGTGTTCAGAGAAGGGCAATGAAGCTGGTGAAGGATCTGGAGCACAAGTTGTTCAAGGAGTGGTTGAGGGAGCTGAGGTTGTTTAGCCTGGAGAAAAGGAAGCTCAGAGGAGACCTTACTGCTCTCTGCAACTACCTCAAAGGAGGTTGTGGCCTGGTGAGGGTCAATCAATAACAAGCGATAGGACAACAGGAAATGGTCTCAAGTTATGCCAAGAGAGGTTTAGGTTGGATATTGGGAAAAATTCCTCTGCTGAAAGGGTTATCAAGCCCTGAAACAGGCTCCACCAAGTGGTGGAGTCACCATCCCTGGAGGTTTTTAAAAAATGTGTGGATATGGCACTGGAGGACATGGTTTAGTGGTGAACTTGGCAGTGCTGGGTTAATGGTTGGACTCTGATCTTAATGGTCTTTTCCAACTTAAACAATTCTATGAATCTGTGATTTGGGGAGAGGATAATTTTGAGAGGATTCATTAAAGGGGTATTTATTTTTTTTTTCCATCGTACATTCATCTAAGAATACATCTCCTTAGCACAGTAGCACAGAATGAGATTGATGAGAAAAGTGTAATGGTTGTAATAAGTTCCTTTCCATACTTATATTGCTGTGATTTGTGCTGTTACAGGAGTTTAACCAGTAAAATCTTCTGTATTGTTTAGTATATAGCAATAATACCAGATATTAAGTCCTGGAAAAATGGTGCACTTGCTGCAAAATTTTAAACTGTTAAAAAAAAAAAAAAAGAAAGAAAGTAATTGTATTTTAAATTGTGAAATGGAATTGCAGGGTCACTGTTGGAGGTGAGTTCCTTTCCTGCTTCATGTAAAGAGCTAAATAATTTGGTGATTTAGAATGAGGAAGGCTTCATAGCTGACAAAACAGAAGTTGCATTTGATTATCAAATATTTATAGAATTTACCAGAAAGTGAAAATCTGAATCATAGTTCCTGGGGAAAAATAGGATGTAATGCTCAAGTCTGCTGGAAAATACGTGATGGAAGAGCACACTTAATATTAGGTTTCACTGTAAAAGACATAAACCGACACTTTTTCTCCCATTATCTGTAAGCTTTAATTTTACACTATTGTTTCTTTTCCATTGATGATAACAGCTAGGAAAAGAAGTCCTATAGCATTTGTTAAAGTTTTTCCCAGGGTGAATACTGGGAAAATGACTGTTGATGACTGAAACTCAGGACTAAATATTCTTTTTACCCCCTGAGAGAGAAACAGGCTATGCCAGGACCCTTTGCTATAGTCAGCAGCCCAGTTGACTTGCAGTCCGCTTTCTGTGCCCACATTGCTCCATCAGAGGAGCAGGCTGGCTCTCTGATGTGGGCTGCTCAGTCGACTGAGAGCACAGTGCTGAAACCCTGCCCTGTCTGTGGTGAGGAGATCTGACTTTGTGTCCTGGCTGCGCTTTGCTGTGATAAGTCACCATGCAGCTCACACATAAGGGTGAGCTTGTGGTCCCTCAGATCCTGAGGGTGTTCGAGCCGAGCAATAGCTTGCTTAGTGATATGTCAATTTTTTCCTGCCAAGAAAGTGTTGGAACAAGTGCAATTTCTTACTCTAGCTTGGTCTCTGGGTACGTGCCTGTGGTTGCTACAGAGTATGTTTTCTGTGTTCATTAAAACCTATTGATCTTAGGAAAGTTTGTGGGATTGATTTCAACTTGGTGCTTTTCAGGGAATTAGTAGTATTTTTAGTAATAACACTCTCCTAATGCGTTCCTGAGAGAGAGAGTGATGATGTATTGAGGAAATACAGAGGCCACACAACCAAGTTGGAGCTCTGACCCAACTCCCGAGGTCCCCTTGCCCAGGGAAGCATTGCATGGTCCTGCTGTGACTTCCTGTGATGCCAGAACTGTCTGGGAAGGGTCCAGTAACATGCTGTACTTCCTGCTCAGGAGGGCTTTGGGGAGCAGAAGGCTACACCCGGGGCCACCAAGTTGACCTAGCACTTGTCTTCCCACTCTGCAGATGAGTAGGGCTGTGGTGTCACCCTGATCATGCTAGCCAATGGCCACGTTAGCAGTAGCACTGTGTGACTGCTGGGGCCTGGTGGGAGGAAGAGACTCCCCTCACCTTGGGCTCCATTGCTGATATTTCCTGGGGAGATGTTTGATATTGTGGGTGCTAACACTTGATTTGAGTTTATGATAAACGAAAAACTGAAGGAAACGCATTGTAGTCTTGTGTAGCTGTTAAACGGCGTTCTTCAAAATAGGGACAGGGTTTTTGCACACCAGATACTAAAGTAACAGAAATCTGTTACAGGTGCAGCTCTTAGAATAGAGTGAAGATTCACAATTTTTGTAGAAATTAGGGAAGTGGTCCCCAGTGCAAGTGTTCTTGTTCTTAGACCCCATGCATGGAAATGCGCTTGAAAACATGTTCCTTACATGAATCCTGCTGCCACTGTGCACATATTTACACATATTGCTGGTTCTGGAAGACTGCTGAATTTTAGGGGCTGATTTAGGTAAGCACCAAATTTTTTGCGTTGCAACAAATAGACATGGAGGAAAATGGATACTGTTGATAGACAGTGGCATTTGAAACCTTCATGGTATTCGTTCCCAAAATATCAGTACTGTGAATGCTTTGGTCTAGTAAATGGTGATGGTGGTGTCAGCAAGGGGCTGTTCCTTCTCTTCAGTTCTTTCTCTCCTTAAGTTCTAGCTGCCTGGGAAGATATGGTTTCATTATATGGGTCGCAGTACAAGGTGGATGCTGCCATGGCATCTCCTGGTCTCTCTCTCCTGGGTAGCACTGCCTCCTCCTTCATTCACCTCCACTCTCCATCTGCTGACCAAGAGTATGTTTTGCTGAGGAGAAGTGGGAGCTTGCTTGGCCTTCAACCTCTCTTTGATCCTCAGCTGGAGTGAAGGAGGCTTTTGTAGCTCCATGGCATAGCTCTAGTGAAGGGCTTGAGGATGGGGAAGAGGCTCTGTAATATGCCATAGTAGTATCTCTTGACTGGTATCACAGACACTGCAGAAGTCATTAATAATTTTTGTATTGTGTCATATTGCCAGTGCTTGAACTCACAAAGCCACCGTCACACTGGCGCGCTTCCCAATGCTGTCTTGTATTGGTTTCTATCTTTGGATCTATCTATGCATCACAGGCAGTAATGGAAATTAGAATAAAATTCAACTTTAACCCTCTGAACTGTGCACAGTACAGAAGTGTTTAAAAGGCCTGCACTGACTACAGCTGAAGCATGGGTTTGTTCACCTGAAAGCAAATAACAGTTATTTATGAAGGAAGCCAGGCTTTGCACAGTTGTGCATGGTTTAAGTCTTAGCGGCAATCATCTAAGGTTATTCGGGGAAGAAAGTACCCCTATGTGTTGCAGAGGGCATGGAAGCACTGTTGTGATTGCTTGCATGTGTTACAAAGGAGAAAATGTGTGATTTGACCTGCAGCTTTTCCTCTGCATGTTAAGGTATTACCCTCTCCATAGCTGAGATCTGTGTATAGCTGTCCCCTTTTATACTGATTTCTAATGATGGATATTAATTTCTTTTTGTTAAGAGATCCAGTAACACAAAAGAGGGAAGGCTGGTTTGTTCGCTTTGCTAAAGTGTGCTGGAGGACTGGTTGTGCTGGAGGGATTTGGGACAGCAAGCATTATACAGAGCCCTGCTGAGTGCACCCTGGTGTGAGGCAAGGGGCTGCCACCGTACCCCCATCACCTTACGTAAGCAACTGAGCTGGAAGATCAAAACTGGAAAAAAGTCTGTTTCCTGTGTCTTATAGGATTGAGCTGAAATACTTCCAGTATGATCACTTGTATTTTATTGAAGAGAAAAACAGGGTTTGTTTCTATTTTTGAGTATTTATGTGTGTCTCCAGTAATCTGATACAGACAGACATATATATAAGTGTGTATATTCTAATGAATATCTATTCTAATTGATAATGTCAGCTGTCATTTCTGTAGATATGCTTACCAATAGGACATGTAACACGTTTCTGTTGGATCTGCTTTTCTCAAATGAAATGCAATTACTTCCTTGTGTGAAGTGGCCACCAGGTGTCATCAGAATGCTTTTATTTTTATTACCTTCTTTTCTTTAGAAGCATATGTACACTTTATATTCTTTTCTGGAAACTTTGTTAACCTATCGAACAAAAAATCCAAAGTCTTTATGTTACCTGTTCATCGAAAAGGCACGCAGCTTTCAACTGAACTTCTTGAATAGGCAGCAGATGAGGAAAACAGGATGCACAACACTGAGAAGCATGTACATATATACACAGATTACTACATGCATTCCTTCCCCAGTAATTTAAATGGTGATAAAATACAGTAAGCTAAACCATGTGGGCCAGATTTGCCTTAGTAGAATGTTATTAAAGAGCTACAGGAAAGGCAATTAAAATGATTAGACAGAAAATACAAGTATTTAAAACATTTTCAATTTCCCTTTCTACTTTCTGCTGTCTTCTTTCCTTGATGCCTTTTTTCTACAGGTTTTGTGTCCTGACTTCACACTGCATGTATTTGGTTTTATTACTTTTAAAAATTTTTAAAAATTCAATTATTTTATTTAGCTGTGAATTTTTGGTATACTTACATTAGTTATTTCAATCCTACCTTTATTAATACCTTAATTAATAGAGCCTACCTTTAATGTATGTTTTTTTCCTTCTTCCCTGGCAGAAAAAACTTGAAGTTTCTTCTAGTTTGTACTTCTTCAACTCAAAACAAGGGTTCTTGGTTCTCAGTGAGCAGAGAGCTGGCCATCTGTGTTGGCCTTTTCAACCTTTTGAGCCTGCTCAAGCTGAGTTAGTAGACAAATGGGTCCCAGGCTGTGATGATGTTGTTGCTTTCTGTGTGATATGGTAGCATTAAACAAGGGGCCAGCAAAGCTGTCCTTTTTTGTCTTTCGGACTGAATTTTGAGCAAAGGTTGACGGAAATTTAGTAAGTCTTCACAAATATTAAACACCAGAATAGCCTCCAAGGAAATTGTACACATTATGTCTTAAAGGAGAAAAGACTCAGGGCTTTTAGGAGCAGGTTTCTACGGTAGCAGCAATTTCAACTTGCTTTTATCATTTGCTGCCGAAGTGCAGGAGGAAGTTAAAGCTTCCAACATTTTTTTTCAGGTGGCAGTGATAGTGCCTGTGTATTTCCTCTGATAACTCCAGTGTGGTCCACTGCACATGGGAGGGTACTACAGCCAACAGTAGAAAGGGATTCAAATTGCCTTTTACTCTTTGATTCTTTCTAGTTTTAATTGGTGTAGTTGGTGAGAATTGCATCTTGCATGAAACCATGTCATTTGGAGAATTCCCACAAACTGCAGGACTCTTTCTGGTATGTGAAAAATTAACATTTCTTTCCTGGGAGTTTCTTTCCAGGACCTGATGAACTCTGTAAAGTGAAGTGTTTTCAGAATAAAGTTCTTTTTGTAAATAAGTATCACAGTGCTATATGAATGCGGTCTTTCTTGGATCCTTAGAAGTTTGTATTGAATATTTTTATTGCTATTGTTATATGGATGCCTTGCTCTGGAAACAGGCAGAATTCTTTGAATTTAAAATTCAAAATAAACAGACCTTTTTAAATATTCAAAAATTGAAAATCTGGAGGTTACTTAACGATTTTTAGGATATACTAGTGCATTTCCTCTCATTCTCTGTCTTGGATTTGCATGCCTATTGATTCTGACAGGACTTGACATGAGTGTATATCCAGGTTTGTCTTTTTTGACTTCCTCTTCAAAGCTGATCTAATCAGTGTTGACTGCTGCATTTAGCAGCATTTGGCTGTTTCCGAAACGAGTGGATGACAAATTAGGGATCCTTCCCTTTTAATATTTTTGCTTTTTGCTTTTTGGTATGAATTAAAGAATATGTTCCTTATGTCAGGAATTCACAAGAACTTCTTTTATGTTGCCGATTTCTGCCCACTGGGAAGCACTTTGAGTGGTTTGGAAGCAGAAGCAAGCAGGATGTGAGTAGTATTGCAGGGTGTGTTTCCCCATGATGCTGTTAAGAGTTCTTTCTGGTGGCTTTGAGAAAATGAAGTTAATGGGTGCAGATAACTCGCCATTTTCAGTGAAACACAGGTTTCACTATCAGGGGGCCTTTTATTTTGTTTAGTCCTCAGTCTTGGGAGTCTGCAGCTTGTTTGGAAGTCTCCTGTGGTGATTTTGCTATCCTAGGAAAAGGAGTGGCTTTCACGTGGAAAGCAGGCTTATGATGCAAAGCTCAAAGTTCCAGCATTTTTGAGCTTCAAAGGAAAACAAATGTTCGTAATGGATAGCATCAAATACTCCTCAGAAAATGGTGATCTTCGTTCCATTTGAACCAACAACCATATTATCTCCTGTATTCCATTGTTGAGGAGACTGTTAGCTTGGATTAGTCTCTCTGAAGGGGGTGAGGTAACTTTGTAAGGCCATGAGACAGATGTATGATTTGATTTAGGAAGGATGGTATGCCCCTGAGAAGATGCTTATTTGACACAGAGGTTGTATGTTGAGATGAGGAATTCACATTCAGTTTTGTGCAGGCTATTTAAGGAACTCATTAAAATGATTTTGCTTCATTGTATCTATGATTTCATTGAAAGAATTAATTGTCTGAAAAGGGGAATTTTTACTGGAAAAAATGAAACTCTGTTTTCCATATGTCACATCCCTTACAAACACTGCAGATTGGGCATTGAATACTTAGAGACAATAGTACTGTGACTTAGAAGTGCTTTGCAAATTCTAATGCCAGGATTAGCATAACAAATAATAATTAAAAAAAGAAGTAGAGTTTAGTACTTGTAAATGTACTTTCTTTGGGTTCTTCTGTACACATCTCTACCCCTTCTTGTGGCATGTGACCAAACAGAGAAGTAAATAAAATTGCATTGAGCATCAGGTTAAGAAATTTTGCAGTTTATTACAGGTTTATGGATCATCACTAAATTGCTTGTCCTTTTGATCTTAATTTAAGATTACTACTTTCTAAATTTCATTTGAGGATTAGGGCAAAGCAAGGCTTACATTGAAAAGCTGAACTGCACTGTCTCCACCTTTTGGTATAGAGACATTATATACTGATTTTTTTGGACCAGCAGAAAAAAATTAGAACGCTCAACTAAAATGCTCTCTATTTCCATCATAGAAAACAGCTTCTGTCCACAAATGAGTGATGCTTGTGTGTAGAACTGTAGCAGACACTATATCAATATAGAAAAAAGCTTTGTACAAGTAATACAAAGTCTGCATTGTTATGAGGTAAAAAATGGTGGTGGCAGCTCAAGAAGTGCTATTTTTACAATTTTTTTGTATTTTCTTCTTTATAGGTAGTGAGATGGTGCTGAATTTTGACTGTGGGGTATCTTTTAAATTAGTCTAAATATTGAAACAAAAGCTCCATGATTCTGATAATTTGGAAATCCCAAGGGATGAAAGAGAATCTTTAGCTGCATTGTTTCATGTGACATAGCCAAGTTACTGTGTATTATGTACTTTCAATATAAGAATGTGTGTCTCCTAATATATTCGGTAAAGATTTGGATATTTGGCCTATGCAAATGTAATATACATAACACAAACATTTTGCTTTTGAAGATCTTAAAAACATGTTTCACTTCTTTCGGATATTTAGCATCTTCATGAAGAAAAGTCTTATGTTATAGCGCCTATTTCCAATAGAATTACTGAGCTCAGCTTTTTCTGCAGCAAAATTTTGAGGTCACAACAGGTTTCTTTCCAAAACTCGCGAACAGCAGCGTGCTGCAAAGAACCTTAAAATGCATTAGGTAATGTATGACTGTCTCCAAGCAGAAGAATTTGTTAACCTGAAGCTAATGTGGCAAATTAATTTTTGGTCATATCTTTTAAGAATCTGTTCAGCTATACTTGATTTATATGAACATTAACAAAAGATTTATGTTACAAAAAGTCAACCCACTTTTGAGTTAGAACAGCTTCATTTTGAACATCAAATACCATGTTAAGAGAGCGCTGTTTGACAGAACTGGCTTTTAAACTATGGAAATACTGAAGATTTGACTGCTGTCTGCTTAGCTTGAGTTTGATTCTGTGCTCTGGTCTTCTGCTGTGTTGTACCTGGCAATATCACCATTGCAGTTTTGGACCCTATATAAATCCTTCCTGGTTAATTTATGCAATACATTAAGTGGTTATGCATCCTTGCGCTTTTGGTACTTGTTACTTGTAAAAATGTAACGAGATGATGCTTTAGAAGATGAGAGCTTGCATCTTGCATTGTTTTTAGTCTTGCTGGTCCATGAATAAGGTAGTTCAACAGCTGTTCTTCCCTACTCCTACTGCTGTACAAGTTTGCCAGCATTACATTGCCATCAAAAGGCTTACTCACTCTCCGTAGTAAGTAGGAATTAGACTTAAGCATGTGCTTAAGTTGCTGTGGCTGCAGGGGGTTACTTGGTACATCTAGAGTGTGTTCTTAGATTAATTTAATCAAATAGCAGAAGCTGATTCTTCG
Source organism: Cephalopterus ornatus (assembly GCA_013396775.1). Classification (NCBI taxonomy): domain Eukaryota; kingdom Metazoa; phylum Chordata; class Aves; order Passeriformes; family Cotingidae; genus Cephalopterus; species Cephalopterus ornatus. Next base: position 371,501 of record VZRE01003905.1, on the reverse strand, counting down.
CACATGATGATGATCCCTGTGCCAGACTCAGGTTTGATCCAAGATTAATTTTGTAAAAAGAAACCCATTTAACCCTAAGTGGTCACTGAGACAGTGCAAACTTTGAGTGCTGTTGATGCCCTGTAATGCATTGGTTTCTCTATATTATACCGTTATATATATATACACATATTTATAATACCAGCTGCAGGCTAGGCCTTAATTAGTGTGGTGGCTTTGATGAGAGCAGAGGTGAATTGGCTTAGGCAAGCAGAGGATTAGGACCACCCAGATTTATGACCAGTTTGTTCTTTGCCATTGTCCTCCTGCCTTGTGGCAAATCTGGGAAGAGGCTTTTGAGAGAGAAGCTTACAGCAGAGGAAGGCTCCCTTTGGCTACAGGAGGCTTATGATATGTTGAATGCTTCTTAAAGTAGTGATAATCGTTCATGCAATAAATCCATGCAGGAGGGAGCCCACAGCTCCCTTTGGGTGTGAGGCACTACTCTGCCATCAAAGAAGCTGAAGTATGTGCTACTGAAATTGTATTAGAGGCTCAGCAGTGTTATCTAAGCAAAGATTGTAGGAGGAAGAAACAGAGACATGGTTCAGTGCTGTGGTCTAGATCTTGTATGAGATGTGGAGAACTGACCAGAGCTCAGCAAATTGCTGACTACGGTACCAGCAAAAGTAGTGACAGTAGCCATTAAGCGTCTATCTCAGACGTACTCTTGTCCTAAATGCAACTTTAAGAGAGAGCTAAAAGAAATTGGAGGCTATTTAATTCCTTAGATTAATTAACGTAAGGGTAATTTTAGAGAAACAGCAGCAACCACCTCATAGTTGTTTTCTTTCATAGAGAATTCTTTCTGGATTATGGTTTCATGCAGGTGCAGGCTCCCACGTAGTGATATTATGACACACATTATATGGAGGTGGGACGGAGGCAAATCTAACTCTGGGAAACATGTGCAGGGGGAGAGTATTTTCATGGAAACTCAGATGTGAGGCAGCGATGAAATTGGGAAAGGTGCATCATTAATTGTTGCCACACGTAGCCTGCTGTGCAGCAGAGGAGCAATTGCCTTGATAATGCCTACTAGTTGTGGGGGTAGATGTGAGACAGTTAACTTCGTTAGGAGTACTGCCTATAAATGGAACAGAGTCCATCCGTGGTCTGCCTGCTAGGAGTTTGTAATGAAATGAAGGCAGAGATAATTGCCTCCATGTACTGCTGACTTGGCGAACTGGGAGAATTAGGCAAGAAGTCTGGGGTGTAAGGCTCCTTAGTGTACTTGTGACTATTTTAATTTCATACTGAAGTTATTGGCAGCACCTATGAGATTTATGTTTTGCATTTTCCACTTCTCTAGCAACTACTTTGTAGTTCTGACTACAAATAGTTTACAAAGATAAAATAGAGGAAATACATTTTTTTTTCCTAAGCACTTGAAAAATCCATAATTGGTGCAATACAGTTGAATGGAAGACAGACTGGACACCAGAACTGGGATTGCGATCTGAACACAGAGCAGGATGAACTTCTATTGAAGAGTTTGTGAATAAATGCCAAGAAACCAGGCTAAACCTGCGGAGACTGTATGCAGATAATCAACCATGTTTTTTAGGTGTGTGAGTGGCCAGTGGAGATGAGCTGAATTTGCATGGGAGTGGCAGAAAAGGCCACACTTTTGTTGATGGAGAAACCTCTAATTACCCCAGTACAACTTTTGATAGTGGAAATGTTCAACACCAATATTAGTTCGCTGCTGGACAAGTTTTCTGATAAATATTATGGTCTGAGAGGAAAGTATCTTATAAAGAAGATGGAGAATTGGTATGAGATTGCAAATTGTCATGTACAGCAAAGAAAAAACTGGTGTTCTTCCCCAGCCCATGCAAGGGAAGACTGGTCAGGTCTCAGTAGTGGGCTGGGAACCTGCTGTGGAGGTGCAGCGAGGCAAGGGACTCACAGCTGCTGTGTGCAAACATTCAAGCATGGACTTGTGACACTGATCACTGAAGTAACTTGATATTTTGCAAGTTATATAAATAAACCTGTATTGGAGTTAAACAACATAATTTTAATCTGATCTTTTTTTCTGTATCCCAAACAGTGCTCATAAACCTTTTTGGGGTAAGTTTGCACTTCAAAGGCTTCTCTGGTCCTGCTATTAATTGCTGTAGCACTTTTGAACATACAGTATGCTGACTTATACCAGCTGAGAATATAGACCTGACTGTTTTAATTCTTACTAGTTGTGATAGTTCCTCTCATGGTTTAGTGAACAAAGAAAAGTAATAGTGTTAAAGAATCAGAAAACTACAGTTAGAAGAGCAATATTGTGATCCTCCAAAAGGCTATTGTGATCTGGGGGTGGTTATTCTCTTGTTATTTAGGTATAACTAGCTTGGTATGGGTTTGGTCGTGGCTTTAGCTCAATGAGCAACCTACGGTTGAAAAACTGTTCAATGTATTCAACTAATGTGCACTCAATTCCTTAGAAACCTTCCATAAATTATTCTTAAGCAGAAAAACACTTTTTTACTTCCCTAGTCTAACTGATTTGAATGTATTTTCTCAGTTTAATACTTTCTTACTTTGTCCTCAAAATTAAGTATAATTATTTTTTTAGCCTGTACTTGAATGGGATTTTGTACCCTACGTTATCTATATCAACATTGCAATTACTTAATCTTGTCAGGAAGTACTTACAGTTGTGGTCATGGCCTCATTCAATGAGTAACTGAACAAAAAACTGAATACTTGGATCTGCAGCAAATTGATGTTTAAATCATAGTGTAAAGCACATAGATAAACATTTAGTATTTAATAATCTGTTAAAATGAAATGCATTTTCAATTCTCAGTTGCTTCATATCAAAATGAAAAGGTAATAAATGTCAAGATTTGATTTCCCACCCCCATCCCTCATATAAACTGTGTTGGTAGCATCAGTTTTTTAGTGGTGAGATCTTTTTGGAAACAGGAAGGTCACACTGGGCAGTTGAGCCAAAGCTTTTGGTAGCTGGATGTGGACAGTTGGACTTTGTGGTGGGTTTCAAAGGTGCTGCACTTTTCTGCACTGCTATTTCATGACTTTTTTTCCTCCTCCTTCTTCCACAGTTGGGAAATGACATTTTAGAGGGTATTTTAGGAATGATGGGATGATACTTAGGGCATAATATTTTAGAACATGGCTCTATTTGTGTTTTCCCTCTTCAGCAGGTAATGTAAGTCAAGGAAGGAAAATAAGCTGCATACTTACAATGTTTAACATTTATGTTGACTTTGTTTTGGTTGTTGTTGCTGTCATGATTATTTCCTCCTTGGAGCTTTTAAACTTGGGAACCTGCATTTTTAGTTCAGGAACTAAACATTCCATGACTAGTTCCCTGAAAGCTATTAGTATTTTGTGCCCTAAATATGCTTCCAGAAACAAGGTCAGGCTTGTCTGCTCAAGTTTAAGCATGTAGTACATTACTTGATTACACAAAAACTGTTGAATCTGGTGCTTGCTCACATGGTGCTTATCGCAGTGAGAGCCTGTAACCAAGTGCCTGGAAGGTGGTTTAGATACCGTGCTGAAAATGTAGCCTCATATCTCTCATTGTATCTGTCTTCCTGCCATGATTTTAATTTTCTATATTGCGGGACTTTTTTACACTTTTGATTGTGCATAAAAGACTAATAAATAACTCTTTTGTTTTGTAGGTAAAAAGCCAAATGATCTACGATTGATAATATCAATGTTAAGGATGGATGGGGAGGAAAGTAAGAAGAGCGATGATGTTGATGAGAATTTACAAGTTGAGTTGACAGAAGAATCCTCAAGAAATACATCAGAAGAAAATGCTGGATGTGACTCTCCATCTCAGGAGAAAACAAGGCTTCTATCAGATGAAGTGTTCAGGGACCTTGAAAAGAAAGGAAAAGAGAATGGCACAAACAAAAGTGCACTGTCAGGATCACCAAACCTGGATGCTGTTGAAGCAAACAAACCTGCAATTGTCTCTAGAAAAAGAAAACAGAGTTCTTCAGAAGACATGAAAGATAGTGGAAGGAAATTACAAAAAGTTTTAGCTGGAGAAGCAGATAGCATGATAGCTGGAGCTGTAAAGAAGGAAGGAGTCACCAGTTGTCCTGGTAGTGACATCTGTAATTCAGATATCCTGTGCCTACATTATGATTTCAGGTGTGCTGATGATGATTCCATTCACAAAGAAAATGAACATTCACAAGATGTATCAGCTACTGTTCCTGATAAGTTGTCTTCTTCAGAAGAAATCAGTGTTGTCTGTACAGTTGGAAACATAGACAAAGATCTTAAAGGCAAAATAAGCGATCAGGGTTTGCCTTCCTGCTCTGATATGGAAAAACATAAACATTTAGAAAGCCTCTGTAAGCCATCCAAAGAGCAAACAGGCCCTCATGGCAGTTGCATAGATGAATGTGGTTCAGTGCATATGCATGTTAAGCGAGATCCTGAGAAATCCAAGATCTTTTGTTGTGAACTTTGTGGTTTTCAGAGTGCTGAAGAAAGTCTCCTGAATTCTCATTTCCTTGGCAAGACTCATCTTCGACGCCAAAATCTTGCTGCACGGGGAGGTTTTGTACAGATCTTGACAAAAAAATCCTTTAAAAACCAACAGTCTACTGCAACCAAAGACAGGAAAGTCAGAGCAAAACCTGGGACCAATAAATTAAGGACAAGAACTGGTGATGCAAAAGATTTAAGTGTTTGCACTACACTGAAAGGTTCAAAAGTAAGCTTGCCTAAACAAAATGATGGCAGTGAACTTGTTGAAATGATACCATCTTCAAATACTCCCACTGAAAAAACAGATACTATGACAGAAGAAACATTGCTTTCTTCTGGTATACAAGGAAATGCTGAAGTCCATACTGAAAAACTAGAAATACCGGGACCATCAGAAAATATCTTGCAGAAAACAGAATTCTCTCTAACTACCAAAAAGCTACTTAACAGTTTACACAGGACAAGGAGATTTAATAGACTGAAACATAAAAGGAACATTTTCCTGTTAAGGTCTTCATTTGAACAGAGTAGGTCTTTTAGATTAAAAAGGCAGGTTAAAAAAAGGTACAGCTTGTTGGGTAATAGCAAGAGAGACAAGTCTGAAACTCGGCGAGTACACATACAGCATATTTCCAGCACACAGCTTAAACCTGGTGATTCAAGCCCTATGTCACATGCAGAATTAGAAACAGATGCTAAAAGTAATTCCAATGCCACTGCAGAAATTCAAGTTCTTACTGAAGATAAGCCAAATACCCTTTCTTCTAGCACTGCAGATGCTAAGGATTCTGATGTTAAACTTGCTTCTGATCATGGTAGCCTTCATACTTGCATGGATTGTGGTCATGTTTTTCAGAACAGAGGAAGTTTGGAAACTCATGTTGCGAAACTTCATACAAAAAGGATCCAGTTTCATTGTCAGATGTGTAGCTATTCCTCTGGAATCAGGGAAGACATGAAGCAACACTGTCAGGATAGTAAACACCAGATGGGTGATTGTAGATTTAATTGTCAGCTCTGTTCATTTACCACCTTGAATATGATCAACCTTCAAAGCCATATGAGTGAAGTGCATAATATGTCCCATAGTTGTCCAACTTGCATTCTTTTTTTTCATTTGGAAGAAGAGCTGATAAATCATCAAAAAAATGAGAAACACAATGGGTCATTATTTCAGCAAGCTACTCCATTAAGTAACAATGATCAGACCTTGCAAGCGGTAACTTACGCTGACTCAGTATCAAACAATAGCCAAAGACTTGCAAGTGAAATGGAAGTATCAATGCAAGCAAAAACTCCAGACTCTTCCTTCATAAGTCAAAGAAATGAACTAAAGCATTCTGTTCTGAATAAAACCCAATTTCAATGTAAAAAGTGTTTTTATAAGACAAGATCTTCCACAGTTCTTACAAGGCACATAAAACTCCGACATGCACAAGAGTATCACTTCCTTTGCAAAGCATGTAATCTCTACTCACTGAGTAAGGAAGGAATGGAGAAGCATATAAAAAGAAGCAAGCATCTTGAAAATGCCAGGAAAAACAACATTGGACTACGTTTTGAAGAATGTATTGTAAAGGTTTGTGTTGGTGTTGGTGGTATTAAACCAGTAGTGGATACTTCCATTTCTGGGGGCGGAAATACTCAGTTAGATAAAGAAATTATACATGTTTCATCCTCTTCCGTAGAAACTATATCAAGAAATAAGGAAGTTGTTCCACTTGATCAAAGGACTGGTGAAAATGAATTGGTTTTAGCTAATGCACCCAAAAGAGGAAAACCCAAAGGCACTATTTCTAGGACCTGTACCCATTGTGGTCTCTTGGCCTCCAGTGTTACAAATTTGACTGTTCACATCAGACGAAAGCACAGTCATCAGTACAGCTATTTGTGTAAGGTTTGCAATTATTACACTGTAACCAAAGGAGATATGGAACGCCATTGTGCAACCAAAAAACACAAAAGTCGTGTTGAAATAGAAGGATGTGGAAAACAGAACTCAGAGATCATTGTTAGCCCTGAAGGAGGTAATTTTGAATCCATGATCAAGAAGGTTAACAGCCCCATGACTGCCTTGTATGAACATACTGAGGATGGTGGTCAGTCACCAGATTTGGAAAATTCTGTCTTAGACAATCAGGAAGTTGAGCAAGGAGATACTGAGATAAAAGTTATAAATGCCAGTAGGCTGCCAGATTTGCAGCCTGCTATCAATCCATTGAATATAAACCAACGTGTACCTCTGGAACCAGTGAGGGTTGCTCAAGATGGTGACCCAAGATTCCAGAGAAGAGCAGTGGGTGCAAATGACAACAAGTGTGTACACTGCAGCTTCATTGCTCATTCTGCTGCTTCTTTAGAGCTGCATGTGAAGCGAAAACACACAAAACAATTTGAATACTACTGCATGGCTTGTGACTACTATGCTGTTACTCGCAGAGAGATGATTAGGCATGCAGCAACAGAGAAACATAAAATTAGAAGAGAATCTTACGTTTATTCTTCTGGGGAGGAAGCAAATACAGCAGATATTGCTAAAGAAGGCACTGCTTTGCCTGAAGAGGAGCACCATCACAGCGCAGGAGAATCGAAAACTGTTTCAGGTGAAACAGAATGTGCTAATGATGCAGCACAAGGTGATCATATGAGTAAAAGCTTAACTGAGTGTACTGTCTCAGATGAAAATGCATCTCCAGGAACCCCTAAAGATGTTAGTTCCCAAAATGCAGTAGGAGATGAACTTGAAGAGGAGTCTAAAAATGGAGGAGAAAACCTTTATTGTGAAGGATTCCAGCAAACTCCTCAGAAAGATAAAGTTGCTGCACTTGCCGAGGAAGTATCAGTTCAAGAAACAGGTACTTGTGAGGTGCAGAAAAGGAAGCATGGCCAGGAGCTGCTTAACTCAGATGACAATTGCACTGCAGAAAATCAAAATAGATCAAGCAACACAAACTTGAATTCAGGAAAAGGCGAGGAAAGCTTGGACGAAAATAGCGAAAACCCCGAAGTAGAGTGTGGAAACAAAGACGGTCTCAAAATAAAATCACTGAAGAAAAATAACCCACTTATGCTAAGTCTTCCAGAAACAAGTAGTGCAGTAGAGCAATCAAATTTTGCTGGAAACATTGGAGAAATGGTACAAAATATACATAGTTTAGATGGTGACAGAAGTTTCAGAGAGGATCCTACTGGGGAGGAGGAAGAAGCCCTTATGGAAGCACAACATGAATCTGAAGTAACTATAAATAACAGTGTTTGGGAGGCAGATGGCTCAACAGCTGAGGGCATGCAAGAAAGTAGTAATGAGGCTTTAGGAACAATTATCAGTGGTGATGATAAAGGAAAGGCAACACAAAATTTTGGCAAGTTTGATTCTTCTATAGTGAGGTTAAAAAGTCATCAGGATGGGGAGGCCACTGGCCAGTCTGCAGAAGGACAGATGCCGGGTGCAGTGAAAGCTAATGAGCTCACCGTGAAAGCAGACACTTCACCAAGTGGTGGGAAAAAGAAGAAGTCAGAAGGAATTTCCCTTGGGGAATCGACACGTATTCGCTGCGATGACTGTGGTTTTCTAGCAGATGGTTTGAGTGGACTAAATGTTCACATAGCCATGAAACATCCTTCAAAAGAAAAACATTTTCATTGCTTACTCTGTGGAAAATCATTTTACACAGAGAGCAACCTTCACCAGCACTTGGCCAGTGCTGGGCACATGCGGAATGAGCAGGCGAGTGTGGAGGAGCTGCCTGAAGGAGGCGCAACCTTTAAGTGTTTGAAGTGCACGGAGCCCTTCGATTCGGAGCAGAGCTTGTTTCTCCACATCAAAGAGCAACATGAAGAGCTGCTGCGGGAAGTGAATAAATACATTGTGGAAGACACTGAGCAAATAAACAGGGAGAGGGAAGAGAACCAAGGCAATGTGTGCAAGTATTGTGGGAAGATGTGTAGAAGTAGCAATTCCATGGCCTTCCTAGCTCACATCCGTACCCATACAGGTATGGAATACTCTCTTTGCAAGTGGTCTCTTTCAAAGAGAGTGAATTATACCATTGTTCTTTTTCTACTTGTTAATTTCTTTAACATTTCTTATGAACTGGCATTCATATTGCCTGATAAGCCCTTGATGAAATTCAAAATTACCTAAAGGGGTATGAAAATACAGTTATCAAAGGGCAGAAAATGTAACAACATTTGCAGTGCAGCCACCCTTCTGCTTTTTGTTTCATATAGAGAGATCTTCTTCTTTTTAATCTAAATTGTAACCATTGATTGGTTCTTAAATTTATATAATGACAAAGTGGTGTTTGAGAGAACAATTAGTTGGTCTTTCTGATTTTCTCTTCCTTGCACTTGTTTAATATCCAAATTGTTTATTTAATTTCAATTCAATGAAACTTTCAGCATTGCATAATGTTTCAGGATAGATATTTAATATTGCATCATTCCTAAATAAATACCAATAAGAAGCAACAAGAGGTTTTCTGAGAAATGAGTTATAGGGATTGGACTTGGTCAGCCTTTTTGGAAGGTGGTGTGCAGTGCTGATGTGATGCACAGGGATATAGCATCTGATTTAGTTTCTGTGCTGATCACACTTTCAATTCATTTTTATGTTTAATTTTAAGTGGAAAATTTAAAAACATTTCTGTAGAAAAATGCATAAGCTGCAGTTCTAAATTTATGTAAAAATTCACTGCGATGTTTCTATAAACCTGCCATACATTCTTTATTTTAAATAGACAGCTTTTCTAAATCACTGAGCTCTGCTTAGACAAGTGGTGTCTCCATGGTTGAATTTATGAGTGGATTTGAATAATAAATTCACATTTCAATGAACATATTTTCATTAAAACTGTAAGGTTTATTTTACTGTACTTTTAAATAATGGCTTATTATGGAAGCTATAGTTTAAATTCATGCAGTATTTGAAACTTAGTGCATGGTTACAAGGAAGAGAACAAAAAGGTAAGAGAAAAGAAACATAAAAGAATGGTAATTCCTGGCATAATCCTAAAATAGTTTTGTAAGGGTTTTTTATGAAACGGCAAGGGCGTGACTGGACAACAAATCCTTAAATTAATCTTGGGGCGCATGGACATTGTATTTCAAACCTTTCAAAGTATTTTACTATTACTGCAGTATTCATGTATACCAATAACTCACATACTTAATACTTTCAGCATTACTTCTGTCCTGTCAATAACGTAGTTATCTGTATTGCTTCAGCTAATATCCAACTTTGAATGCAGTGTTAAGTCTTTAGAAGGATGCTCCTGTTCACATGGTCAGAACAGCTGTATAAGCCCTTAATATGCCCTCTTACGGCAGATAAAACTGAATAAAACTAAGGGGGAGGATGCTAATGGAGCTCTCTTTAGAATTCTTTATGCAACTGTCTGGTCAAGACATGTTGCTTATAATTGATGTGTCCATTACTTGAATTCTCTTGTAATTATAGTCAATAAGTCTTGTAAATGTGTTAAAGCTCACTAAAAGCATACAAATTCAAGAACAGAGTAAGGCTAATAATTTAAAATAATCAATGTAGGCATTTCAGCACTTAATTTCCCTTGTGTGTTGATAGCTGATCATTCTTAATCCATTAAGATTTATTTAGTCGTTTACAATGCAAAATAGGTTTGCACTGGTCACTTGTGCCATTTGAAAATGTCCACCAGGTTAAGTGCAGAATGTAGTCCATTAGTCTTCCTTGACTGTATGTATTAATTGCATTTAAAATCAAGTTAATGTGGATGTGAAAGTGAGGTAACTATCAATATATGACAAAGCAACCCTACTTACATAAGTTACATCATTGATTGTAACATTAAGTAAAAGTTAGTGTACTTTTTAACATCTTGTGTGTAGGACTTATCATGGAGTATATTTTTATTGTGCTTTTGGATAGCACTACATATGCAAAACAGTAAAAGAATACATTTAATTTTGCAAGTCACTTTTTGGTGGTGCGTGCAGAGGTATAGAAGGGTTACAGAATGGAATTTTATCTGCCCTCTTTCTCACTGCACCCTTAAATGAAATGCTTTTCTTATTCTTTGCTTATTCACAGAAATGGTAATGCGGAGATTTTTATTAATAGTTAATGGGAAGAAATCTTTCTCTTCCAATACATATTTTCATATTTGGGGTTTTCTTTGTGTCTTTTCTTCCAATCTGTATCAGAATGGATTCAGTTTAATAAGAAACAAATATTTTTAGGTTATTGGGAGTCATGGCAAAGGGAAATGACCTACTCCACCAACTGTATATACACTGGCTTGTAACATTGGTGAGGCAAATTACAGTATTTCCAGTTTCTCGTATGGTCCAGGGTAACAATAGGTACATAATAGTAGCATGGCTGCACATTTTCCCATTTATTTTTCTGATTATGTGCTTTTAAAAAGATCTTTCTTCAGCATCTGGATGTGTATAAATATGTTTCTGTATGTGTGTATATGTGTGTAGCCATACTCAACTCCTTGCCTCTTTTTTTTTAATTGAGTAATTAGTGATGGTTTGGGTTGGTGGGGGGAAGGGAATCGAAAGTTTTAGAATGATACAACTAATGATTTCCATTAATAGAAAAATAATGTTTCAAAATACCACTTAATAATGTAGGAGATTTTCACATTGCAAATGAAAGGAAAGCTTTGCTAGAGAGGACATAACAAGTAAGTCCATCACATGTTGACAAGTGAAAATGAGGAAGTGTAAAGAAGAATAAAAGGAGTAGTAGAGGTGGAAGACTTTTTAGTTCGCAATTGATGGAGGTCCCATAAACTTAATTAACAATCAACATCTCAGGAAAAATCACCTGCAACCACATCATCTTTGTTTCTTTTCTTGTCAGATTTCTCTGTTAATGTCAGTTTTGCCCAATGTAAGTGTAGTATCTTACTCCCCATGTCCTAAACATAGGAGGAGATGGTATGATGATACTTCATGTGACTGTGCCCACTTCGTATTGGGCCTGAGCTAGGAACACAGCTATGCCTGCAGGTGCAACCATGTTGCCTTTGGCTGGCTTAAAGCTGAGACAGCAAATTCTTTCTTACATCTTTGGGTCTGTATTGTCCTTATGTAAAGTAAGAACTATGAACTCGAGTCTTTTTTTTATAAAACAGTAGCATGGTTTGTGTCTGCCTGACCAGAACTCTTAAATTTAGTCTTGCTTGCAATTTGGTGTGGTGGTGGTGTTTTTTTGTTTTTACTTTTTTGTTGCTGTTGTGTTTTTGATTTGGTTTGCTTGTTGTTGGTTGGTTGGTTTGGTTTTCCCCCAATTCTCTTGTTAAGAGCCTTATTGTTTACTGCTACCATCCGAAGATGTACACTTGTTTTCCATGCCATAACTTGTAGGTAAAGTAATCCTGGTTTTGTTTGGTTTTGGGTTTTTTTAAAGTAATTTGGTTGAAAAGATATTGAAAGTATTTTTCTCATTTTTCTGAGAACTAAAAGCTAAGTGTGAATCTAATATACCACATTTAACACAGCATAAGAGAACTACTAAAGCTTGTGATAAGAATGACTAAGAAATGTTTTATTGCTTCAACATTGTTTCGGACTGCTTTATGGCAAATACAGATTTTATTTTTTCCCCTTAGTTTAACTCTTAGTCTACTGTCTTCATTTTTAGTATAAAATTTGGGGTTGCTCCATTCAAGAACATACTGGAACAAATTCAGCACCAGCAACCTAAAAGGGAGATACGCTGCTGTTGTTTTAGGTGAAAAGTACTGACGAGCTCTCCAGCACTTGAATTTTCTTGGAGTTTAAATAGAGATGTTAACAGATATTCAGCTTTGGATCTGAGAAAAAAAAAATCAAAAACCTTCAAGGCCTTGGTGGTTTTTGGATGAGAGCAGTCAACAGAATAATACATTTCTGTATTGTCAGCACACTGTAGCCTCAATTGGTCTGAACTCAAGTTCTACACAAAGGAGTCATGTAAATGGAAAACAGCAAAGGTCTTGTATGGAAGCCCTGTGGGACACCTGCAGTAACAGAATGAGGAACAAATTTACAATTTAATCAGTAGGAGAGAAACTAAGGGAACATAGGATTGGATCCACGTGGTATTTGAATTCTATAAGAAAAAGAGCAGTATAAACACCAATAGATTTAAAAAAATCCTCTCCAACTGTGGTCTTGGTGTTATTACTTGTGCAATCAAAGATCATAAGTTAAAACCTCAACTTTTAATATTCTTTTAATGCAAAGATAGGTTTTCTTTATTTGCATGGATATCCTTGTAGAATGCAGTGTTGATCTGAAACGTCACCAAATTACTGATTAATTTAGTTTTATCAGGATCATTTAAATAAACTGGGGTTTTTCAAAGTGATGGATAGACTGTGATTGCTGTGAGCTGCAGTCTGAACCTGCTTTTGACATTTAAACATATAAAGCTGACTAGATATAACCATTGAGGTGCTAAATATATTTTACATCTATTTCCAACAGTAGAAATGGAAGTATTAAGAGATCTGGCTTCATTGTCATTGAACTGTGAAATATTCAACCTTGTCTGCCAGTGCTTAGTACTGTTGACTTTTTTATTTCAGTTAGAAGATTAAAATTAAATGCTTCATTTTTCGTTAGCTTTTGGGAATTAAATTGAAATTTAAGACTCTAAAAATTTTTACTAAGATCCTCAATTTCACCAGTGCATTCTTGGAGGATGTTCTGTTTTCAAGGGCAAAGCAAAAAGGTTCATTGATCAAGTATGATATAGTGCAACATTTTTCTTATCAGAACTCTTTATGTATATTTATTAAAGATCACATATTTCATATTATGCTTAACTGTATTGGAAGAAGTACTTCACAAAACATATACTAAACATAATATGGGGACTCTGTGACCATATTGTACTTACTTTTAACTGCAATTCTATGATTTTGATTTACTGATTTAAGGATTTAGTGGTTAGAAAATTGTAAAGTGCTATTAGAATGGTGTTGCTGCATAATAACGTGGGGACTGACATGTGCCCAATTTGACTATGTCAGTAAAAAAATAGATTTTCCATTTTGAGAGAGGATCACTGTTAATTAAGATGGACAAATAATTTGATTTTTTTTCTGAACTGATGGGATACGAGAAATAGGCTAATACTTTTTCCTTGGAGAAATAATTTCAGAGTTCTTTGGTCTGCAGCGGACATTTAATATTAAAGTTTGTTCTTGAAATAAATAATAGCCAAAATGTCAATACTTCTGGTTTGCAGAATAATCATAAATTCTTGACCATAAAACAGTCATAAAGGCATAATATTTTATCCACTGTATATTCACACATTGCATGCCATTACAATAGCTAGGTGATGAATCATTTTCTGTGTGTGACAGAACAAATCTGAAATACCAATGCTAATGTGATATCTGTTCAAAGTCGGAAGACTTGTAAAATTACTTTACTTTAAAAGTATTTATTTAAAAAACAACTACATTTTGCAGTTTACTCCAATGCCAAGACTCTTTAAGACTATTACCTGGTCCCCATTTGGAAATGGGGACAGGGATTGAACAACTTCTGCCATCTTGTTGAAATGTTATCTACCTACTATATTATCCTTGTTTAATATATTTTGTGATTTTTTTTAATAATAAGAAAAAGAGCAAATTAAAAGTTAAGAGAGTATTTTCTGTGATGTTGAACTTTGGGAAACTTCAGTGAGTAATTTATAGTATATACTGTCATGTACTGGGAGTTATAAATTTATGTACAAGATAGTTTTTTTTATTAGGCAAAAAAACAGGTTAAATGTGGGATAGGCTTTTTAAAAGGTTATTTTTTCTCAGGATTTTTTATTTCTTTAACCGTGGGTGATATTTTATTCTAATTCAACTCATATCTTATGCTAAATTTTACTTAGGATCAAAGCCATTCAAGTGCAAGATATGCCACTTTGCAACAGCTCAGCTCGGAGATGCCAGAAACCATGTCAAGAGGCACCTTGGGATGAGGGAATACAAGTGTCATGTCTGTGGGTGAGTAAATTGAAACAGTCTCCACCATGGTTAACCAGGAGAAGAGCGCAGGATATGCATTGTTTCAGAATTGAAAACTGTGATGTGAGCAAGAGTGGCTAAAATTATGCATGCATATCCTCCTTTCCATTGTTATGGTAAATTCCTTAAATACAGTTATGACATTCTTTTCCCACTTCTAATCCTGCACTGAAGATGAGCAATTTTATGGGCTACAAGGTCAATTTGAACCTGTAATCTGTAAATTGACTAAATTATAGGATGTTCATTCACATTGCCAGGGAGAACTGTAAATTCCATTTAAAGACATAAAAAATATATAATATAGACTTTACTGTGTGGGGTTTTTTCTTTTGCTATACTGTTATAATTTTAGTACCATTAACAGATTTCTGGACTCCATTAGGGTTTTCATTCTTTACGAAAACAAAACAGAAGACAGGTTTTTCAAACAAACGGATCTAAAATATTGCAGGCATAAGACTTTTAAAATAAATTGAAGTCTTTTATGTATGCTTGTGTTCCTGTTTGTTACCCAAAAAATCTTGTTTTTCTTTTTACAATCGTTATTTCCTCAGAAGGATCGTTCATAATGTTTAATTGTCCTTCAAATGTGTTGCATTTAATAGGAGGCATTGAGACTCCTTAATGCAAAACTAATTAATTTAGCAGAAATGTTTAAAAGGTTTTAAAATGCCATGGCATATATGGTACATCATAGGACATTCAAAGTTGGATTTTAATACCCTAGTTCTGATTAAAAATATATTTTAATGTTATTACACTGAAGAAATTAACTACTATATGCATCAAATAAAAATATTTTACTCAAACCTATGTAATCTGCTATAGCAGTCTTATGGCTAATGTGTAGAGAAGCACAGGTTCAATTAGATGGTGCAGTGCACACATGAATGGTGTGGTGTGATGTTGGGCATAATATTCAGCAGGAGAGGTTTTTTAGCCTTAGTGTACCAATCTACTGCAGGACAAAGTGAGTTACACATTTTAAAGGACAAGTGTATCTTCAGCTGAAGATGCAGCTGAGTGATTTTCACTGATTTGTCTCTCTGTTTTTCAAATAATTTTGCATGCAGCATTATGAGATACTTTGGATGGGTTTACTCACTTAAGAAAATTAATTGCTGACTTCTTGAAACAAGAAATAAAAATGTATAAGCCCATTTCTTAAGTCCACTGGATATCCATAGTACAATAACTTGTGCTACTCCTTATTTTGTAGCATGGGTAAAAGGAACATGGTAGGCTAGTTTATATCATTTTAAAAATCTTTGTTTACCATCTCTGCTATAGGAATTGTCAAGAATTTGACATAGAAGATAGTTAACAACTGCAGATCTACAGAAGTGTTTAGCTAAGTCTAAGCTCTGTTCTTTAGAATTTGTCCACAAACTTGACATAGGTTCTTTATTCAATTCTCTTTTAACTTAAACTGAAAAATCATCATATTAGTTAACTATTTCATTGTGAGAGAAAAAGTAAAATAAATCTCAAATTAGCTAATATGGTATCTTTTTTAAAAAAGAGAATTAAAATTATTAGGATTTGGCACAGTGCCTCATTTTTTCAAAAACTCATTCTATCACTTCAGGATTGACATGTTTGACAGAACCTGTCTCAGAAATTATACAGCTCTCAGTTGCGATTCACAGTGGTTATGCAAGAGAGAGATTAAAACATGTATGAATGATTTACACTTTGGTTTGGAATGTTAGTCACTTTCCTAAGCTGATTGCTTACTGTATGTTGCTGACATGTCATACCTGGTAGCCAAGCAGGTCCTCATTTTCCATTTTTGTGCAGTATTGTATTGCTAATTTTCATCAACAAAATGAAGCTGTGTTGTTTAGGTATGGCAAAACAATCGGCTGAAGAGACATAAACCACAATATACCCTTTGCTCACAAAAATCTGATTTATGCCCGTCTTTAAAGAATCATTACTTTTCACTTAATGTGCACCAAAAATGTATTTTAACAATTATACACTAACACTGTTTTATTTGGAAAAGACATTCTTGTACTGTAGCTGACAGTCCTGAAGAACTGAGCAGGATCTGAAGGAGGAATGACCGGGGCAGTTTGAACTGTAGTCCATATAATGAAAATGCCATCTCTATATGTGGCAGAGGAGAAAAAAGTGTTAATAGCCTTTGCTGTATTTCTGCTCTTTTAATTGAAAGGATTGGGTATTGTGTTGGTTAAAAAAATAAAGTAGCAACATAAAAAAAAAATAAAATAGCTAGGATTGGCTATCGGATTAGTGGCACTATAGAGCATTGGTACATTAACACCACTGACAATGTCAATTCATTATCATTGATGGCTAAATAATCTTAGAAATGCTCAGTGGACCTATTAGTTCCTGAACATAAGCAGCTCATGCTGCATTTCTTCATTAGCTTTAATTGCTATAAATTTTACCTTTTTAAAAATCATGCTTTAAAAGGTGAAGTGATCTTTCAGGAACATTAACTCTGTAATTTTGTCACAAACAGAAGGTCCTGCACTATGTTTTCTTTTCTACAGTAGTTAATATTCTATCCTCTGACTTTTAGATTTATAGTAATAAGCCTTCTGCTAGTTGTGAGGATAAATTGTGTTTCAATGCAATTTTTGTGTTTTGAATCTACTTGGGCACTTTTAAAAGGTGAAATGTCAGTGCAACATCATGGTGTAGTGTGGTCTCAAAATACCACTTCTTTTAAAGACAAATTATTTGGAAATTTTTGTCTTACAAAAAAAGGCAAGAAGCTGTATTTTTTCTGTTGTTTTAGGAAGGGTTTGCTATGTCTCAATTTTCCAAATGATCCTCATATTTACATGGTACAAAGTACACAATATATAATTCACTTAGTTGTTGAAAAAGGCAGTAATTTTGCTGTGTTGTTTTATTTTTTTTTAATTGAAGTTCAGGGTTTGTTTTTATTCAGCTGCACAGAGAAACTACATGACACAGAAATTGGACACTACTAATGTTTTAACATTTGGAATAAACCGTCTGCTACTCATTTCCTTATCGCAGATGTGTGTTAATTGTTTTCTTTTCCATACCCATGGCTGCAAAATATATCCCATTATTTCAGGGGTAGTGTCTGTTTTCTGTGGGTAGCAAACTGCTGCATGTTTGAATTGAATTTTTGAAAGTCTGGTTCTAAAATTGGCTGATAACCTCTGGGTTACGTGAGAAAATCTTGGTTGCCCAGCACTTAAAATTTTTGTTTCATTTGCCTGGTGAAATGCAGTGAAAAAGCTTATCATGCACTTTTCAAATTTTATGCCTTAGGTAGAACATGAAAAATGCATTGTTCTGCAATTGAGATTTTGAACAGAATTTATAGGCAATGTTTGATTTAAAAATGTGGCTACTTTTCTTTGCTTTTTTCTTGCCTTTGCTTTCAGAAACAGAATTTTTGGGTGTTTAGTTTTATCTTTCAAGTAAGATGGGCTGCTTCTTTCTTTGGTTTTTTTTTCTCCTTTACGACTTCTTAAAAGTCAGCTGAGGAAGATGGGTATAAGGTAGGTTTGGATTTTTAGGAAAATTTCCAGTATTTAAAACATGCATATAAACATTTTTTGCTACCTTTCTACAAATTGAAAGGGCATTTGTAGCAATGTCTTTATTATGTTTATTACACATATAGTATTTCATATATAGCTGTCAAGTGTTTTAAGAACAAAAGTAAGTATAATAGACACAAAGGAATTTGGAGGGATGTGGAAAAGGCTGGATTTTTTCCGTATTTTGCTGCAGTAGTTCTTTCTTGTCGTTTTTTTGTTGTTGTTGGGGTTTTTTTGCTTTATTCTGGTCTTTTGGTGGAGGGAGGTGTTAATCTTTTTTTACTTTCTGCTCCTTAGTTCTCAATTTGCTTTGAAACTCCTATTCACAGTTAATTCTCAAAATACGACAAGATGTTCTGCTAAATAAGTGTTTTGCTAAATTCACTTATTTTTTAAAGCCTTGTGTAAATAAGCTTTGAGGACAGTTACAGTATCCCAAGCATGGAAATCACTTCACTTCTGATGCTGTTGTTAATGCTAAGAGTAGTTCAGAGCTTTGTATAAAGTTTAGTATTTTAGTGACACTGGTTGCTTTGACAATGTCTGAAGAAAAATAATCACCCTATAATAATCTTTGTTCTTTATAGGTAAGGATGTGCTTTGATCAGCTGCATTAAAAAAATTTGGCTGTACTCCTGTGTGCTGTGTTCTAAAAATCTTCTAGATTTTAAGGTTTTTTTATTGATTACTATTAATTGCAGGCTACTTTTACTGAAAGCCTGCTTTTAAGATTGCTTCTAACCAGCAAAAAAGACTTATTCATAAATTTATTTGTGGGAGCAGGAAAAACATTGTATTTTCAAGGATGCCTTAATGTACTGTAATGTAAATTAATTATTTATATTTGTGCAGTTTGGGAAATCTTAAATAGAAAGTTGCTACTCTAGTAAAACTATTTTTGTGTGGTATTACCTAGTTTTTTGTGCATTAGAAGGGATCTCTGTGTAGATGATTATAATGTCACTTTCTGACCTTTGCAGCTTGAGTAATTGTAAATCATTGCTTCATAACGTGTCAGAGAATGTCTGTACTAGGGAATTAAATGGCAGAATATAATAGACCAAATTATTGCCTGTCATGTTTTCAACAACACAGTTAGTATTTGAGTTACACTTAATCATTACGTGCATTAGCAACTTCATTGGAATCCAGCTTCAGGCTGAGCATGAAATACATTACATTATTTAAACCTCTAATGGTAGAAGTCATTTATTTGTGTTGAAGTGTACAACATGCAGAGTTTCATAAAGCAAGGAACACTTGAGAGCTTAATTTATCCAAATCAAAGTCTAAATGCAGATAAACACAAGTGGCAAAAATTAGTAATTTTTATAGTCTGGAAATATTTAAAAATACATGGTTGTGGGTAATTGTAGGCAGCAGGAATAAATTAAAATCACTATTTTTAGTCAGCTCTGAGAATTAAAAGTGTTTTATACCTAAATAATCAAATGCATCATGAAATTGCATTTTTGAATGAACAATTAATTACACCCATCATATCTACAGATGTGTCCAAACAAAAAATATATATTTGGTGCAACTGTTTAGATTAGAGGTAATTGCATGTGAAGTGACTGTTTCAGATCCAGCTATTCTTAGTTTCTCTATCTGCATTTTGCCATTTGGTCCTATCATATACTTGTGTCTACTTTTGCTTTAGTAAAGAAAAATGGGGTGAACCTACATAACAGCTTTCCAAACTTGCATATGCTTAAAAAAAAAATTAATAAGAAAATGTTAGGAAAATACATGGAGTTAAGTAACAGATGTGTTACACTATCTTGCCAATTTTTCTTCACTTATCTATCATTTTTTTAGATTTGTAAACCTGACCTTCAGGATGAGACTACGAGTCTCTCTTTTTGCTATTTAAGAAAACTACTTGAAGTGGAAGCAATTCACTTTTATTCAGAAAAGCTCCCAGCATCTCTAAACAACTGGTATGGATTCCAGGGCGTGTTGTGCAAGACTGTCCTGGCCTGGAAGTCTGCCATGCAGTTGGCTAGAGTTAAAGCATATGAGTGGGAGACTCCTGCACAGGCAGTAGAAGGACTCTTCTGTTTGAGACTGCTATTACAATTGATACAGAAAAGTCAAGACCAACTTTCTGACTTAATAAAATGTGTTTTTAGCAATTTGTATGCTAAATGGGATTATAATAATGATTTAGTTGTGCTTGCTGAAGAGACAAGGTATATAAGGGCCATGAGTCATGAGACTGTATGTTTTTATTTGAATCGGAGATAGTGATTCAGACTGATATCCCAACTGCATGCAATCCAATTCAATGCACTCCCAAATGGTAATTATCAAGATGCACAGTGGTGTGACTATGATACATGTGACACGTGTAACTACTGCTTTTACAGACATGCATATTTAAGTTTTTACTTTACTGTAGATGGCTCTAATGTGCGAGATACATGCGTTTCTGTTAGGCCATAGGCACCTCACTCTGAAAACATCCTCTGGTCATGCAGGGAGGGTTTGAGCCCTTTCTGAGAAGGCAGGCCTAATGGGAAACAGGCTGATGGCGTGAAAATTGGTGTTTAACAGTTAGTGGTAAGGTGAGCGGCAGTCCTAAAATTCAGTATATCTACTGAAAAAATGATTTCTGTCCTTGTCATCCATGGTCTGGAAG
>VZRE01003905.1:255766-345766 GCA_013396775.1 Cephalopterus ornatus | reverse complement strand
TGCAATTGACATGGGTAGCACCAGGTTTTCACCCTCTGAATTTATGATGGTCTGTAAAAGATAAAGGCAATTTTAAATGTTGTTGCTGTCTATACACAGCTATTTTCTTCGGCAGGTTTTGAGAATTTGTGAGAAATGGTCAATTGTTTGACATTCAATGTTGTTTGTTCAGCAGCCTCTTGTATTTCAGGCATATCTTTTAATATTGAACCTTAACAAGAAGGGCACTATTTCCCACATAGTGCTTCACAGACTGGATGAACTGTCATATCATGTATTGATTCCATAACCAGTTATCTCATTGAGATGTCTTTTATAAAAACTGCTGATAGTGATTTGGGAGAAGGGAGGGGAAAAAATGAAAGAAAAAGCTGTTCTGCCTAGTAGTACAGTATCTTGAAATACTGGGAAACGTTCATGTCTGTGCAGAGCTGCAGTTATTTATCATTCCTCTATCTTAAATGTATACCTGGAATTGACCTGATTTGAGAATTTTGTTTGGTGCTTTTGACAGGTTTTTTGGGTTGGGTTTTTTATTTAATTTTTTTTTAACAATTAATTGAATAGCAGCATATATTACAAGAGATTTTGAATTTATATCACCAACAGATTCAGAATATGTTTTATCAACAGAGGGTTGAATCCAGCAATTAATGCATTTGATTTTACTCTAATTACTAAAACCTTTAGGTCTTGATGTACCAGCTATTTCGGGAGAGCTGGAAGAAGAGTTGTGCTGAACAGTAACTGAGTAAACTTCCCTAATAGTTAGGAGTGGAAGGCTGAGTTTTTCTATTTTGTTTGTTTCTTCTTTTCTTTTTTCCCGACTTTTGATGACAATATGTGGTTGTTTCATGCCTTGAACTAGAAGTATATTTGTCCTTTTTGAGACTTAATGGTGACGGTTAAAGATGTTACTACCCCATCTGCTCACTACTCTTTCTTCCTGGTGGGATGGTTCTTACAAATTCCTCCCCATTTGCTGTACAAAATAGTTTTGTGAATGAGAGTTTGCAAAGAGTTTAATCTGTCTGAATTTGCTGAGTATAAGTTTTACTGTTGATTCCTTAACTAATTAATTTCATTAATGGGCTGTTTTAAGTGACTTGCCAAGATGTTGTTTCCCATTTAAAATTGTTTGGTTACATTTCACTTTGTTAGAGTGATTTGTGATTTTTTTTTTTTTTTAATTATTGAATGCTGCTGGTCATATCTGGCCACAAAGCTTAAATAATGGATTTTTTTGAGAACAGTTGATTTTCACACCTGGCATTGCTAGTCTCTTAATGAATACATTAGAGCAGATTTTCAAATGTACTTGTGAAATTTCAGGCACAATGTTCAGGAGACCTTAACATCCTTCTGACTGCAGAGATCTGCTGAGTTGTTCTGTGTAATAGTTTTTGCTTAATTCTGTGCTGGCCTCCTCTGAGCTGTAGAGGCTGAGTTATGTAGGGGTTAATAGTGGCATAAGGATTTTTTAGGCACTGTCCCGTTTTGTAGGGTGTACTCTGTGTATGTGACTGTGTGTCTGTACGTTCTTTGTTGTTCTTTGAATGCTATCAGTATCCTCCACTTCTCTCCCCAGCTGTATTTGACTGCTTTTTCAGGAAACAGTTCCAGAAGCAACTCATAAAGTTTAAAATTTAGACCATTATGCTTCCCATTTTTTTGGATTGCCCTTCTTCTAGTGATTAATCATTGTACCTTATTCTGATTGGCTAATTTTACTCAAGGCAGACATTAAATCTTGAGAAATCTCCTATGTCTATTTTAGGACCTAACTGCAAAAGAAAACATGTTTCTGCTGCATTTATGCATAATGTGAACTGAGTGCCTTAGGACACCTGAAATGCTTGGAGATACTCTGATGTTGCTTTTGGAGGGCCAAAATGCCTGAGGACAGAGGGGAAAGTGTACTGATAGTATACCCTATGAGTCCTCTCATAAGAGCAACGAAATTGGCCAAAAACTGCATTAAGAGTGTGACAACAGGGTCTTGCTGTGACTGGTCTCCCCTTTCCCCATTCAACAATTTTATCTGCATATTTACATCTGATGCCATATCTGGATACCTTCAGCTTCGGACTGAATTACTATCTTTTGGCACTGCACTGCTAGTAGTGTCTTTGAGAACGTACCATTAGTAGTGATGTTATTGCAACCATGATGGTGGGTCTTGGAGATGCAAGGAAGTGATGCTTGTCAATGAAACTACCTCTGGAAGAAGGGGACATACTTTCCCACGCAGTCCCTTCCCCTGAGCCCAAGGGGAGATCTTGCTCACTCTTCCAAGAGCTAGCATCTTCTCTAAAAAAGGTACTATCATCTCTTTCTGCTGGTGGTTTGGATTTTACGGCAGGTCCTTCCTATCCCTTCAGCAGGCACTCCTTTCCTGATAGAATTTGAGATGTCTTAGAAGATGTACTTAAAAGCTGAACATAGGTTGAATTAATTCCTCTAGGAATAGTAATCCTTACCTCATGAAAGTTGGATGTAACTAGAGTGCCTGTACTCAGAATATTGCCATTAGTATTGGGATAAGCTCTCACATTTCAGAACAGCAGCAGATTTTGGTATGGGTTGATCTTTTAGCTTTTTTTTTGTTTTTAAAATGAAGTTAAGCTGATTAGAACTATTTTACATGTTGGTGGTGATTAATGAAATACACTGTCCTATAATAATAATAATGTACTGAAATTATTTAATTTGATTTGCTTTAAAATGAATATTCAGTAAGTAATATCTTGTTTCACCCGAAACACTTGGTATTAAATGCTTTTGAAAATGTAAATTCAGTGATCGTAACATAAAATTTCACCATTTATATTGAACAATCCATGCATTGCTATTGTAAGAAGTATTGCATTTTTTCTAAATGTGCTTGCCAAATGAATGACTGTATTTCTGACATTGTTTAGCCTGCACTGGCTCGGAGAAGTATTCTTTTTCCAGTATTAATAGCATCTAACACCGTTCATTTTTCTGGCATATACTAGAGCATTCAAAGCAACCAAATTCCTGAGGAGGAACATTGTCTTAAACATTTGCTTTATCTGTTCATTCCAGTAGATGGCTACAGTTCACTACCAAATTGTGGCTATAATAGATTTTTTACAGTAAGTAAATCAGAAGATGAAGGTTGAATTACTATAAATGAGTTGACCCATACATTTTTCTTATTTCATGTGCTTGGTCATGCACTATTCACTATTTTTCTATGTACTCCTTTTTCAAACTGCAGGAAAATGTTATAATATTTTTTTTGTCGTCTTGGTCAAGGTTTTGTAATGTAAGTGACTCTCATGTCTCTTGCATTTTTCTAGTATTTTTAATTGTGCCTGATTGGAAGAATGCTTATACTATCCAAACACTGAGGGAACTCAGTCACTGAAAAGCTGTATGTTACTTTTATGAAAGTGGATACTTCCAGAGTCTCAACATTCTTTTAATTTTGTTCCTGGGTTTAGGCATTTTAAATGGAAACTGTCCGTTTAGCACTTGATTTTGCCAAGTTGACTTTAGCTTTTATAGAAGCAGATGTTTTCTAGTAAGCCTTTTCAGTGGTAAGCATGAAGCAGTGACTTTAACACATACAAAAGTATGTTTACCTTTGCATTTCATCTATGTTGTGCACTGCAATGTTTCATTATTCTCAATTCCCATCCAGGTCTTTCTTTTTTTAAACCTAATTTGCATACAACTAAGTTGATACAAAGGAATTCCTTTTAAGCCCCTGGAAAAGCAGCTTGCTTCTGAAAAGCGACTCATTAGCAGTTCGCAGAGTGGAATTCTTTCAAAGGTACATTACTCGTTTGTACTGTATGATGTAGCTCACAGTACAACATTGAAATATTAGGTATACCTTTTGACTTTCTCACATCGAGTGATTCCGAATTCGTCATGGAAACTAGTGAATATTTTGCTTTAATTTTCAATGAGAAGGAAGTGTTGAAATTGACTCTTATTTGTACTCATATTTACTGGTAAATGCTACCACCATATCGCTTTAATTTTATCCTAATACTTTCATTTTTGCCTTACAACAGCTACAAGCTGAGCGCAGCAATTTAAGGTGCAGGGTTTTTGTTATTTTACAAATGAAAGGGCCATTTTTTGCATTAACTGCTATGCTGTGCTATTGCAATTTTAGGTCCCTTTGCAATCAACTGCCAATTTATATAGCTGGCTACAACTGCTTAATCTATTATTAATAAGCAGTGCTACTGAGCTCTGCAAATGATAAAAATGGTACCAGTTTTATACAGGAATTTCATTTTCATATCTAAACTACATACAATAACTTTATTCTCTACCATGAAGATAAATGTCTTAATTATTTAT
Organism: Cephalopterus ornatus; assembly: GCA_013396775.1. Lineage (NCBI taxonomy): Eukaryota > Metazoa > Chordata > Aves > Passeriformes > Cotingidae > Cephalopterus > Cephalopterus ornatus. The sequence goes on along the minus strand of VZRE01003905.1, from coordinate 341,422 downwards.
AAATTCTTTATATTTTATGGTATCGATTTAAGGATTCATTCGTTATGCTTGAAATATATTGGGAGGCCTTAGCTGTAACTAAAATATTTTTCATTTACCCATTTAGTTACAATATTGTAGTCTTAGGGTCCAAAATTTAATGTGTTTACAAAATAGTTTTACAGTTTAATACTGGGTTGAATATTCTAGAAAAGAAATGAATGCTCTGTTATTCTTAAGTTTTAAAATTGAGTATTTCGGATTATGTGTTTTAAATCAGCTTTCTTCTATGTTTAGATTTTTATTGTAGCCACATGATTCATTAAATGAGTTTATCTTCTGAGAGGAAAATGTATTTGACCCCTTCTTGAGAGCATATACAAGAATTTCATCAAGAATCTCAGATTTGAATAAGGTAAACAGCATTAGTTCTGGCCCCTCCGGTGTTTGTGGAACTGGGACATGGCCAGTACTCGATCCTTACACTGTGGAAATATGTTGGCTGCCCTAGGGAGCACCTGGCTGTGTTTAGGACATCTCAGTCATGAGAAGGATTATACCTGGAGGGCAATTATGGTCAGGACAAGGGATGCACAATAGTAAGTCCCTGGAGCTCTTTAATGGGCTACAGGAAGGAAAAAAAGAGGGGGGAAGAGGGTAACAATTGTGTTTCTAAGAATGGACTGTGAGATGCTAAACAGTGTTTGCTGGAATGTATTTCTAGTCATGTAAACTTGTGTCTAATCACATACCTGAATTTCATGGAAACCCCTTCAGAACTTGTTTTACCTAATTATTTAGGAAGAATTTAGAGATGGGATGTGTTCCTGCTTGATTTTGTGCGATATGCTTCCTAGATTAAGCATTTCCACAAACGATTCATTAGTCGCAGTGAACCGGACACTTCCCCCCCCCGCCCCCCTCCTTTCCAGGATTTAATTTCATCTGAATTGTCGTGTGTCTTTTCGGTAGCCTTTCGATGATTTGATCCCACGCAGACACGCGCGCACACGCTCGCGTGCACAGATGTGGAAAGTTAAATGGGAGAACGCCGAGACCCAGAGCGGGAGCGCTCCGGGATGCTGTCCGTGCTGCCGTCGGGGTGCCGGGCGCGGGGGCACGGGGCTGCCGGGCGGGCACACGCCGGGCTGGATGCCGGGGCTGGCGCTGCTGTTCCCGGCGCTGCCTCCTTTGCCTCTTCCAAACCCGGCGCGGCCGCGGTGCCGGTGCCGGGGCGGCGGTGCCGGTGCCCCTCCGCGCTCAGCCGCTAGGGAGTGTCGGAGGGAGAGGCTACAATTAATTTTTCCACTTTCCCTCTGAAAAGGCTGGTTTAACTTCACCCCCAGCAGCAGCGCTTGTGTGTTATAAACAGACGCAAACATTACACAGGCGTTTATCTTTATGATCTTTAGAGGGATTTAAAGATAAGACGTGGAACCCTTTTACAAGTAGACATGAATTATTTTTGCGCAGATATTGTGTTTACTCGTAATATTGCAAACACATCCAGTTAATCGTAAACTTATTTGTATAATTTGAATAGTAAGCGCCGCATACCTGTCTAGTAAAGAGATAAACAATTTCAATCTGATAAGGGCTGAAAAACATCAGTTTGTCTTTATCTAATTATTTCCTTAAAGGTTGGTCAGCAAATGTCATGTATTTCACCAACAGTTTGCTTGCTTGGAACAAGACAAGGTATTTACATTACAGTGGATCAAAAATCACAGTAAAAGTGCAGTTGTCTTTAAAATGCATTTTGGTAGTTTCGTGAGTTTAGATTTGGTAAGGTGGCGGGCCATGATATTTAACAAAATAGCAAATGTCTCTTTAAAGGGTGACACAAACAAAATTACACCTGTTTCCTTTTTTTTTTTTACTGAGCTGAGGAATTTATATTTAAATGACATAAGTAGTAGATATAACAAGCTTGTGAATTCTTTCCTTCCACCTGGGGAGTTAAAAAAAAATTTGTAACAAGTATACTGGGGTGGCTGACATCAAGTCTACATTATATGTTTGCTTGCCTTGGGGTGCTCTCATAAAAAATAAAGCAGAGCTTTATACAGTTATAGTGTGCACTAAATTCATGTTCAACATCCATAAATAAAATATTCAAGTCCTTCTGAAGAAAAAGTATTGTTTTGAGATATTTTCAAGCCAAAAAATATGCCACTACTGTGGAGAGTAGAGGGTTTCTCCTTTGGTTTTGCTTTTATTTTTTAATGATCATTGTTGTTGCTGCATACCTTTATTATTGCTTTTGCCTAACTGGCAGGATGGAATATACAAAGGAGGTTCTTTTTGTGAATCATACTTTCAAAAAATTCAGAGAGCAAACCATCCATTTATGCTGCAGTATGTTTTAGTTCTGAGTAAGCAAACTGTATGCCTAATGATTTCATAAGAATTTAATATTGTGTGTTTTACAGATGGAAAAATGTTGATAAATTTAGGTTAATTTCTACTCTATTTATGGAACTACTTATGCATTTTTTAAAAGAAACAGAGTCTTCTTAAATTATATATAACTTGAAAAAGGGTCTGTTGTTTATTTTATTTTAAATATTAGATTGTCCCCGAATGAGGCAGAAAGAGTATTATGTAGAACTCTACTTATGGAAACAGCAACCTGGTAAATCTATGCTGCACTAAAGTAAAATGTTATATTATTCTGATAATATTTGACTTTTGCACAATATTTAAATGAACATTAGTATAAATAGGAATGCGTAACTAAAACACAAGTTCATTGTGTCGGCTAATGCATTACTCTTGTATATTTGTACATGAGTGAACAATTATTCTAAAAAGTTTATACATGTGTTCCAGTGACCAAACTTGTATTAAAACAAACTGTTCCAATAGTGGTGACAGAAGACATGGTTGATGGTTGTGTTTGAGAAGTAAATGGGCAAAATATTTGTGGATCTTTTAATGATTACAGTTCTTGATAGCTTTCATAAGAGTGCACATAATTTGTGACAACTCTAATAAAAAAATGTGGCAGCAAAACTTTCTGAGTTAGCGGCAAAGTAAATGGGGCAGGTTTTGCATTTTGAACAGAAATCTTATGAACTGTGATTGAATTTGTCGTGAAAGTGTGTCAGAATTAATAAAGTATTTACGTGCAAGGTTGCTGGGCTCTGCAGACTGGTTAGGGCTGAGGATTGGTTAACATGAAAAGTCATTTCTGTGCATTTGGTACTCGACAGCAAAGGACAAATGTACTTCTGTGCATTTCGGATCATAATGCCATTTCTCATTTCAAACCATTTTTGTCAGGACACCAGGCAAAACAATGATGCTTTGAGGACGTAATTAAAGATATTGTTCAAAGAACAACTTTCTGCATATTTGAATTATTACTGTCATCAAAATCATACAAATATGGAAATATGATTGCCAGAAGCACATAAATCAATGATCAGCATGGCCTCAAAATCCAATAAATATGTAGAGTTAAATACTTTAAAATGCAAATTGCATCTGATAATTTGCATATGGTAGAATTTAAAGGAAATTTTGTTGCTTAACAACCTCTAAGGTAGCAGTTATGGCTGTGGGTAAACATAGATTTTTTTATTCATCATTGGTCAAGTTGCAAGATTTGATAAATGATAGGAGACTGCTTTCCTTGGTTAAAATGACTGCATTCTTTACTGAATCCTGAAACTGCCTTGAAGTCATCTGAATAATTAAGAGTTAATTATTCTTCATCCATCTAAATCAGAAAAGGACAGATTTAGGGAAGGAATTTATAATTTTTGCCTCATGTCCTGTCATGTCGTAATGTGATAAACTAAACTGACTCCAAATAATATCTAGTGACCTTATAGTAATTACGCCTCACAAAACATTCTGGTTGAAATTTTTTAATTGCTTACATCGATTCCAGAAAGTACATGTTAACAGACTCTGAAGTTTAATTGTGTTCAAAAGAAAGCAATATAAAATTTGTGTTCTGTTACTATTCTAGTTTAGTTTTATCAGGATTGATACTGTACAAGGTCTTTCACTTTCTACCCTCTCTTTGTTTTCTCTGTTTTGCTCTTTTTTTATGCTAGCCATTATTTTTGAACGATAATGAATATGTACATCCAGATTATAATTTTTTTTTTTTAAAGAAAAACTTTTTAACTTTAGCATAACCAGGGATTTGTCAGTGGCATCAATTCCAGCTTGCTTGGTTTTTGCAACTTGGAAAAAAATGCACCCCTAAAATACTGGCAAAGAAAACAAGAGTGGTCTGGCATCTATCTCCCTGTGGAAAGAAGGACCATTTCAGAATTCAAAACTGAAGCCTGTTTATATTTGCTCATTTCAAAGTAGAATTTTTTTTTCCTGAGAAGAAGGGTTTACGAATGTTTACTGATCACAAGAGGAATTGTAATAAAGAAATCAATATGCATGATCCCTTTTCATGTAGTACAACAAGGTTACACTGTTAGGTTAAGTACAGGCTGCATTCCTTTTCAGAAAATCAATTTGCTGTATAGTGTGCAACAGCAAGTCTCTTCTGAAAGAGTCATTTTATGTTGTGTGCACAGTAAATTCTATATTGATGCCTTCAAATAGTATTGACTGATTAAAAAAAAAAAGAGGAAACGCTAAGCAGGGTAACCTTAGAAGAGTATTATAATTTTCAAGTAATTGCTTTCTTGCTAATTGCTTAATTTCTTTCTAAGAGACAAACTGATAAAACGTGTTCTTACATATCCTTTAAATTATTAATACTGTAAAACTGGTGTTGTGACATTATTTTCAAAATCTTTTAAAATATTATTTTCATAATAGCAACAGAATGCCATATGTGATTTCAAATACTGTAGACTCGCTGAATTCAGAGGATGGTTTTTGGGGGAGTTGATTTGGGTTCTTTTGTTTGCTTGTTTGGGGGTTAGTGTTTTTGGTTTTATTTTTTAATTTATTTAAAGATCTAGTCATTGTTTACAAAAAAAATTAAAGTATTTTCAGTTGTTATGGTTGTATACATTTAAACTGTCACGGCTCTTACAAAGCAGCACTGGGTTTTTGTAAAGATTATCTGTTACCTGCCTGGATTCTGAACAAAACAAGCAGTGCATAGAGAGGGAGGGGAAAAGTTAGTAACTGCACTCAACCTCCATAGACATAACACGGCTTAAAAGCCAGTTTTTATAAGGGAAATATATGGAAATGTGGTTTATTTTCAGTTCTTGTTTTCTCAGAACATAAAACTATGTCTTTTAAAATGCTTTGACCATTTTTGATGCAACTGTTCAATTGTAAAGACAATCTTTTGCTTTTTGTGTGTTTTTTACTGAACAGTTCTTGATGGACTCTGACTTTTCCTTTTATTTCTGTCAACCCAATTACAGTACATTAGAGCGCACCCTGATCCTACTTGTTTGCCTGTTATGCAGTGTATATGTTTAACTTATAAGCATGTTCATTTAGATATTTCAGTCTGATCATGCTGAATGTCTTGCAGCAACACATATTGATGTCTACAGAACATTAGATACTTTCAACCTTAGTTATTCATTCTAGAAATTGTAAAATGCAAATATGTATGGGTTTGATTACTTATGAGCTGTTGTATCTGAAAAATCAAATTTCCAAATTTGTTGTTTCTTTGTCAAATTCAGTTGTTCATTATTGTGCCCTAAATAAATTTCAGTTTTAATTGGAGAGAAATTTCATTCATTAAAATTTGAATTACATAGAAAAATACCTGGAATTTGAATTAGAAAACTGGCTAACGGGTTGTATATTTAGGCCCAAAGTTAAAATACTGTTTGTTATGATTTCACTTAAGTAAAAAAAGCAAAACTATTCACCTTTTAAAGGCAGGCTGGCATTTAACATTTACTAGTATTAGAAAGACACTTATCTAATGATATACCTATTTCCCATGGGTTTTTTTTAAAGTTTAAAAGATTTGCTTTGTTGCTAGCCCGGAAAGGAAGTGATTCAAAAGGCTGGCTGCATTTATTTTTTTTGGTCACAAAAATGCGTGTAGCAATACTACTTGAGGTACAACTCATTGTTTAGAAACCCTGGGCTGCTGTTTGTTTGTAGCATTCTTGTTAGGGATCTGAATTGCCCAAACAACAGTGTAAACCAAGCCAGGCATAGCAGCAGACAGAAAAATACATTCAACTAGTGGGATCATGGATTTGTTTGATTCAGGTAATTGAAAGTGTTTCATACTATTATTGCAACTTGAAGGCTTGTTTAAGTGTCTAGCTGTCAGTCAGTTTGGAAGGTGAAAAGTATTCGATTGTCACTCTGTCAGTCAATAGAGATGAGAACTGTCTGCCTAATGGATTTCTTTACGTAGATGTCTGCATGGAGGTAGAAGTAAAATCAATGTGTTGTCATGTGCAAGTACACTGCATCAAACTGCCAGGTGAAATGCAACTGTATTTCTGTAATGTCTACATCCTTGTGTTGTTTGTGGAAGACAGACAGATACTCTCTGTTTACAGGTAACAAAGTCTTTGTGGTCACACATGAAGGTTTATTTTTGAACATTTTGTAAAGAGTTTCATCTATTTCCACTTGCTCTAGAGGGTTTTTTCCTGCTTGCTTGATCATATCAGGGATCAATACTCAAAAAACAAGATTTAACTTAGTAGGAAAAAACGTAGGTTGTTATTTCATGAGACTGAGATGGTTTTCTTTTAAACCAGGGTTTCTGCATGTTTTCTGCTTGTCAGTAGTGACTTATATTGAGCTAACTATGCTTCCTGCTCAAATTTGGGCTGTTAGGGTGCCTGCATTTATTAGTGTATTGACTTCCTATAGCAAAAGAAGAAGGGAACATTTCTCGAATAATGAAAGGTACCACAGGCTTCACCCTTGATGAAACAAGCATCATTCAGTGACCCCTGTATTTTCTTTGGGGAATGCTTCCAACACGAAGTTCCACTGAACAGGATCCGATAACAAGTGGCATCTAGAAAGTTCTTACGACATCTCAGAATAAAAGTACTGATTCTCACAGTTCCCACTAATTCCGGGATTAATCCTGTATAAAATAGGTGCATTATGACAGTAGCCAGAGATGATCTTAAAAATTGTTTTCCTATTAACTGATACAACAATACATATAAAGACGTGATTCTTGCCCCACTGAAGGCTAAAATGAGGGATAACTAACGTCAGAAAATGGTGGTATAGTCACCTATTTCCTACTGTAGTATTTGTATATGTGTGATATTTTTGATATTAGAATATGTAGCTCTTAGCTGCTGCTGTAAGGGAAAAAGAAAAAGGAGTAAGAACTAATTCCCAATGAAGGAACTTGAGTGTAGGTAATGAAATCCTTAAGTGGGAGACTGGTGGTAAAACAGAAGGCAGAACTTCAAAAGAAAGATCAGGATTTTGAGTTTTGCTATAATAATTTCAAGATGAAAACAAAATGTGTGGAAGATGGCCCCTGAGAGGTAGGGCTGTGAATTATCAGCAATATTTTTTAAAATTTCTTTCTTAACTTGACTAAATACTTCCAGTTTTTGCAGTAAATGATGCAGGAGTTCCAATGGTGGCAGTCTTGTTTGTTCCTAGATTGCTGTGTCTCTTATGTAGGGAAGATGGGGGAAAATAATGTGTCATACTTGTAATTTAAGTTCATAGTGTGATCTGGAAGTAGGCAGGAATAAGCACAAATTTGTGGACTCAAAGCTGAAAGAAGTAGTATGATCATCTAATCTGCTTGCCATCCTAGAAGTGGTTGTATAATTTCACACAAAGAGTATTGGTTTTGGTGCTTTCTAATTTGTATGCTTTACTGCCCATGTGCTATTTAATACTCACCTTCTGTCAGTTCTTACAGAGGTTTTGGGTCTGGCTTTGTTTTATCGAAGAAACAGAAGATGCTATAGGATACAAAACAGGCATCATCATTAGGGTTTGAACTTGACCATGATTATCTGAGCTAATGGTTCAGTTAGAAAAGTGGGCAGCAGGAGGAGGTGGCCTTCTGGGGCAGTTCTCTACATGAAGACATTTTACTCTGGCCCGAGTTAAGATGTCAGAGTACTTGATATTTTCTGTCAGAAAGTATTATTATATGAATAAAAATTTATTTTGTCGAAGTAAGGCGCTTCCAATATGTGCAATTAGCTTGTTGGTAAGTGATCTAATGAAAAAATAATAATGGTGGAGTGTATAGAATCATTGAGTCCGTGAGTAGAAGTGGCTGTGAGATGCTGAATGCACAGCCAAAAGTGTGCCTGTATCCTGGGCTCCCAAAAGGAAGAAAAGAGTATCCATTTTGTGTGTTTCCCGTGATGGTGTGCTCTTCGTGCTGTACAATGAAGTCAGGGAAAAATATAGGAAATGGTGATTTTTAGAAAGCATTAGGTCGATTTAAATGGATTTATGAGAGATCTGGAAAGGAACCACAAAGGAAGTGCTAAGATCCTTGTCTCAGCACATATCAGAGTGTGATCTTGCATTCAGATACAGCCAAAAATTAAATTAGCAGCAAGAAAATTTACAAATAGTGTAATATCAGATACTGAAACTATTTGAGCATCAGTTACATAGCTAGCACTTACAGCTTCAGTCTATTTTTCTGACAGTACTGGGTATTTCAAAGAATTAAATGTTTTGGTCTCTGTTCTTCTCAAATACATTTGTGTTTCTTGGACAGCTTTCTGAATTTCTCTCTTAAATGCTTTGCGTTCACCAATCATCAAAATGCTGCATGTGACAGAAAATGATGGTTTTACAAATTATTTTGATTTTTTTTTATAACCTGTAACCCTGTAATATCTTAAGCCATAGAACATAAAATGTAACTTTTTAATTTGGTGAATTTCTTGGGACTTTTTTTGAAGTTCTCTTTCCCCTATTCTCTCTCCTGCCCCCCACCCCTGCCTGTATTAGCACAGTGGTTTATATATTACAGTTTTAAGCCTCTTGATTTTTCTTCCCCATCATCTCCCCAGTCTAGAAGCTCAGTGTAATGTTCAAAAAATGTTACCATGAATCATTACATAATAAATGGCCAATAGGAATATTTATTTCTGAAAGTCATTTAAAGTTGTATGAGAGATGTGAATTTATACAAGCATGATTGCACGGGAAAGCTGGCAGTAGTCAGTAGGAGCAATAGTGTGATGTCAAATGTGTAATCAAACACAGGAAGATCTGTTGAGCTCCCAGCAGCAAGAGAAGGATCCATTTTGTATGTTTCCTGTGTAGAGAGGTGCTTTTGTGTTCTCTAATAGTACTTCATTTCTGATATTAAAAGATAATGTATCTGTTCTTAGCATTGCTCAGACAGTTTAATTACCACCTAAGTTCAGATATTATTCCTTGTCAGATCTTTAAAACCACAGTCTTCCAGACGCTGAGATATCTGCCTGTTATGGGTTGCTGATAGCCTAGTCTGAGAAGTGTTTGTGCTTTATAGGAACAGCAACCGTACTCATTACAGGCAGCAGCAGATATTTAGCCAGAAATTAGGAAAGGGAGGTGCATGCAGAATGTGGGCAGAAGGAATATAAGCCTTTCAGTGGCTCACCACCGCTCTGACTTGGAAGGACTGGTGGCTCACCTCCAAGTCCATTTAGGGTTTTGGTTTTTTAACCATGTGTCTTGCTTTTGGTGATCCTTTTGTTTCTTGATCACATTGCTGCATCTCTTTGTCCTATTGTCTTCTCCCCATCCAGGTGCCCAATATATAGTTTCCAGCAGAAGCAGCAAAGAGCAAATTATTTGTGGCTATACTCTTTAATCTCATCCTTTAAGTATTTCAATTAGGCACTAAAGGCATAATGTGAAGTCAGTGGAGAGATGTGGATCCCGTCCAAAGGTAGGACAGAGCACGAGCTTGTCTTAGTCATGGACAAAAAATGGATCAGAGAAGCTGGTTCATGCCATTTACTGTGGAGATCCCAGACAAATGAGCTTTTCAACTGAGACAGCTATTGTGTGCTGAAAGGTAGGCAAGCAGGATACCATGGCCTTCACCCTTCCTCTCTCCCTGCAGTGACTGATTACAGATGTGTAACTACACTGTTGTTTCCCTCCCTGGGGAACCTGAGGCCGTGGGCTGTCCTCCCTTGCCTTCTCTTTCTCCTTGTCAATCAAACACAGAATTTGCAAGCAGTATTGATTGGAAGCCTGGACATTTTTCTTCAGTCAATCTCTAGCTACTAGGCTTGATAGTTCATCTTTGGCCTGTTAAAAAAGGCCCCCCTCTGCTATTCCAGTTGACTGTCACCTGTTGTAGTGCCATAGTCTGTATTTGTTTCTATGTAGAGAAAGTAATATGTTCTGTAGGAGATGCTGGAAAAATCTTGTGGCAGAAATCGGCTTTTTCACTTTCCTCTTGTTTCCTCTGTTGGAATAATTCCAAAGAAAATGCATTCGTCATGCAACTCTCTTTCCATTGCTCTTGGTGAGATTGATTTGACATTAAAATCTATTTTGTGTAGCTCACTGATGTTTCTTGTCTCAGTATGAACACGGAGTTCTTGGAGGCATAACATCTTTAAATCTTTGCACTTCTTAAGGCCATATCATGCTCTAAAAGAGAAATTCAGGATTCAGATTCAGTTCAGTTCCTATTAAGAGCAAAAATACCTTGTTATTCTCTTATTGAGGTAAATCAAAAGTCAAAGACAGTCAAAGATGGTTAAGATCTGCAAGAAATTGTAACAAACTCACCTGAACATTAACAGCAATGCATTTTGTCAGATGGATATTCACTTTGAAAGATGCTTATTGCAGAAACAGCTTGTTGGTGATATTTTCTTGAAGTATTGGCAAATAAGCTCTATCAATTTTAAGAGGTTTGCAGCCTCAGTAAATTGGTGAAAGCAAACTCATGCCAGTTGTTTACAATCCATCATATTATTTTAGGCCACCACTGACTTCACTTTACATGGATATGTAGAACATAAAGTCAGTCCTTCTGTCAAGTTTGGTATATATAGAGCATTGGCTCTTTTATGGGGATGCAGCAAATACTTGGGACCGATAGACTCTTATTCTCATAAAAATTGCCAATGTGTGTTTCTTCCTCTGCAGTAGTGTGGAGATGGCCATTCTGGATTATCATGCTTACTAGATTTCTCTGTTTCACTGTTAATTTAGCAGACGGATTTGCTGCACTCCTTAGGGAGTTTGGATGACAGCAGCTTTGTGGGGGTGGTCAGTGTGCTGGAGGGCAGGGCTGCCATTGACCTACTCTGAGTGGGACTTACTCAGGGTGATCAAGTGGTCTGACAGGATCCTCATGAAGTTCAAAGAGAGGCAAGTGCAAAATCCCGTGTTTAGGATGAAATAAACTCACACAGCAGGACTGTATGGGCTCTGACTTGCTAGAAATCAGCTTTGCAGAAGAATTCCTGTTTGTACTCTCTTAGGTTCTCCTAATGTTTTACTTGCCTTATAGTGTTTTCCTTAGAAAATGAATGAAGAACACATAGACAGATGCAGCAGTTGTTCATTTCTCATTCTAAACAGGTTATAAAAGTTGGACTTTCCCCAGTCAGGCTGGGAAGGAGAAACATATGAAAGGAGAATTTTTTTCCTACCAAGTATTATCAAGAAGTCTAGATAACATAATATCTTCTAAGATACATACAGGAAAGGGGTAGTGCCCTTTTCTGGAGTACTGAAAGAGCTGGGAAATAACTTCTGGATTAATAAGTAGTAGCAGGAATATTCCTTCTTTCATTATAATGTTTGATATGATGTATCAGTTTATTGTTTCTTGAAATGTGACTTCATGGTTTTGACCATGTTATTTAATACTTGATTACTGGGTTGCTACAGGACTGTGGCTGTGTAATATTTTTTTTATTGTATTTTTTCATTCTTAGTAACAATAGAAATGTTACTGAGTGGCAGCTTCTTGAGTTAATGAGACTTTCCACTGAGACCCATTGAAAGATAGTGTCTCACTTTCAGAAAAGTTAGCAGTGAGTTTCATTTTTAGGGCAAACCTTCATTCTTCATTTCTTTTGCATATCTTTTGTGTTTCTCCTAGGAGGTCTCTTTGTACATGCTCAAGACGAAGAGAGTTCTTAGTTATCCAGAAGTAACTAAGCTCTTCAATAAGTTGTGACAGTTATTTGTAGCGTATAGTCCCTACTGTAAAGGTGGGTATGTCTACATTGAGGCTGTCAAAAGCGATTGTGAATTGCATTTCGGAGTGCTGTAAGAACATGTGGACAAGTCTCTCTGAAGACCTCAGTACTGGTATTACATGGAACTGCTGAGCTGCTTGCTGAGGCTCCTTACACCTACATCATTTATTAAAACATTACTACTTATTTATGTTCTGATGCTAAAGTAAATGCCCATTTTGTTTTGTAGATTTTACAGCCTTTTTCTTTGGTACTTAGCTCTTTCATATCACTGCTTCATTCTCCAATGACTGGGGTGTCTCTGACTGTCTAAAGCATAGCTGAAGGTAGTAAAGAATTGGTTTGCTTTGTGTTAACCATAGCTCTCTGGCTGCAGGGCAGTCTTCTGTGGTTCTGAAAACTTATTCAGCTCCCCTCCTAATTTCCTTGGGGTTTTCCTAAATGTGATGAGATTGAGCTGAATATATATGTGTTGCTCACATGTATAGAATGTGATAAATATACCATGCTGCTCAACATACTGTTGAGATTTTGAATTCTTGCAGAATTTCAGCAAATCTGTATGGTTCCTATACTCAGTTCCTATGTCAAGATGTTTCAGTTCCTGTGTCAAGATGTTTCATATACAGGTTCTGAAGCATTTTACCAAATTAGTAAATTTTACCTCAATTTTGTAGATGTGGAAACTGTACAGGAAGAAGTGATTTGCGTAGTTTCTGGGAAGCTGAGAATGGAACCTGAATTTCTTCTTCTTTTTCCTTATTCACTGAATGGTACTATTTTCCTTAAATAGTAATTTTTCCCCCAAAGTTTTATAAATAATTTGAAGAGCCTACTAAATATGCATGCTCTAAAATACTCAAACAGTTCCTTTTCATCTGGCACAGCATGGAACTAGCAGCTTTATCCTTAATCTACCACAAAATATGTGACTACTGTGTTTAATTTATACAGGGGCCTATTCTTAGACTGCATTATAGTTTATGAAAAATTGTTGGCATTATTTCATAAAATTAATCACTTGTAGGGGAAAAAAAAAGGGGCAAATAAGAATGTTCTAAATGTTCCTTACACTGTACCAGTTCATTCAAGGAGTTTTGACTTTCTACTTTATCAACAAAACCAAAATCAAGTACCTTCAGCTATCCAAAAACGCCTAAAAGCTTTTTCTTTTCAAATAGTGCCTTCAGTGGCTTATCCAGGTTGGTTTTTGGGTTTTGTTTGTTTTGTTTTGTCAAAACAAAATATTTTGAGAAAATGCCATGGTTTGCGACTCGCTGTATCTGGCCTGCTGGATTATTCTGAGCTCTCAGTGTAGAGGAGGGTGAATTGGGTAATAAAATTCTTGATTTGAACACTTCAATGCAAGTCGTCAGATCTGCCTTCTGCTTTTTTTTGGGGGGGGGGGGGAAGTCTTCAAGGACTGGAGGGAGGTGCAGTGTTTCTCTTTGCCGCCAAATTGCTGGTTGTATCTTTTGATACGGTGCTTCTGTGACAGGATTACAAAAGGAAACATAAAGAAACTGATCCAATCTGTTCTGAGGCCTTGGAAAGCTCTTGGATATTTATTATCCACCATACTCTGAAGAAAAAAACAGAACACGAAGGAGCTGTTTCTTGTTTTGATCTTAATTTAAATATTGCTGCATTTTGCATTCACCTTTGTACATATGATCCACAGCTATTTACTTAATATTTAATAATTGCATGCAGAGGCTGAAATGTTACTTACAGTATGTAGTTCAAATATTTACACAGAAAGTCAGTCTTTTGACCTGTGTTTTATAGGAACTATCAATGTGGTGTTTTTTTCATTTGTTAGACCCTTATCTCATATTTTACAGATAGGCTTATTAACACACAGAGATTAGTGTGTATGGATTTGGAATTAGGCATTTTTAATTGCACATCTTCTTTTCAAACCTTTTGACCTGATGTTTTTAAGAGTGAACTGATGCTTTATGTTATCTGTATTACAGCAAGATTCTAATTTTTTTTCCATCCCCCATCTACTATTGAGTTTTGCCTTCTTCAGCCATTAGGAACGCAGCTGTTCAGTGAGGTGTCAGTTTTGATGTCGCCCCTCACAGCCCATTTCTTGTGGAACTGGTAAGGCATGTGGAAAACACAAAGGCCACATGATTTAGAGGGTTATAACATCCTCAGAGACAGGGAGAGGCAAGGACAGTTTACATTGTGGAAGGAGGAACAGATATGATAGGGCTGCCTGCAGAGGAGAAAATAGCAAAGAAGCGGTGGGAGAAAAAATTTTTTTCGACTTAAATAGTCTTCTCAGTTCTGAGGTCAATCGTATTTTACTCTTGCGTGTTTGTTAATGAGTTGTGGTTTTTTTTTTTTAATAGGTTAATAACACAATATTCAAAGAAACTCTTTAAATCTTTTTCTCCTGTTTTCCTTCCTATTGAACAATGTAGCATTGATATCTAAACGTGTAATTGCAGTCTTACTTTATATAGCTTTGGCTTCCATGAGAAGTTACTTCCCATTCCTCTTGATTCCTAGATTCTAGATTCCTAGGCTGCACACACCATGATCATTAGCCACTTGGAGCTGAAGACTGTTGATCAACTTGCTTATTTTGTTTAAAACTGCGAAGGAATTGCCATGACAGACTGGGTTTGTTAACCCATCCTATTTCCGTATTCAGTGATGAACAGTGAAAGTTTCAGAGGAAGGTGCAAGAAGCTTGGTTTTAAACTGCAAGAGGGCAGGTTTAAATTAGATGTTAGGAAGAAATTCTTTACTTGGAGGGTGATGAAGCACTGAAACAGGCTGCACAGAGAAGCTGTGGATGCCCCATCCCTGGAAATATTCAAGGCTATTCAGTGATTCTGTGATGATTCTAAGCTACTTATTCTTTGACTGGTTAGAGTTTGGGTTAAACTCTGGAACATGATGTTTAATAGATCTTGGAAAATTATTAGAGCTCTGGATATTTTTGTTACACCATATAAATGTCTAATCCTTTTTCCAGCCTTGCTAAGTCCTCAGCCTTAATGATATTTTGTAGCAGTTAGTTCCACTGTCTAATTATGAATTGTATGATAGAGTATTGCCTATTTATAATGTTTAAATTTCATTGGAAGTCCCTCGTGTTAAGAGTTGGAGAGAACAGAAGCTTTCCTTATTTTTCTGCCTTAAGGGCCTTGTGACTAATTTGTTCGTTTCAGGGATTTGCCTCATAGAAGAGAAACTCAACTGCACAGTATTCAACTCAGAGTTTCTGAGAGATTTTTGCAGGCTAATTACAAAGCCATTGTAATGAGCCTTGAGATTCCAATGTCATTGATCTTTTACATTTGGGAGAATTTGGTTTTAGGATTTTGGGCAGTAGCAGATTAAATTTTATTTCCAGAATAATGTTGAGCGAAAAAAGTTGCTGCACTCAGGTGGAATGCTGCACTCGCATAGATCCCTGTGAAAAAAAACAGTTAGCAAATCAATGGAGGACTTCTGAGCATGGATTTCAGTGGATATGCAGTGTCACAGCCTAAGTCAATGCAGTGTGTTTGAGCATGGGCGTACACATCTACCTGAACGCATGGTCATAGAAATGCTAAATCATTTGTTGGAAAATCCTTACTTGTTTCATTTTTTTTTAAAAATATGATCCCAGATTAGACAGACCTAATTTGACTGTAAAGAATAAGTTTGCTATCACAATTTTCCTAAACTTGTTTTAAGATTTGGTGGTTATTTGTATCTTGGTATATTTTTTCTATATTATCAGGATTGATTTCAGGATATTTTGTTCCTGTTGAGTTTTCTGCTTCTGCTAATCACAAGTTACTTTAGGAGACTGTGATTTGAAAAAAGAACATCTTGATTACAGTACTATTTATATACTGACAACTCACAACCATCTCCCTAGAAGATACACGTACACGTTTCCACAGAGTAAGTCCCTCCATGTGCTCCATTTGACATTCAGACAATTGGAAGAATACTCGTCCCAAGATGCTGGAGAACAGTGAGTATATCATTGCAAATCTCATCATCTCATACATAAGTCAACAAAATGCCAACAAAATTGAGATGGATAATTTATTTATGTCTCCTTCTCAGTGAAGATAAAACTATGTAAAACCATTTCCTAAACTAGGTCAGTTGAAGGCAAAGATAATTGTAAAGTCAAAGTACATTTAAATTTTCTCCTTCTCTCACATCACTGCCCAGTGCATGGGTGGCTGTAGAAGTTCCTTTAAAGAATGCCTGTACTTCTTGCTTACTAATTTCAAATATCCTTTTATCCTCTCTGGAGATAGAAAGAGTGCCCTGTTGGGCCTTAGACACCATTTGTGTCTTGACTTGCTATGTGACAAGGGTGGTTTTCATGTCTACTCTGTTGCTGTGTTCAAAACCTTATGAGGGAAGATAGTGAATTTATAAACTTCTGAACTAATAGTGTGCCTCTGTGATGGAGTAAACCAGATTGGAGGCAGTCATATTTTTTCTGTGAAAAACATATCTTGATAGTAATAGTCTATAATTACTCTTACTTGTTTGTATTTTGAATATTCCTTAATGTTGATAAAAGAATGCAATTGGCAAGATGGATTTCGATGACTACATGGTCTCCAGCAGACTGGCAACAGTATTTAGTTTGTGATCTGAATGTATGTGGACTGAAGGTTTGTAATGTTTCCCTTTTAGTTGGGGGAAGGTAAAAAACGGCACCTTTGAGGCAGTTTATAGCCTGGGGACCAAATGTAACTTTGCCATGTGATTTGCTGCGGCTCACAACCCACTCGAGTTACCCTCATCTTTGCAGATCCCTCAGCCATCCTCTGATCCACAGCCTGTCCCCAGGCTCATGTGGTGAATGAAGGGCCTCACATGCAGGAGAAGTACTTGGCATATTTAAAAACATCATGTATTTACCCCCTAATATTAATAATTTCTCTTGATTTGCTTATAATTAATTAAGAATAATTTTTTTATATGTAGGCTAAAAGCCTCCTGTTTTGTTACTTGCACTTTCAATTCACATTGACTGGGTCTTGCTAGATGAGGTAACCCAAGGGTGTTCGAACATACTCTTGGCTGTTAGACGCTGGAGAAAATAGTACACATTTCAAAATCTACTTCAAGTTTTAATTACATCAACTGCCTGGCAAGAAGCAAATGTTAATAAAAATAAATACTTTCTGGTAGTAGAAATAAGGAAGTGGGAAAAAAAAATAAAATCCCTTTTGCTTAAATTTCTTTCTGTGTTGTTGTTATTACAAAAAAAAAAAAAAAAAAAACACAAAAAACCCCCACAACAAAACCCAACATAGTCTGCAGGCAGTATTTTCTAGTACAGTCTCAGAACTACTTTAACCTTCAGCCAAACGTCCTGCTGTTTTAACCTTCCAAGACAGACAAGGATGTGTAGCTCCTATGATGTAGTGCCCTATCTGGTCTCCTGGAACAGGTGAGAAACATGAAGGGAAAAAAACCCATACCTGGCCTGTGCAAATATAGAATGAGCTTTGTTGTCTTCTGTTTTGTAGGATGACATTAAAAGAGGTACATAAAACTAAAATGCATAATGGAATTACATAATATTCTATCATATGAGTAAAACCTGCCTAGCTTTCCGCTACAGACTTACCTGAGGGTGTAGGAGGGCTATAGATGTCAGTTTTTTGATGTTAGTGTGCCTGGCTTTTTGTGCTTTATCCTTCCCTGTATCTGCTGTTGGTTGAACTGCTGTGTCCACACACCAGACCCAATGGCTGGGATAGCATTAAAAGACTTTAATGAGTGTCTGTAAATTCAGACTTTCTCATTTTGTTGTTGTTATTGTCTCTATTAAAAAAAAATTCTCTATATTACTAGAAGTTAAGCAGTTGTTTGGTGTTTGATTGTTTTTTTTTTCCTTTGACTGACACTTTTTTTAATAGTCTCTGAAGATTTGCTTTACTTCCAGAAGACTTGACCACAAGAGAAACCTGGGTTTGTTGAATATGTCAGTGCTCAATCTACTAATTTTCTTTGTGAAAACTTAATAGTAACCAGCTGCTTTGATATATAGCAGAAATAGTTTTTAATTTTATGTTAGTCACTTTATAGCACGCTATATGCACACTGTTAACCAGTTTGTAGCACTAGGCAAAAAGAAGATATATTTTATTTATTATGGAAAAGAATTAAACTTAATAATACTATCAACACTTTTAATGTTACAAAAATTCCATAGGACTTTTTTTTTTTTTTAGTCACTGTTAGTATTTTTTGTTTCAGTTTCTTCTTATGTTGTGACAAGCGTGTTCTTGCACATTTATAAAGTCCCATGGTTTTGAAGGGTAACACTGTAAATAGGTAACCTTCAAACAAACCAGGGGAAGGTAGGAACACTGGAAATCAGAGCCTGCCTGGCAAGCTTGCTTCCCCAATTTTGGATTGAAGTTTTAAGAACTGTTGTGTTCAGATTTTTCTGCCTCCAGATTAGCTGATACTTCTCTGCTTAGAAGGGTAGGGTTTGCTTCTCTTTGATAAATGAATTTAGATGATACTTCCCACAGTGCATTTAAACTTTTCCTCTTGCATCAGGATATGGGCGTTATATTGAGTTTAGTTATAATTTAGGGAAGTGATGCAAAACTCTGTCCTCAACCTGTAGATATTTACCACGGCACTTAGTATTTGCAAAATGGTTTTGAAAAGTCCAGCTTCAAATACATCTTAGTGTGGTATAATTCTGTTCAGATGTATTGGTTATTTTAGGAGTATTTTCACTTACAACAGGCCTTTTGCAAAGCACATAGAACCTTATGGTAATGAACCGTGCTGCAGTGACTTGGTGCTGGTTGAGCTTTAGATTTTGTGTGAAAGGTTTTAGGAGCTTTACTGAAATGGAATTCCTAATTTAGTGGATAGTAATATAGCAGAGAATAAGAAAAAATGGTAATTCTTGGGGGGAGAGGAAGCAAGTGGACTCGGGAACAAGATATTAAAATAATATTTAGTTTTAATTTAATGCTGTATAGTACGGTCCCAGCTTTTCCTTCTGTATTGAGAATATAGAAAAACTTGTATTACTGCACTCTATTTCCCCAAATTATACCTTAAAACTAGATCTAACAGTAGTGATTATGCCATACATTTTCTTTTTCTCCTTTCAAATCTTATCCATTTTGTATTTGAAAACCAAAACTGTCAGTGGTCTGTTTACTTTATCTCACTCGTGCAGTGGAAATAAGTGGCATTTGTAGAACACACAAACTATTTTTGCCTGAATGCTCCATTTATGATTTATAGCCAACATGTATCCGTGATTTTCTTTTGAGATTGATCTTTATTGTCTTTGTGTACTAACTCATTGCAGAAGCACTTGTCTATTTTGAGCTAAACCAGACCTCTTGTAAAAAGAATCAAATTATTTCATCATGTTGAAAATGAAAAGCTATAATTACTTGTAATTGGGCTTCAGAATTTTTGAAAATTGGAAAATTCTTTTCCAGAGGTTTAAGATCACTCCAAATCATAACCTGTGGAAAATAGGAAATAATTTTCTGTTCAATTTAAAAGTGATTTAATTTACACTTTTGACAGTTATTTTCCTTTGATATTTGGGTAGGAGAAATCATTCAGCTATGGTGGTTATTACTAAAATATTTTCTGATATCTTTTATTCTATATAGATCACAACTTTATTTTGATTTCTTCGAGCCCAAACAGAATCTGATGCACTGTAATAAGTATGTAGAGTAATTTTGGACTGCTTGAGTTTATAAAACACTTGCCTACATTTCATTTATTTGTTCGTTTGCTTCCTGGTCTTTGTAGTTATTTCATTCTGTTTTAACAAAAGCACAGTGTTCTTCTGTGCTTTAATCTTTATAAGTTTAAGTGCAAACTGGAAAAATCTGATGTACCTTGTAGTTCTAGGTATTTTTTCTATAGACTTGTTTAAAAACAACTACTTCAAATCTCCATTCTAACTTATTAATAATCATCATCATTGTCATCAATATTGCCAAGAATGTACTGCCTATTTACCTTTTTTTTTTAAAATCTTTTTTTACCAGAGCTGAGTAGGTAGGATAACCACTGTAAGATCTCATTGTGTTCAGTTCAGCAAGCAGCCAAGTCTTCCAAAACCCTAATGCACTGGCAAAGGAAGTAACCTCTAGAGTCAGCAGAGGGTTCAGGAGTTTATGGCCAAGCAGAAACTGAATATGAGCAAAAGTAGGAGACAGGATCCTGTGGCATGGGACTGGCAGCCAGAGGCAGGCCTGTTAATTGTCACCTTCAGGCTTGAGGTTAAAACTGAGTTCTGAGTATGGCAAATTCTTTTTCAGCCCCAACTGTGCTGTGGGGAGAAGAGTGGGGAGGCAATTAGGTTGCACACAGGAGGATATAAGGACAAATACATGTGATAAAAAACTATGGTGGAAAGTAAACCTTACTGTAAGCCTTGTCTTTTCCATGTAAATTTGGGACAATCTCTTAGGTCAAGGCACATAACTGCTTGAGTTAAGCTTTTTGTAAGCATATTTCAAGTCAGTCATGGGTCTTTTTAATTTTTGTCAGCTGTGATATGGGCCAGTTTGTACATGGCATATGGGAAAGGTCTAGTACTCATGTCCAATATTAAGGCAGGAGATCCGTAGAAGAGATGGGTATAAATACAGAAAGGAACATCTTGCAGTGGATAGACTTAGTACTGTAACACTTACATACCCATTTTCATCAGTTTCATCCTAAGAGAACAGTTCTGTATCCCGGAGAAAAACTGAGGTGTGGAAAGAGATTTGGCTATGGACATCTATTGAGCCAGTGGTAGAGCCAAGAATATGAACAAGCTCTCTGTGTTCCCACCCACTGGTCATGATTATAAGAATCGGGGCAAGCCACTAATCTGTTTCAGCTCTAGTACAATTCCAGGGATATACTTTCTAGTAGTTACTGAGACCTAATCTTAGTACAGCCTCTGACTTTCTATTGTTATCCATCTAAGTTCAGTGTAATGATTTTTTTCTATAATCCAATTCCTTAACTAGTTAAAAAATACCTCTTAAAAATAACCACAGGGAAACAGGTGGAATCTGCTAGAACTAACAGAAAGTGGGATATCATATATTGGCATTATATGGCAATATATAATATATCATATATTGGCATCATATATTGGCATTATTATATGCAGCCACCTGCATCATTCATTGACTGTCTAGCACTATGCAGCCAGTTCATCATTCACTGACAGTTTGGTTTGTGTGATCAGACCTTTTGTGGATCAAACCTCCCAAAACAGAATAGTTTCAGATTTAAATTGAACCAGAAGCCAAGTACAAATCTGCATTTTTGTTATTTTTAAATTTGAATAGCTCAGTGAAGAATTGGATCTCTTGATGGAGGAATACATTTTTGTTTTTTTTTTTGTGAGATGGTTTTATTATGAACAGAGCTCTTTTTTTTTTTTTTCTTTTTGAAAGAATCTTGTTTTCCCAAGATTAACAATATTCTTAAAATTATTCTTGAGCTGTTATGGCTATAAGAGTTTTTCTAGATCTTTTTTGTTTGGCTTCTTGCCAGTTGCTGCTGTGGAAAGTACATCTTCATGCGAAGAAGTGTGTGTTCTTTCTGAAGGTTAACAAGGGCCTGCGGAGCACAGCCTAAGCATCTGGCTCATGAGATTAAAAACCTTAGAAGGAAAGAGCTGTAGACCTCAGAGGATGAGTAACCACCTTAAAAAGAAGGATAGGTGTGAACAGACAGCCTAAGAAATGGGGGAAAATATTGATCAGCAGGAAATTTTTCTCTTTTTAGTGAACAAGAAGTGTAAGGCTCTTCTGAGAACTGATAAAAATCAGGCTCTCAGATTTGGCAAAGGGCATTAAAAAAAGTAATGAGAGGTCTAGTAGGTAATTACTCTGAAGGTTACACTAGGATATGTCTTATTAAATATTTTCATTATTGATCGGGCTTCACACACACACAAAACGAAATTGTAGTTATGAAAACCTGCTGAGGGCATAGAACTGGGAGACGTTGGTATGTTGGAGGGTTGGAATGCCACAAGAATTGCATTATTTTGAGATCTACAGTAGTAGAAATTGGATAGCATGTAATCAGAATGCAAGGTTGGTCATTTAGAGTCTAGCAAGGTTTTCACATAACATTTGGGAGCTTGGTGGGTGGAGGG
Organism: Cephalopterus ornatus; assembly: GCA_013396775.1. NCBI lineage: Eukaryota > Metazoa > Chordata > Aves > Passeriformes > Cotingidae > Cephalopterus > Cephalopterus ornatus. The sequence continues at coordinate 319,192 of VZRE01003905.1, read as the reverse complement.
ACTCCAGCAGGTTGTTGCTTCTCCAGCAATGCCTCCATTGCAGACTTAATTTAATGAGTTTTCTCTTTCCTGATTTATTTCCTTGGTGAAGGCAGTCCCCTAGATGCCTGAGTCCTGACAGGCATTTTATTAAAAATTAAACTGTCAGCCAGGAAATTTACAAAATCTATGTAATGGTTTATTTATACACTTGTGATGAACATCCATTACAGAATTTTATCCTTGTAATTAGAAAAATTGTGAGGAAAGAAATACATGGGAAGTTATTTAGATTTGTTAGGTTTGTTCGGGTTTTTTTCCCCTCCTTTATTTACTTATTTTTTATATATACCAGAGAATATCAAACAAATATCCCATCAGTTGGTTAAACAGACACGTGACACTGTGGCATCAGTGATCTTTTCGACCATGTGGTGTTTGCTGTCCACACAAAAAGGATATCCTGAAATAATTTTCTTGACAGTGCTTCAGGGTTTGTTTGGAGGAGCTTTCTATCTTTATGCATACATATAAAAACATAGGAAATGATACAATATTGTTTCTGAAGTTGAAAGTTAATATCAGCCTCATAACTGTAGTATCTGATACTCCGGATTTCCTATGTGTAAAGCTGTTGTAGTGTGAGTTTCCCAGCAGTAAAAAAGAGTCTGATACAGCACTGAGGATGTGAATTTGTGCCCAGATTCTGGTAATAATGTGGATGCTGTGCTAGAGTGCAGTTACACAAAAAGCTTATGACTGTTTGCACGATTGAAGTATTGGAAGGAATGTTTGGCACTGTTGGGACAACTTTGTGTCCATGGAGAAGTTAGTATGAAGCAAAGAGGCTCTGAGTTGTACTTTTTAGAAAGATTCCTATATTATTAGTATAAAATCCTATTTCTGGCATGTTTTACTTCCTCTATCTACACATGTATGCATGTCCCTCTTCTTAACAGCTCTTCTCTAGCTCATTCACCCACCTGTAGCTGAATGTATTGATCCATACCCTGTTGACCCCACGAAATCCTGACTCTGCAAATTTCAACTCTGTTGACTGGCCTTTCCAGCCTCTGTGCTTGACTCGTGGATCAGCTCATGGGAGAGCATCTCTTACCCCACGGGCTACCTGGCTGGTTTCCTGCACTGCCAGTGTGAATTCTTCCCTCTCAGCTCAGGTCTCCACAGTCCATGTGCCTTGCGTGTTTTTCTCATGGATCACTGGATCTTCCCCCGTCTCCACAGTCTGTCGATTGATTTCTCCAGTATATCCTACAAAGGAAACACATCTCTCCTGCCACTTCTTCTTTCCTCCCTTGGGTTCCCAGGATGAGAAATTGCAATCCTTCCCTTTATGCTAGTGCAGCCTTACTGTTTGTCTTGGCTCACTATTGCAATGGGGAGAGGACGAAATGGGATGGTGGAGCAGGAAATCCCTGCCTGATCAACGAGCCTCCCATGGGCTCAGCAAGAGGGATTTTCTTAACTACACTGTGATTCAGACTCCTATGGTGAGAAGAGGGACACTTTTGGGAGTTGAAAGATGGCATACAGAACTAATAGTAATCAAATCTAACTAGAAAGTTTTTTTTGTTTGTTTGTTTTGAAATTGTAACAACAACCACTGAACAACAGCAGTCTTAAAATATAGAAGCAAACCCACCACATTTCCTGAAGGGCTGAAGTTACAGAATTGCATCCCATACTTTTCCTCTGTACCTGTGGGTCTTATTGTGGAAGGAAGATAGTGTTGTATATTTTAACGCTTTCCCATGCAATTTGGAATAATTTCTAATATCCTTTTATAGTTTGGTAGAGAAAATAGTGATTTCATGTATCTGTAATTCTGTGCTTTATATTTGAATTATTGTGCTGTTACTTAAAATCGTTTACAGTAAGATAATTCAGACTTCTCTTTGAGTCAAGCCTAAGAAAATATCTGTAAATTAGTGCTAATGGTCACTGTGGCTGGGAGAGAAACTCTTTCATGTTTGGAATTGACTGTAAGATTGAACTCACTCCGGTTTATTGCAAAGTCAATATTCAGCTTAAAAATTAAAAAGGTTAATAATTATTAGGTTTTCAGAGGAAAGTACTAGTGTTATGACCTTCCTAACATCATACAGCTACAAAAATGCTATAAAATGATTTTTTAAGCTTATATTTATAGTGAGTAGATGGCTTATTCCTTCATCTCACTACTTATGCATCCACGAACTGCTAATTAATACTTTTGCAGTAATTAAAGAATATTTTAAATATACATTATTCTTCTGAATTTTAAAAGATCAGGAATTTTTTATTAATTTAAAAGGATAATAGGACTGACCCATACTTTCATCAGCTCTTTAAAAAAGAGGTGCTTTTTTAGATCATTTAAATTTTTACATTTTGATTGCAGGGAATAATAAAAAGTCTTTTTTTTCATACTTTTTTCCATTTACTCTTTCAAACTTGGTCACCATTGTATCAGAAAAGGTCATTGTTCTCCATAAAAAGGTGAGTGCCTGCAAGTATTGATACAAGGGGAACTTGCATCCTAACTCTTTTGACTCCTGGCATGCAATTTTCTCTATACAGGGAGCTGTGGTTTGTAAAAGAAGTTCTAATTCCATTTAGTTTCTTCTTCTTTTCCACCACTTTGTTACATGCCTGGGAACTTTTAACTCAAATAACTAGATACCTCTTTGCAATGGAGCTTTTCCCAATGCTCCTTGGTATGTGGCTGCCATAAGAGCACAGAGGAAACCAGAGTACAGTTTTTAGATGAGCAATACGGTATGGAAAATTCAAAGGCTAGGTTTGTAAGAGGTAATACCTTATAATCGAACAACTGATACACTTGGAAAAGACACAGAAGCTTCAGGCACTTCTAGCTCTTCCTCAGATACAAGGTAGAATTTGCAGCCTTCGAGCTTGACAGAAGTAGAGATCATTTGCCTTGCAATTGATTAGGCTTATTAGAAGAATTCAGAGGAAAAGAGGATTGCTACTTATGGAGCAGAGGAGTGGTATTAACAGGAGAGACAGCAGAAGAAAACAGAAGGAAAGTGAAAATCGTTCGGCAGAGAGTTACTGCAGGACACCCATGGCATGCTGTCTGATCTCAGCTTTCCAAAGCAGAGGGTCAGATCTCTGGAGGGAAGCGTAGGCTGCCAAGGAGATGCCTTTATTGGGAGCAGGGAGGTGGTGGAAAGGCGTTGCAACAGTGTAATGGGTTACAAATAGTAAATATTCTTAAAAAGACTTAGTCATTGGCAGCAAATTTGAAAATCATAGAAAACATCCCACATATCAACAAAGTGGGTTCTAGATGATTATTTTAATCTTTAAAACACAAGTTAATTTTCATGTGCTGTAAAATATGTCCTCATATAATCTGCATATATATATAAGTTGTGTGCCTTGGCTTGTGCATGATGTGATGAAGTATCTTTGGATTTCCTGACATTCCTATTTTTATACAGTTTTTAGGATTACCCCTCTTAAGATTTGTGGGGGTTGTGTGTTTTGTTTTACAGCAAAGAGTAAACAAAGATAACTGCATTTACTAAACTTAAGACATGCAAGTAATGGCAAACTGACTGGTTAGTTGTGGTGCATATTAAACTGTGTAAACGTTTATTTTTCCATGTCATAGCCAGACTGATTCACCACAAGCTGTGCACATTCGGGAATTTTGTTAGACTGCACAAATGTAGAAGCTGGAGGCATGGATGTATGGTGAAGGAACTGCTCCTCTGTTCCTGCTTAAATCTGCCTCTTGGATTTGAGTAGGTGATTTCTAGTAAGCAGTTTGTTTATAAATCTCTATTTGTGAGTTATTAGCTCACATCTGATACAAATCATGACTCAGTTCACAGAACTGAATAGGCTATGCAAATATTTCCACAGGTTGTTTGTATCTGAGTAACTGGATCCATGCCCATGGCGGCACTCGCTTACCTGTTTCACATTCCTGTGTTTAAGAATACCCTTAATTTTGGCTGCCTTGCATTTGTCAGAGTTGTCTGACCTTTTCTTTCGGTTGACCCAATAGTGAGAGGAGCTGAACAGGGCATTCTTGCTGCCTGCAGAGAGAAGGGAAGGTGGGCCAGGTTTTTCAGAGCAGTTCTTTTACTTTTATGCTATATTATTGGCTTCCTTGTGTTCTTGCATAATGTTTACACAACATCTAGTAAAACACAACATGTAAGTGCAACAAATTGTATGGAGAAAGTGGAATAGTCTACCACGAGGTACATTTAGTTTGCTGAACTGAAAAATACTTTGTGATCCTGGTCAATCTTTGCTTTTTATTCTATATTAAGGTTCAGAGATTCCTGATTCCTCTTTATACCTCCTTTCTGTAGAAAAGAAATTCATACGTGAAAACTGGGAGGTGTAGTATGTTTTGACCATCTTCTTAATCTGTATAAGTGGGCAATAAAGGGCTCCAAGATACACCCACTGCTACTCAATCTAGGCACCATTAGTTAGGCTGGATGCAACACAAGTAAGGACATTTAAGATTGTCTTTTCACAGGAATTTATATGGAATACAGTTAATGGATATTCTTGTCTGCAGTGTTCCTACAAGTTCAGTTGTCTTCAAAGTGGTTTACTTACTTAAAGTTTATATTTTTAGTGGTCGAGTGTTTGTGATGAGGTTTTGCAGATTATTTAGGCATGTGAGTGTTTTTCTGAGGTAGTGTGCAGGTTTTCCAAGCAAATTTGTGATGGAAAACAGTGTTTTGTTTCTCTTTCATGCAGAGTGGAATACTAAACATCGTCATTTCTCTTCCCTGATAAACCTCCGAGTGGTAGGCTAGCTGCTATCATAGGCAACTGTGTTACATTGAACAGATTCTTCAATTTACTGCTATCTGCATTTCACAAATTTCCGTTTTAAACATTGCAATTCCTTAATTTTAAGAATTTTATAACACGGACTGGTTGACACCTCTTTCTTTTAAATGTTGTAGTTGACAGATCACTTATCTTTGAGATTCTTATTTTATGTTTTGTCTGTTTGCTCATGCTGTGAGTAGTGTAGGTAGTAGTGTAGGTTTTTTGAACCTCAGCTATCATCCAGTAGTAACCTGTAAATCCCAGTTTATTGTGAAGATTTACTGTATGGTTGCTGTTGCAAAAGTTGAGACCTGACAGGGAGATGAACTGAGTATTTTAAGCAGAATTCAGCATGTATGAAACTTAATGTTCTTAGTGATACAGTATAAACTTTTAAAAATAATAAACCCCAAACTCAAAATATGAAGTCTAAAGTAAAAACTAGATATCAGAAGGTTTTGAAAATACCCAAATGTAGCGGGTATTACATTTGGAGGTGGAGACATAAGCCAGCTATGAAAGCTTTTGATTATATCTCCACCTGTGACGCTGAAGCGCAGCGTTATCGAGATTTTATTCTGGGGTGGGTAGGTGCTGCTATTTCTGTATGTCCTGAGTTGCTTCCTTTGCTCCTCATTTTGAAAATTGCTGAGGGATTTTTATTTTGTGTTGTTTCTGTTAGGGGCAATAGGTATAAGAATCTTGTGTACCAGTGAAATCGGTAGGGGTATTCAAAAATATTGGGGTGGAGATATGTTTCGTAATATATATGTAGTGCAAAATACTTTGCTGCAGGAAAGGTGGACTAGCATTACATGGATGGCAGTGTATGCTTGCAGTTATCTAAATACTGAGTTTTTTTTGAAATCTGTCTCTGATGGAGAAAGGAGTATTTGAAATCAGTACACACTAAAAACTTTACAAAGCAAGTATTTTACCCGCCATACTTTGGTGTAATGTATTATGTGTTACAAGTGAAGTAGCAAGATGCATTTTCTAAACAGAAGTGAAAAGTGCTTATGGCTTTTTGTGATGTCTTGCAAGTTACAAAGTAAAATCCATTTCACTGTTCCTAGCACAATAACTCCTTCCTAGACCTTTGTAGTTCATGTACATCTTGTAAAAGGTCTGTGGAGCAAAGCAAAGCATTTGTTCAGGCATGCCTCTGCTAGCTTTGATTTAACAAGGGCAGGTAGCGGCTGCTGCTGTACTGTGGTACTGTGGGCTCTGCTATGACCTTAATGACCAGGGTACCAGCCTGCTACGGGCCCCCATGTGAACTTCTCTGGTTTCCTTCATGTAGCACGTCGTCTGCTGTCATCTGTGCCAGCTACACTTGCATGTCAGTACAGACAAGCTGTTTGACACATAACTGAAGGAAAAGAGCCATTGGACTGGAATATGTATCAGCTCCACCCTGACGCTAATTCTTTTTTTCTAGTCTTTTTAATAAAGACTTTATTAAAGTGCTCTAGTACTTCTTAGTTTATGAGGAGAGTTCTTGTGAATGTGTTCAAACTTTGTGCCACAAAGGAGGGGTGGTGCTGGCTTGTGTGCTGCGCTGCAATGTCAGCCAGTGCTTCCTGTGTCAGGCTACCTCTGAGTGTCGAAATGAAGCATGGTACAGCTGGTGCTCAGCAGACCTGATGCAATTCATCTGAACAGTCAGACACAGAGAAATGCCTTGTAAGTTTGATGTGTTCTTCTGATTTCTGTAAATTCATGTCTGGATTCTATTATCACATAATTGCAGTTGGACATAAGATCCGCCTAGAAAAGTTCTGACCAAACCAGTGTATTAGAAATGGTCTACTGCTGCATACTTGAATGTGTTTCAGTACTGGTAAACCAGTCAAGAAAGAGATTTGTCTGCACATATAACTAAGAGCCAAGGACTTTTTGGTTCATGAGAGGTAAGATTTCATGTAGCCTTTCTCTGCCCCAGGTTGACTTTCCTTGGGCAAATTACTAAAGTCAGCAATTTCAAACTTAGGAGACTGGAGTTAGGTGTTGACAGCCATCTTTAAGTACCTAAATAAGTGGTCTCATTTTAAGAGGTCCTGAGCACACAATTCTTTTTGACTTCAAAAGAAGCTGCAAATGCTGTGTCCACTTTGATTAATTGAAAGGCTGACCATCAAAGTGAAATTATGTTGCCAAGCTAAAGGAAAAGAAATAAAGACTTAGCACACTGTATAAATCAATTGCAGATCAGAGTTTACTGGGTATAAAATGTACAGCATCTTATGTGCCCTTTTGTACTTTCTGAATCTCACTGGGCCCAAAACTACAATAGAAAACCCCTCACGGTTTGTGAAATATGGCACTGCCCAGAAACATTTGCCAGTTTAGCCACTGAAAAATAGATATGGCTGCTCAAAATTTATACTGTTTGCTAGGGCCTTAGGTGAAAAGAAAACGAAATCTTAAAATGCTTATTTTTTTTCATTTGAAGGTAATGTCTTAAATCCTCAAGAGATGAACAGCCTACTACCTTCCCCTACTTTGATCGATCTGTCTTTGAGGCATGATTTACACCTTATTATAGTACTTCAGGTTGTGGCCTCTGTTCCTGAAAGTTTTCTGGAGATAGGTGTCTGGGGAGTTTAAAAAAAAAAAGACCTGATAAGTGCCCTGATGCCGGTCCTCACAGCAAAAGGAACGCTTTGTGCAATGGAAGCTTCAGCTGGAGATTGAATAACTACTGAGACATAATATCATGAGAAGACGGAATTTGCTAACACCACTGTTTGTAGAATTATGGGTTTTTTGGGGGCTTGGTTTGCCAGCTCTTACATTCTCATCGTGTTTTCTGGGTCATCAGCACATTCAGGCAAACCAGAGTGCCAGCTTTGAACATTTGTGTTGCAACTACATATTTGACGTAATGTAGACTGAGGCATCAGCAGTGGTGTTACTCAAAATTATGATAATTTTGGTTCAAAATGAATGTTCAGTGTTGAGTAATGGAAAATAATAGTTTCTACCACAAGTGCATCACCTTCCCTGTTTTAGTGGCTCCTTGTCACCAGCACTCAAATACTGATCTGCCTTTACAGCCCTTTGATGGATCTTCTAGTGACAGAGGCTGCTGCTACTCATGTCTGTGGGTGGGAAATCAGGAATAACTTCCGTCCCTTCCTGACTTGGAAGGTGTGTGTGAATTTGGATATGTCTCCATTTTATCATCATTCTCTCCAATACTTTTTTTTGTATACAGCTAAAGGCTAGGTGATAATTTTTTGTCATGGCTCTTTTATATTGAAGTGTGCTCTGTTATGTGATAAGATTGGCAAGACAAGCAGCATGAATGATTATTAAGTATAATTGTTTGTTTATATAAATATGACAATAAAATAGGTTACTCACACAGGACAAGTGACCCAATTATTCAGATTTTGAAGGTGCAGAGAAGATGTGCTATGTTGCTGCACTTTAGGGAAAGAAAACCTTTGTTGAACTGCTTAGTAAGTTTTATTTCTTTTTGCAGTGCTAGTTGGTGGGGAACTACTGGATAGTTCATCAATACTACAATTCATATTTTTGTCTCTAGAAAAGAAAGTTGTTGTAACCCTCTTAATAAAAGTGACCATTTCCTGCAGTGAAAGCTGCAGGTCTTCCTATCAGAAAGTTTAATTGGACATAAGTGAAGTGATACCACTAAGTCTCACCCTGAATCTTCTATAGCTCTTACTTTGTATTGTCATCTGCTTTTAAAGGTGAGTTTGGGAGTTTCCATTAGGATTTCCACAGGCTTTATCTCAAGCCTCATGCAAAAAACGTCTTAAAATTATATAGATAGCTTCATTAGCCCTTCTGAATTTCTTCAGAATACTTGGCTTAAATAGGAAGCTAGCCAAACTGAGAGAACTAACATTCTCAGAACTTAGGTTTTTTTTGGGCTGACCATGGCCTTTGTAGTTTAGCTATGTGTTTGAAAACACATAGCACAACGAAAACCATCCAAAACAACATCAAAGTCCCAGTAAAGCAGAGGAATCAGTGTGATTAATCTAAACTTCAGTATTTTGGTAGTTTCTTGCTCTGCCATGCATGTTTATTTATAGCTGAAGAGCAGACTATTGTAACAGTGCAGAAGTCTGTAAAAACAGGGCTTCCTCCTCCGCTTCCTGTTGAGCAGGAGCAAACACAAACTGTAGTATGCTGTTAAGTTGTGCATAGCCCATCTTTACGTGTATCTCCCCTGACAGACTTTTATTGTGCACCTCGGGGTCAGCCACTGGATGCTTCATTATTTCAGATCATGAAACTGATCCCTGTAGTCAGATTTAAAAGAACAGGCTATTGCCCAGTTCACATAGAGCAACTGCAACCCTAAGGCAGGCCAGCTTCTAGGCTGGGATCTCCAGGCACGGTTTCATTACTCCTCATTTCCTCCAGAAACCTGGCTGAGCGACAAGTAAGCTGTTAAAAAATATTTTATCAACATTTTCTTAAAAGAATGTGGACTTGCCCGACATGAAACATTCTAAGGAAGTGCAAACTTCTGACTTGTTTCCTGCCTTTTTACCTGGCAAGTTTTCTGTGACTTCTTGCTTGAGGAAGTTTATCTCAGTTTGCAGCCTCCAGGGCCTCCACTCCACTGTGCCACTGAACCAGGAGCCTGGCAGCAATGGTGCTGCTGGGAGATCTTGAACTCCTGCCAGGAACAGTCTCAAAAGTTAACAACTTCTGACGTAATAGGGAAACTGAAATTTATATACTGGATCCTAGGAATTCTTCTAAGGTTTAATTTCACTACAGTTCATCCAGATAGTATGTACTCATTTGTAAAATAAGCTGCAAAGTTTAGAGGCTTAAAATGTGGGGGTTACTCAACCTTCCCTCAACCACAGAGTCATAGAATCTTTCAGAACTGGAATAGCCAGCTGCTCACCTTTAATTTAGGAAAGGTGTATGTATGGGTATGTGTAGGTGTATTTTTTTGTATTTTGCTCAATGGAATGGTACTTTTCTGTCTGGGAATGCTTTCTGGACACTACAGATGTTACTACTTGGAGTTAAATTTAGAGGTCTTACTGGTAACTAAAGAGGTTCTGGTATAAAAACCTGCTGCTTGATGTTGCACTTGTATTTATGTCTGCAAAAAGGATATGCAGTTAGGTTTGTTTCGTGTTTTGTTGTTAGGGGTCTCAGGTATGTAGATGCCAACCTTCCTGCAACTTGAAAGCAGGCTTTTGTGGGCCTATCAAATTCTGGGAGCACTTCCAATATTCAGTTGAATTGACAGATATGTTCTTAAAACAAGGGGTTTTCCCGTTTGTTTCACCCTTCCATAAATGTTAAGAAAACCTAACCAATAACATTTAACAAAGTCATGTGCATGGAGTTGTAATTAAGTGAATTTTCCAGTAAGCAGTTGGTAGTCTATGATAAGTGAAACTTTTTCTTAATTTCTTTTTTTTTAATACCTATAGATAAACATTCAGGTTAGTTTCACACATAATTAAAATTCCTACCAAATTTTATTTTATTGCATTTTTAAATAGTTTTTTGCTCTTAAATTTTCTCTTTATGTACAAAAATAAATGTACCCCTTCCTCTCTATATTTGGAATTGCATAATTCATCATGTTTGATAGGGTGTTAGACCTGTGAAATCCAGTGTTATTGCTCTAGCAAAATTGTAGGATTTGTGGAGGGAAACACCTCCCTCCCCCCAAACAAAATCCCAACCCCAAACCAAAGTCAAACCATCAAACCAAAAAACCCATAGCAAATTCTATAAAAAGAAAAGTATATGGCTCTTCTTCTCTGTATAATTGCCCCACTAGTTTTTCAGATATTTTCAGTGGTCTTTAATTATTTAAAATTTATATGACATTTTACAATTGCTGTTATTTTATACTCTGAAAAACTGGTTGCTTTCATGTCTGAAATCACAGAGAAATCATATGAACTAAATATTACATTCTTGCCATTGCTTTTATGCATTGCATGTTTAGCATCTAACTAAAATGCGAGCAGAAAGCTCATCATGAAAGAGACTACTTAATTAAAAATTAAACGATGAATTAAAACTTAAATTATGCAAAACTAATAAGCTACGTTACCAAAACCAACAATTAATTTACTACAATATATGGAAAGAAAATGCTAGCGTTTTTACTTTTGTTTCATGTTTGCGTTGCAGTCTGCATAGTCTGCTGTTTTGAAATTCCTCACCTTGAAATATTGGACACATATGAATTAAGATATAAATCAGTGATTTTTAGTTTTTTTGAGTTTTGCAAAACCCATCAGAGATTAAAACTTCGATAATGTAAAGGAATCTGTTATAAAGTGGGATGAATCCAATTATTTTTCAATTAAGGCAATATCATTTCTGTGTATAAGATTCAAATCAGTGCATTGCATCGCCTTGTTCAAATCAATAGAGTTAAAATGGACTTGTTGACAAAAATTACAATTTAACCTATTGCTGCAATTCCTTGGTATAAAAGGTTTATTTTTTACTTGAATTGCTTCCAACTAATTGAAAATGCTGAGATTCTGCATACAGTATTTATGTGTGCATACGTGTAAAGAGACCAGACTAAGCTCGCCTTTAAATTCTGTATAAAGCAGTATAAAGGAGGTGTTCCCTAAGTCCCTATATCAGAGGCACAGGAAGACATTTCCTTAGCAAATGTGGGCATGTGTGCCTGTACATCCAAGATACTACAATGGCTGAATGCTAGACATGCTGCAAGGTACTATATGCTTTACTTTAACACAAGCAAAGGGAGACATTTCCAGTAGTATCTGCTGGTGTTTTTCATGAGTGTATTCTTCAGGGGAAGGAAAGGAATTAGGTAATTAAAGAAAACTCTATCTGATTAAGTTAATTATGAAGCTTGAATCTAATACTTTATTATTGCTGTACAGTAGAAGGTGGAACTACATTTACATTTGCTTTTTTTTACATTTTAGTATTACATAAAATAACATTAGCTTTTAATGTTTCAAATCAAATATTTTCAGCACTTTTTCTCTCAGGTCTTGCTAATTTAGCCTTTGTTGCTATATAAGTAGTTGTTTCTCTGGCACTATAATTTAAAAGTTTACATTAAAAATAAAATCAATACTAGGATAAAAGCATGAAGAGTACAGCTAAAATAATTTATAATAGCTCTATTGGTGATGGAAATCTAAGGAATGAATATTGTATATAATAAAGGCAATTACCTGAGCTGCTTATAAGGAAAAATACTGCTCTTGGTGTTGGGGGATGGAAGGAGGAGATCATGGAAGCAGTTACAACTCTAATTTTCTGGGTTGAGCTGTGTTAGCCTTGGCATAAATTGCAGCAGCCTAGAGGTACATGTGCCATCTGAGGATTGCGTTCTGCCCTGACATCTTTGTGAATGTGTCAGAGAGGTGTGGGGGAGAAAGAGCAAAGGCACTGGTGTCTGCTGGGGGTTTGCACTCACTGGGAGGTCTCAAATTTCCTCAATCATCCTCTCACATCAAATAAAAGCTTTGGTTGGTTTGCACAACTTAAAGTCCAGTAGAGTGAGTTCTGGTAAGAAAACTGGCTTGGTATTTAACCTAAGTGATTTTTCTTACTTCTGCATTTATCAGGTAAAAGTTCTCTCTTCAACAAAATGAAGTGTTTAATCTACTATCATGAAGAGTGAAATGAGAATAAAGATTGACTTGGATATAATCTTTCTAAGTACTCTTGATGGACATCTTAAGATTCAGCTTAATTTAATTGAAATCTTAAACTCTATCTTTTTGGGAAGTTCTTTTCTTTTATGTCCATGGTTAAGTGAGCAAGGCAATGACATGTTCCCTTAACAACTGTTCAGGAATCATCGGGCTGATTGACTAATGTTTCTGCCCTTTTTATGTGCTTCTGGTGTTCCATCATGGCTTTCTCCTTTCTCTGCATATAAGTGGATTTATCTGAATGATAATAAGCCAGATGGTTAGGTGGTAGGCCAGGTATTTTGAAGGTAAGCATATTCTTTGTCATAGAGCCATGTTAGCCAGGAGCTGTGCACCACATTTCAAATCCTTCAGCAGTCTCCCCAGGAGGTGGCAGCTGAAGAAGCCTAATGGATATCATCACCTTCAACTGTCAGCTCTTTTTTTCCTGTCTGTCATGACTGTTTACTTCTGATCATACCAGTTGACATTTATGTGTCACAATAGAAAACCGAACCAGTGCAGGAGTAAAGGCGACACTGGATTTACGGTTACTTCTTGTATCACAACAGGCAGCTGGCAACTCATTAACACCATGTGGAGTGTCAAGCATATAGTATATTAAATAAAATTAATGCCTACAGGCCCTGTAAATAAGGAGATGGCCATAACAGACAATGAAATTACATGAATGGTTGAAACAGGAATAGTAGAGGTGACAGATTTAAAAAAAAAAAAAGAAAAAGAAAGAAAAAAGGCAGGGGGGAGGAATGAGTCAATAGGCCAAGGTACATGAGCATGTCAAGCCTTTGACTGTCATTCCTTGTCATTTTTGTATTTAGCCACTGAAAAAAAGACATGTGGCATGAGAGAGTTCTGCCAGGCATCCAGTGTCTTACTGGAATCTGTGTGTTTGGGCGCTAAGGTGGTGATAAGATCCTCTAAGATAACCACCCATGTTCTCTTAAGCCATTGTCCAACAGTGAGCGTGAGTGCGGAAGAATTAGATCCAGCCGTGGTGATCCAGGGAGAGCATGTTAGCTTGAGTACAGTCCTGAGAATGATGAATAGAAATTCTTTTCTTCATAAATAGCCATGTTAGCATGGCTTTATGTAAAGCAATCTCCGAGTCCTTTACTCACATTCTCTGGAACAGCCACTCTCCTTTTGTACTAGATGGCCTACATGGGCTGTTTGCCATATGCTTTGCTCTATTTGCAAATACTTTTTTGCATCTGCTATCTCGTGTCAATGAGTGATTTGGGCTAAGCCACGGGCTTAATTTTGGCAGGTAAAACACCTGGGGTATGTGTACGGTGAAACAGTTTATATAATTTATATAATATGAGGTGTTTCACCTTAAATAATCTCAAATTTACAAAAAGTATTATACAGAGATAAAACTTCTAAAAAAATTTTTAAATTTCAAATAAATTAATTTTTTATTGCAGAATTTTAGAACATAAATTTACATAAGATCTTTTTACTTAATGGGAATTTTAGATCACAATTGGATTTATTTATATATTTTGTGTAGATGTACTCCAATTGTTCTGTAGAATACTAAAATGCTATCGTGCATACCAGGAAATATAGCAGATGGTGTCTAGGGGAAATGATCGGTAGAATTTAGTGCTGAAAATGTCATTACCATCACCAAATTTTGTACTCACTGGACATCATAAACCACTGAATTTTCCTTTAATTTAAACAAGCAGATGCTGTAGACTGTAGATAAGATCTCTCTGGGCACTGTTGTTGCAGTGCTGTGCCTGCTAAGTAGTATGTGTTGGTTCACGTAAGTTCAACAGGCAAGAATTTACACAGCACATCAGTCTTTTATGCGATTAAACTGATGGAAGCACTTTTAAAGAGAAAAAAAATACGTGTTTTTGTTACTTTAACAAGCTGCTCTACAGTTTCCCATAGGAAACAGGGAAAAAAATTTAAACACTATCCATTGTCATAATTAAATTGTTACTAAAAATTAATTGTGGACCATTGTCTCATTAAAAAAAAAAGATACCTGCTTTGATTTCATCTTTTGGCAGTTTATTTTATGCATTTATTGTTCATTAATTAGAGTTCCTACATATTTGCCCTTCTTGCCTGATTGCCTTTGCCTTTTATAGCTTACGGTGAGCTTTCCTTGCCTTTGCATTTGAGATGAGCTGAGGTAGCCACCTACAGTGATTGCATCAGTTCCCTTCATAATTTTTATTAAACCTCACTGAGGACTTTTTCCCCCTAAAGAAAATGGAAGTCTGCTGTATTACATTTAGCTTTTTTGTGCTCTCAGGATCATCTGTCATTCTGGGGGGTTTCCTATATATGTTCTATACTTCCTTAAGGTGGCTGAGATACTGTTTTGAGTGTGTGGCCCTGCTAGAGCCATGCATACTGCTAGAATAATGCTCTCTGACTTACATGTGACAAAAGGGTCAGGTTCTCAAAAGCTGCAGGGCAATCATGTTGACCCAACTACTGTCGTGGGCTGCCCAGCTTGCTGACAGCGGAGCAGTTGAAGTGACATGCAGATGGCATGGGGGCATTGCTGCCTTTTCTGTTGTGGCTGTCGAATTTGGAGAAAATGATGATGATGATGCAACCATGGTTTCAGGTTTTTTACTGTGCTGTCAGAGAACTGATGACCATCTACCAATATGTAATGAAGTGAAACAAGTGGATTTTGTAGTTAAAACTTGTTAAAAACTCCTGACATGTAACTTTTAAACATTTTCAGTATAGCTGGAAAATGTAAAGCAGCTGCAGTTCAGAATGCAGAATGAAACTACTGAGATGTTTTAGTTTTCCAATTAAATGACATATAATGAAAGGAAAATGTAACTGCCCATAAACTTTTGTTTATCTAGAAGCAGAACCATATGCAGATTAAAAAACACAGGAAGTTTTTTTAGTATTAGATTACTTAATTTTTAATTATTTACTTTATTAGCAGATCAAAAGGGATGTTTAATGAGCTTCGAGCAGTTTGTAAGCATTTGTGTTTCACATTTTATTGTATTGTACATGAACAATATTCTTTCATTCTGGGATAAAGAAAGGAAAAAACCTATCTTGCATGAGGCATTAAAAAAAATGATAGACACATCTGAAAGGGAGAGTATAAGATCATTATTTATTTTTTCATTTATCTGTACAGAATTGCCAAGTTGCTGGTATAGGTGGTCTGTCTGTTTATGGCCTTTCTCTTTGCTTGAAAGTGTGCTGTAGTTACCACCTTCCCCTTGGATGCTCTGGGCAGCGCAGTCCCTGCTTTGTGGTGACTTTATCCAGGCCCAGGAGGCAGCAGCCGATGTTTCTTGATGTACAGAGCAGTGTGATGTTCAGCTGTTGATCACCACAGGACCTTATTTCACTCTTCCTTTGCCTTACCCCATTCCTGGAGGCTGTTGTTATGGGCAGTTTAGGTGCCTGCCTCCATCTGAACATGGCTCATGGGGTTGCTGCTTCTACCATACTGGCCAGCCTGGGGGCAGCCAGTCTGGAGCATCCCTGTCCACTGGGGCTTAACAGGGGCCACGGTTCCCTCTGCTGCTCCCCAGGCCAGCCTGGGATATGAATCAGGGGTTGGCTCGCAGGAGACTGAGGGGAGAGGGTGCTGCCTCCTGCATGCCTGCAGGCATGGCTTTGACCTTACATGTTTGGGTTTGTGGTGCCAACAATATCCTGCCATTTTTCACCGGAAGCCTTCTCATAGAGGTGTGTATTTGGGTCATGATCACAAAAAGTTCACTTATTGGGAAGGGGGTATTCATAGTCATCTCTCCACCCTCTGTAGCCACGTGCTAAAAGCCTGACAGCACTGCGAGTGGTGGGGCAGTGGTTGATGCTGGTGGGGGGTTGAGTGGCTACTGGGGCAAGTGTGCTTTGTGTGATGGCTGGACACCAGCAGCAGCTCCAGAACCTTCCTCACCCATGGTGTGAGGGTGTGATCCCTGCAGGAGCAGTGCTTGGTTGATATCTTATGCTTGGTTGATCTTTTGGCTATAGAGCATGTCACCTCAGGGTCTGGAAAGGAGAGTTGTGTTTTGTACGACCCTAGGTCACTCCCTTGTCCCTTGTGAGGACTTCACACTGGCCACCCTTCCTGACCTCAGGCTTAGAAAAGCCATGAGCATCCAGCTGTCACGCAAATGTAAATGTTCCAATTCATTTGGAAGTAAATTCAGAATAAGAGCATTTAATTTAAACATTTAATTTTCAGATATCCCAGCAGTGGATTCATAAGCTGTAAGACTGGTGAGGTGATTTCCCCTCTCCTTGTAAGGACTCCTTAAGATCACATAGACAGTGATTTCTTGCTAACCTGGGAGAGACCATCCTACCTGGCTGCCTGTATCCAGGCTGAGAGCTACACCCTGCTTTCCCCCTTGATGGTAGCTCTGTAGCAAGGGGAAACTAACTGGAGAGGCAGCATCAACAGTGAAAGCATCCATACTATCAGGAAGAAATTTCTCTCCCCCAACCCCAATATTTTTCTGTTCATGGAAGCTGAGATAAATATGCTAAATATGCTCGCTTGCTTGCTTCCTTGGTTTTTGGTAGACATAGAGTATTCACTGTGTTATTTTCCTGGTTTTGTGTTACTGAGAGAAGATAATCTCATTTAAAATTTCCTTTTGTTTGTAAAATTTCATTAAAGATATGACTCTTCAGCAGATTTTTCTTATCCTACTGTCTTTGCTCCAGTTTAACCACCACAATTTAGTTTTTCTTTCTATCCCTGTGTTCTGGTTGTCCATATAATTTTACAAGAATCATTATTTCTAATGATATTTTATTGGCAAGTTGTTTGAAAAATGACCCAATGCCAAACTTCTCATAGCTCGTTTCTTCATTAATTTGTATAACATAACAAACCAATTTATAAACATGTTTAATTAGGTGTAGATAAATGGTGAGTAGAAATACATGTGAAGTATAGAAAGTTTGAAGATGCTTTGAGTGGATGTGTCTTTCCATCCTTTAAGTCCACTGAGTAAAAATGTAAATAAGTGTGACTAAATCCTACTGCTAAATGCAGTTTTACTTCTGTTTTTTTTTTTTCTTGCAGTAAGCACTGAAAGCATGAAGACATAAGATTTAAGTAGATTTTTGTTCTAGAAAGAAATACTCCATGTTTTGAGGAATACTTTTATTAGGCTGTCGTATCCCTGACAATATGCACATTTTAAAGCTGTTTTGAAATAGAGCATTTTGTAATTTAGTAATGAATAGCACTGTAGGGTGTTACATACTGACTTGATTCAGTTTTAGGAAATGGGAGCTAACCACTTTAGGTATTTCAAAGCACACTGTATTCTTTGGAGTTGCATAATATAAACCAGCGTCAGTAGTTTTTCTGAATGCCTGAATCTGTCCTTTTGAAGGCGTTTGCTATTTATTTCAAAGTAAGAGAGTTACTGCTGAGGCACCTGGGCTTGTGAGGAAGAAAAGGGATGCTGACACCTGGCAGATAGTTTCCTGGCGACATAACGGGGTCTAAAATATTGAGGTGGACAGTGCTTCTTTGAGGTAACGTGTGCTCCATGCTGTGCCGCATGCTTCAAAGCTACGCCTGACTTTTGCCTGCGACAGCTATTGCGCTGTGAGCTATCGGAGACGCGTGTCGCTTCAGGTGTGCTCCCAAAGCCTGTAAAGAATCAAAGCATCTTGGCCGGTCGGCAGTCTGCCCGATGACCTTTTTCGCGTGTAGCTCGATGATGGGTTGTGAAGGGGAGAGCTGGTTACAGTCAGGACTGGGGGGACCTGCCGTGGCGTGACGGCAGGTTCAAATCAAACCCAATAGTTGCTTCTTGTACTTTCTTCCCATGTCCTGCCAGCTTGCTGTATGGCTGCCACAACGGTAACCCTGTGAGTGGCTTGATTGGTGAGGATTTACATGTGTGCTAATTAGAGTGGAATAAATGATTGGCTGTTTGCTGCATCGCCATAAAGGGTGCCCAGATGTACACACTACGTGAACATAATGTGCACGGGCATGGCGCATCAAAGTTTGTCAGCTGCATTACCTCAGCAGGCTTAGGGCCTGTCGGAGAGCATTTGCTGATAATTGTCCCCTATGATTTAGTGTCTGACTTGGTGAAAGTGAAGGACCTCAAAGTACTGTCTTGGCAGGGGAATTCCTGATCATTTAACAAAAGTAATAAGTGAGCTAAAATGTGTCAAATGAGAGTGAAAAAAAATAAATTTAGGGCTATAAGCAAGCAGTCTTAACTGAAGAATTCTGCATGCTTGGAAATAGTTTGGAACATAACACTAAGCATCAAATTAGCTGCTGCAATTAACAATAGACACTGAACAGAGTGTTTAATTACGCTTAATTTGTTGTGATACAGCACAAGTCTTCAGTTATGAAAATCCCCCAGATGCCCAAGTATCCCCTGTATAGCTAGAATGCACTAAACTTTCGCACACTTGGTTAATTTAACAAAGCAAATACAGAACATTCCTTTTAATTTTAAAAATCTGCTTTAGATGAAGGAAAAATAAGTTTACATTTAGAAATGATCTTTCTTTTCAATCTCTCTGAAATGAGAAAAAAAACGTGGGCTATATCTTCTTTCATGAAAATATATAATTAGGACAAAATCCCACACGTATCGTATTTATGCACAAAAATCGGTAATATCTGGTTACTTTGACAAGTAATTTTGTACTTACATGTTCACAATATTGATAATGTATTAATGTACAATGATTAAATGGTTAAGCTGCCATATTAAAGTTATGAGCAGGAACATTTATCCAGCATAGCTAAGCAGGAACAAAGACTGTCCATTTACAGATGGCATTATTCAATCTCTGAACTGTTCGAAGATGTTGGCGTTACAGCATTGATTCTGAGCTCTGATACTGTGGCTCACTCAAATGACCCAATAGAGTTAAGTGATAAGGTTAAGTTAATTACTGTATCTGTGCTATACAGCTTCCACATGATTACTGCTGAGAAAGATAGCGATTCTTCTCGCTTTAATTAAGCAAAAGAGAATGAAAAGATATAATTGGTTTTCATAATAATCCTGTCTTATATCACTATCAACAAGCGTCATGTGTTTCTTCTCCAACTTTGTTGCACGAATTCCTAGCAGCAAAATTTAAACAGTAGAATGTAGAAGTAAATTATTTAAATCCCTGTCCTAAAACATAGTGTCAGCTAAAGAATTAAATAGTTAATAGCTGTACTAATACTTCTGTAGCACCAAAGTGCCTGTGACAGTAAATTGTGTACCAGCTATGAAAAATCCATATTTGCCAGTTAAAGAGCATCTGCAATTTTTTTGTGTTTACATTATTCTATTATTATATTTTAACAAGTGCTTTAATTTTTTTCTGATAATATATTGAACTACAGTATCATGGCTTTAATTTTGTTTTTTGAACAACAGATTTAACAGTATTTTATTTTAAATTTGCTCTTTAGTTGTCAAAAATTGTTGCCCTTGGTTTGGAGGTGAAAGGGAGTTGGAAAGGTTTCAGAAAAAAAGCCCAAGCAGCCTCTCGTAGGATAATATTCTTTTTTGTTTTCTTTTAGTCATGCATATAATAAAATGTATGTATATTGTGAGGTATGCAAAACCAGTTTTACATTGAAAATAATGAATACAGATGAAAGCTGACAGTGAAAGAGAGAGAGATAGTAGGTAGGTTTTAGTCCTCGTGTTAAGCCCTGACTCTCTGAACTGTTCTGCTTAGGTAATCCCGTGTGTCTGTATTGAGCTCTTCTAACTCTCACAAGTTTACAAAGGTTTGCCCACACAGACAAGATGATTTTACCATGTCTTTGCGTATGTAAGTAACCTCACAACAACTGCTTCAGGTTCTTGCCATTTTCCTAAAAGCAGCCTTCCTAGCAGAAGGGGAACACGTGTTGCCTTTCATTGTTGCATTACACAGGTGCTAAGCTGCTGGTGGTCAGTGAGCTGCAGACTTCTACTTTCTTGTGTTTTATTCTTTAGATATAATTGTCATGTGTCAAATTGATTGTAACAGGAATTCTGGTAAAGATTGTTAGATTAAAAATAACTGAGTGCCTGTTTTCTAATTTTTTTCTCTTCTTGTGGGGAAGATTATTATTCCTGTCCTGTAAATAGGCATGACTTTAAAACTCTATTGAACAAAAAAAAATTGGAAAAAGAGGTTCCATGCTGCATATATAAATTTTCAGCAAAGTAATTGGTAGTCCAGGACAAGACATATATTCTTACTAAGTACTATGAATGAATTTTAATATTATTCTTTTATTCACAATAGTAAAGTTTTATCTCCTTAGCAATGATTTGTTTGCAAATAGGATTTACAAACATTGAGATTAAAATTGTGGTGCTGGAGATTTTAAAAGCTGCTTGGTTCCCTGTCTGCCTATGGACAACCTCCTCCTATTTTGTAGCTATACAGAATTAATTGGATAGTGTTTCATTTCTATGGAAGACTTGCATGTAATAGTATGCAGTTCAAACCATACATCTTTTTCTCTGTAATTCTAATTTCTTCTTCCTGACAAAAACATCTGCTTGAAAAAATAAATTCTTAGTAACGTAAATAAGAGAAAACACAACTATGTTCAACGTTTGTGGTATTCTTTTTTGATAGCGAGTGTTTTTAGGTGCTCATTGTGTGTTTATGAAAACACTGTGAAGCTGCTGTTGCAGAACCTGTATATGAATAGAGACAATCTCGTGCTTAGGGATCCCTAGCTGCCATGCAAGGAGATCAAGTGAAGAATGAGGGAGAGGTATTCCAAATTATCAAACTCTAACATTTATAAATAATTTCAGAATAGTTAAGGTTCTTGTTCAGAAGGAAAGCACTAGGACTTGGACAAGAACAGAGTACGAAGTAACATGCAGACTGTTTTAAGAAATCTGTTTCATTTTGTTTCTAGTTAATTCCATGAATTTGAAAATCTCAGTCACAAGATTTATTGTACAGTTTCTTCCATTACCTATCTACTGGTCCCTGTTTTCTTATTCTCAGAAGAGAAAACTGAAGTAACTAATCATTCTTAATTTAGGAGATATAATAAGGGGTGTGCTAATAATGGATACATTTGGCTCACTCAGTAGTAAGAATTGAATGGATTGGCAGAGAAGATTCTGAAAAATCAGGGTGTGTTTTGGCTTGGGGGTCCGTGTCTTTACTTGCTCAGTGGGTGAACTGAGGATTTCCAGCTCTTTGCCTGTCAACCTGATGTCTTTTGTCATCTCTGTAGTCAATTTTTTAAAACGTTCTTGACGTTTATTGCAAACAGATGCAATGACAATAGAAACATTTTCTTCTCATTCTTTTGTCTTAGTAAATATATTCATCTGGAAAGCAGAATCTCTTCTTCTCCTCACTTCAGTGTAATAGTTTGCATTGGTGATGGGAAAGTAAAGCAATTGTGCAGAAAATGAAAAGGCATTTTATGAGAAAGAATGCTCTGAAAATTTCTGAGTTCTCCATGTACAGTAAATATTTTGAAATGCAAAGAACATCCCAACTTTCAAGTTCTTAGTAAGTCTTTCTTCAGAAAAAGCACAGATACAGAAAGCAGACGTTACACGTTTCATAATGATATCTGCTCTCTTGCTGTTTGATTGCATAGACAGCTTGACAGTGATGGACATTACTCATG
Source organism: Cephalopterus ornatus (assembly GCA_013396775.1). Classification (NCBI taxonomy): domain Eukaryota; kingdom Metazoa; phylum Chordata; class Aves; order Passeriformes; family Cotingidae; genus Cephalopterus; species Cephalopterus ornatus. Next base: position 297,091 of record VZRE01003905.1, on the reverse strand, counting down.
CTTAATTATTTTTAAAAACATTTCTAACATTTAATGTCTCCTAGGAAGAGAAATGAACAGGGGAAAATTTCAGTCGTCATGACAATTGAGTAACCGTGTCCCTTCAGTACTTTGACATGTAAGTGTAATACAGCAGAGTTAACAGCTGTGAGTAAGTGCAGCCCATTTAACATTTCTTTCCTGCTAGACATATGATGGGTTAGCACTGTGTAATAATAACAATATTCTCTAGTTATATGCTTCTTAATGTATCAAGATGTTTACATATTTCAGCTGAGGTGGTGCTTATTTCATTAAGTCACACTGAGGAAAAGCAGCTTGTAAAGTTGCTTTCATATGTCAAAGTAATGATAAAATGAGTTTGAGGCCTTTATGATCAAGAACATTTTCTGCTTCTTTTTAATGATATAGAATAGTAATGACCTGCAGTTTCATTTATTCTTGGAAAAAGTATAATTGCAAAAATTAACTTGTCATACACCACAGCTCAGCAAACTTACTTTCCTATAAGTCTGTGGTCACAGTATGTTTTTTTGCAATTCAGCATCTGGCTCTGTGGGGTACTGATGGCTTCTATGAAGTAAAGTACCAGGGTGAGCAATTAAATGTAAAATGACAGCATAAAATATGATCATTACGGTTATACAAAAGACACATTTATGAATTTTGCAGATAACTGTCATTTTTTCTACTCATATTTGCTCTTTCTTTGTTAGCTTAATATTTCTAGTGCAATTCATTTTTTTTCTTCTAAAAAGCGAACAATGCCTTTTTAATTATCCTGACACTTGTTTGTGTCTTTCTTATTTGTCACATTTGAAGGCTAATGATAACTCTTTCACTTTGTTCTGACACTATACTTTCAACTTTATTTCAAAATCAAGGACTATTTTTAAATTAACACGAAGGTTGCATGATTAGGCTAGAATTTCTTATGGAAATCAGTTTGTGTTGTGTTGATCAGATAATGTGCTGCACCTGAAAGAAAGATTATCTGTGTTCAATTCTCAGGGGCTAGCAGGCAATGTTTTGAAGTGTGCTTTTTGAATTTACCTTGTGTTTTGTCATTGAAGAGAGAAGATTGGTCGTGATAGAAGTTATTTTAGCCGTATTAGGTATCAGAAATACTGTATAGATTTTTCTGTGTGTGCTTTCTTAGCAAATATCTGTTTTTATACTAGAATAAGAGTCCTTTCTGTAGTTTATATTTTTGCTATCTTGGGTGAGAGGTGCGTCATGTGTAAATATATGTCATTGCACAGGATGCTTATAATGATGGTACTTTTTACCAATATTGTTTGCATATATTGAAGGAAAGGGGGCAAAAAAAAAAGAAAATGACCGCAAACCCCTAGCATTCCAGAGAATCCTAGTAATGCAAATAAACCCATTATATTTCTGTTCTGATGCTCTCACTTTTTTTTTTAAAAGCACTTACTGGTTTCTACTGCTGCCACAAAGGAGACTGCAGCAATATACAGCTTAATCTGCCATTTCCTAAACCTTAACACCCAGGAAGGGACAGGGGAGAGAGAGCTCTTTCATGCTCTTTCCCAGAGAAATCCTAACCTACTTCCAAAACCTCATTAAGGATGGCAGTCATCAAGATTGCTGAGCAAAAGGTGTCTATTTACCATGTATTTAAAAAACAAGAAAAACCTACCACTAATGACTAATTACTCACATTTACTCTCTCTAGAAAGCTAGGTGCTCTCTCCTTCCTTTTCTCCCATAGTAGCTTTTCTTAAATGCATGTAGTGCCCTGGAGAGCATGTGCCTGGTAAAATTACCAAATGCTATTTAGATGTCTGAATGGGGGAGTCAATATTTGTCTTGGAAGCCCCTCTGTCTCCACAGCTGCCTTTGACAGGGAGGATTAACGAAGACCCCCAGTGTTTGGGAGCAGGGAGGGGCAATGGGGTTTGGGGTAGGGGTTGGCTGGGCTGCAGTCTGGCCTTCACCTGGGGAAGGTCCCTTCACCACCACAGGTCAGGAGGAGGCAGAATCCCATTACGTTCAATGGGAAATGTGAGATGCTTTAAGCAGCCCTCCCCTCAATTAAATTGATGGCACAGTAACCTGGCATTGATTCCCTGGTGATAAGGGAGATGACCCCACTTAAGACTATGGAGAAAAAAATGATAGGAGCAGAGTGTAGTTCTCAGTCAGCATTATGCGTATAAATGGATGGTACACAGAATTTAAAGGGCTAGGTAACTCAAACTGGAAATACTTGCTTCACTAAGACCTTCCCTGTTACAAAAACTCTTCAAAGTTGACTGGCTTTTAAGTAGCAATTTGAGATGGAGATGGAGATTTAAGAATCTTGGAGCATTTCTATTTAGAGCACCTATTGTGTAATCTCCACAGTCCCGTAGCATAGAGAAAGGTTTGTGATAAAAAGAATTGGAAATTAAAAGGGATAATATCTGTGGCAGACAGTCTCAAGGGGATTCAGTATCTCTTAAGCAAGTATGACTCCAATATGAGCTCCTCAACTGAGGATGTTATTAGATATAAGTAAGAGCTAATTTTTTACAGTTTATCTCTCTGGGAATATGAAGTGGAAAACAGGTGAAGAATCAGAATTAATTGAGAGAGGAAGAAGAGCTAGCTATCCTAGTATAGTTTAAAATCTAAAATGCCCCGAATACCAAAGAGTGTTGTCATACAGACAGTGCTGTTAGGAGGAAGAGATGGGATCACTGTAGCTGGGTGACCCTCATAGATTTGGAAAACTTAGCTGTAATGTGCAAACATAGTGATTTAGTGTAATGTGCAAACCTTACGGTGTGGGTTTAGGTACTCAGCTTGAGGTAGATTAAAAGTCCTCAGGAAAAACTGTTGCCCCCGAAGAACCAAAAAAGGTGACAGTCTTTTATTTAAATTGCATAAGTTTAGCACTATGTGCCTTGTTTATTTCTATCTTTTAGGTTGTGTTCGTATCATGCAGTATGGTGCTGTGTGGAAAAATCTCCACTAGCTCTGTTTCTTGATGTTCCACTATCCCTTCTCCATATAGCTAATTTCTCTAGTAGTACCTCTCTAATGTACTTACATTGCTCCCAGCAACAACCTTTGCTCTGAATTTTCAAATTGACTGTAGGACATGCAGGCATACCCGGAATTGCATAAGTGTGTTCTGATGACCACAACATTTACTGCCATCCACTATATGTGCTGTTTCTAATTATGACTGTGAGGATATATTATAAAGGTGGATTTGTTAGCTAAGCGCTATACAACTATGTAATAACTGCTTGGATGTTTGTGTGGTTCTGATAAACCCATGGAGGAAGTAGCTGCTGGAAGAAAATTGTTCCCCAGCTTCCAAATTATTCGTTAGCTGTTTGTATAAAGTGCTGCTTAGGTTAGTTGTTATTTGAAAAGGAACTGTTTGTCCGTAGTCATATAGAGCAACAGGTGATAAAAGCCCCAGAGACTGTCTCCTAAAGAGGGACAAAAAAGTTTTCCTGTGGTGGAAGGACCCAATTTTGTGCTAATTTGAACTTGAACAATATTGATACATAATAGTACAGTATGCTTTCTCAACTGCTTTCCTCTTCTTCACTGTAGTAGCTATTATTAAGGAAAAATAAATTGTTAACTTTTATGGTGCCTCAGAAGTATTAACCAGGTGTAACTGATACAGGGATGTCTACAGAGGTGCCTTTAGCCCAGTAGATTTGAAAGGTGTGAACTTGTCTGTTCATCTCTGTGAGGTGTTAATTCAGATGCTCAATGATGATGGTTTAAATGTCAATATTGTTAACTGCTCTGTTATTCATGGGCATGAAAGGAGAGGGAAGACAGACTCTTCTGCACAATTAACTGAACTGACATCTCTCTTTGGTTCCACAAGACTTAGTTGTTGGAAGATAGTGCTATCTCCTGTATTTTCTTTCTGCATTTCAGGAAGAGTGAAGCATAAGCAGCCTTGCAAGGCCCATCAGTGTATGTGATTTTCTGACAGGCATCAGCCGTTAGCAGCACCATTATCTACTTAGAGCAGTACTTTAATTAGGTGACTTGCAAAATAAGCTTTGTCTATCTAGTGGGTTTGCAAAGAGACTTTTGAGAACCTTCTCTGTCCTCCCTTTTTGACATAGGTGCCAATTGCTAAAAAAATGAGACCAAAAAAGAATACATTTAAGAGTACACATTTTATTTCCTTCTGACTTTAGTTTATGTCTTTTAAGTCCAATATATTTCTGGCTAAACACATAGAAGCTTGTATCATTCTCCTGCCTAGGAATTTACCTCCTTGAGAGCGCATGTTTTTGAGGAGGTGTAATGGGCTTCATCATTTACCTTTCAAAAGACAAGAATATTGCAAGTATTGCCTTTTTATATCGTTACAGAGAAGTTAAATGTTTACTATGAGTCTTTTACTTTTCATTTTCTGTTTTCAAAAACTTCCACCGTCCAAGAGAAAATATACATTAAAGACAACAGCTGCCTCTGCATCTCTTGCACAAATGAAAATGGCATAATTCCAAGGTTTTCAGAGTTGTATATAAAAGGAGAATTACTATACTGCGCACAGAATATATCAGCTTAGGAGAATGTGACCATAATGAGGAAAGAAAATCAAAGAAGTTACAAAGTTCAAAGAGGGAAAACCATGTGTTAAATAGTGCTGTTAGATATCTTGCATTTTTTCATCTGCCACGTTGCTTACAAGCTACCTGAAATGTGGGTCTCTGAAATAATAATCATATTTGAAATGCCTGATTTTGTTAGTACTAGTATAAGTAAGTAGGGAGAAGGAAGATGTGTTGGTATTTTTAAAGTGTTGGATGACATTAACTAACATGTCATGAAGTTTAATACCCCAGTATAAAGATAGTCCTGCCATTGGGTAAATGTGTCCCAGTGTTGAATTACTTAATTACCACTATGGCAATGGCCCCATTCACCTTGGTGATTTGAGGCTTTCCCTCTTCTTAGAATATTCACTACTGGTGAAAAGGAGTGGAAGGTTAAATTGTTTCGTTTTCTATTTGATAAATGAGGGAAAAATAAATACTGCTTATGATTATGTAACATACCTGGTGTTTAACATTTCTGTTTAAACAGCTTTTTAAAAGGAATTTTCAGCTTTCAGGATTACCTAGACAGGTAAAAAATTATTGGTAACACAATCTTCTGGCCTCCAGTAAGCAAATGTAGTTCTGTCTTAAATGTGTCTGCATTTTTGCTTAATGTGAACATTTCTCTGTCACTGACTAAAGCTATCTGAGTGAATGGATTTATGATAATAGCAGATGCTTTTGTCATGTAGAACAGAGATATGAATAAAGGAAGATTTTGTATAAGTTTATTAAATTAGTTCAGTTTTAACAGAGGTGACTTGGAAGGTGTAAGCTCGTAACAGTTATGTTGGCTCAACTTAACGGTCTGTTTGTGTCTTAGTGCTTTAGGTTCTGTTTTGTTTGGTGTGGTTGCACCTGTGCTACAGAAACGACTCTCAAAGGCAAGAAGGCACAGCCTCTGGCACAAGGAGTTTGCATTTAACAGACACACAAATTAGGTTCCAAGATTAAGCTGTGCCCATGTAACAGGTTAAAACCCTTTACAAATTAGTGCCCTGGCCTGCTGCCAAAAGCACACGAGTGATTGGCTCTTGTGTACTTAAACTCTAATAGCTAAGAATAGTGAAGAAAAGCCTATTTGACTGTAGGTGCTACTTTAATGTGCTGCTCATAGATTGCCAAAGAAGATGACAATATTCCAAACGTAGCCTAGCTGTTCGGCCATACCACTTTTTAATCAAGAAATTCTAGAGATAAATGATGATAATGGAGGATAGTGCAAAATGCCAGCTGTCTTGTCCCTTTCGCACATGACAGTGGTGTCTGGTGCAGTGGTGTTTCATTAAGACAGACGGCCCTGTGGTCTGATACGTGTAGCCTGCAGGCTAAGGGCGTCCACTCATTAATGAAGCACTAAGAGCAACTCCATCTTAACATTTAACATAGGAGGTATGTGAAGGTATATAAGGCTTCATATGGAACTGGGAACTAATTCTGGGTCAATCCAGGACGTGATTGGATGTTTTAATTTCTTTGCCTCGCAAATGATGGAAATGAAAATATTGAACTAGAATGATATGCCATTTTAATGCTATGCAATATATGAATAAAAGAAGTGTTTGGAGGCATTGAAATAAAAGATTTTCGTTGTGGCTACCATTACACATATATAGCGGGGCAAGTTCCTACCTAGAATTTATGCTCTCAGAAAGACTGGAATATAGTAAACTCTGAATTTTTACATGGCAGTCCTGTAGCTGTAAAAATTGTTCCTTTCTTTTTGATAGATGTCTCCACTACTCTTTATCATCTGGTATGTATATATAATGTGATAAAGTGTGTGTTATAGTTAAACATACCTGGCCTGCCTGTTTTTAAGTGCCTTGACATTCCTATTAAAAGGTTCTTTCATTTTATTTAATTTGGAATTGAATTTTCTCCTTTTGATACCTGCTTTAAATTGAAATGTGGGTATCTGTTTCACACAGACTTACTTTTGAATATTTTTAAGCTGACATAATTGGACTCCTCATTAAAACTCAAGTCTGAAACATACGGGAAGTTTGGTAGCTATAGAGCGATATGCATATGGGCAGTGCAGTGGATTGTGATTTCAAGGGTAATCTTGGACTTTTGCAGTTTTTTAAGTACTAGGTGCTTGATTTTACAACCCTAATGATGTCATTTAATGCCCTTTTTGGTTTGTATTTGCACAGTAGGTGTGTGATATTTTGTTACAAAATTATTGGTTCTAATAGCAAATGGTCAATTTTTGTTAGTATTCTCCATAGCAGTTTTTGTTGGCACAGTCAGTATTTCTGTTATTAGTGGATGTGTAAGGAATCACGTGTCAAAAACGCTCAGCTGAAGGCCTTGCAGAGACAGTATATGTCTTGAAGTATAGTGAAAAGGCTTAGTCCGCTAGGGTGATGGGGTTGCAGCACCACAGCACCACTGGATCTTCAGGAAAGAAGTGTAAGCTGCTGCTATAATAAGAAACATGGGCATGCTGACATGGTTGGTGAGGCTGTAAAGACCAGACAGGGTGTGGTCCAGTATAGAAAATATAGGACTTTTGGTTCCATAGATTATGTCATACTCTTCAGCTATGCTCTGTATTTCAAATTTATATTCTTTTTTTAAGATCTCACGTCTTAGCAAGACACTTGAGTTGCATGCTCTGTAGTGGTAAGTGGTCTTAGGGGCAGGAGGGATTTAGAGGCAATAGAGAGCTTAACTTCAGGCCAGCCAGGTGAAACCCACACTAAAAGGACGGACGGAGCTTGTTAGGCACACAGGAATGGGAACAACCACTGAGTTACAATTAAACTGCTGTTGGCTTGTTTAAAGATGGAGGCATCTGTCAACCAGTCTTCTGTTTGAAAGCCCTGAGAAATCATACAAAATAAACTGTCCCTCGTTAACTTGATTTGTGCTCTTTCTGTGAGAGATGTGTTTTCCTTGTTTGTGTGAGACAGAATGATCTGATTTCCTCTATGCATAGCTCAAATATTGTAAAATTGCATATCTGATTTAGGATAAAATAAACCTTTTCCAATTAATAAACCTGCGAATAGGTCAACTTCAAAGACAGAAACATAAAACACCCACAAGTGGCCATTAAATATTTATGGACCGAGCATTTGTTAGAATTATCAATGGGTATAATAGATTTGAAAGGCTGTATCGCCATGAATAAACGATGATATTAAGCATTTGTAACTGCTTTGTAATTAAGGATACTTTTAAACTAGACTTCTGATACTTTCTATATGGTGACTGTTGGAAATGGCAGGTGTTAGAGTATCGGAGCTGTACAATGTGGTCTGCCTCGTAGGGTAGTGTCAATAGAGGAGTATCATAAAAAGAAGGAATAACCAAGCTGTTGTCTTTTAGACAGCAGAAAAGAAATTAGTAGAGGGAATAAATGCTCTGTGGGAGGTAGCAGCCTGGCTCTAACTAAAACATCAGGCATTTCTGTAATTTCTTTGTATTGTTTGGACTTCAAATCTTTGGATTTCAGTTTGGAGACAGGATCTGGGCATTGTCTTTCTTCTAAGGCTATTATTTGTTGTGTAACTACTGACCTAGGACCTCACAAAAATCAGACAAGGGATGAAAATAGTATAACCAAAACCTTCATTTTCTAAACCAGGGATCTGTTATGACTACAACTTTTAAAAGGCTGTGAAACTAGAACTGATATGAGCTTGTGTGGTTGCCAAAATTTGGTGCTATCCTAGCCACGCAATCTTATCCCTGATCTCTTCTTGTCAAACGTGGCTCAGAACGCTGCAAGGTAAGCTGGATGAGCGCCACATTGGTTTTTAGGTTAAAAGGAAATTAGCCTCTGGTGAGATCAGCAAGCTGATCTTGTGGATGGCCAAGTAAGTAGCTTTGAGGATGCAGGGAAGGCACAGAGTTTGTGGGAAAGGGGCAGCCCAGCACTAAGTACCTTGTGAAATGCCAGGCTTTCTGAAGGTACTGCCTTTGGAATCTCAGGCTGATTTGAGAATAGGGTTGTACTAGCAGCGGCATTGAGAAACAATTGGGTTGTCTTCAGGCTTGTGCCAATAACATAAGTAAAGTATGACTCTTGTTTTCTTTGGAACAGGAAGTTCACTTAAGTATGAGGTGACCATTGTGCAGGTGACCGCACACTGAAACAGATTTCCCAGGGAGGCTGTGAAGTTTCCCTCACTGGCGATAATCAAGAATTATCTGGATGTAATCCTGTGCCATGTGCTCTAAGATGAACCTGCTTGAGGAGGGAGGTTGGACCAGACGAACCACTGTGGTCCCTTCCATCCTTATCCATTTGGTGATTCAATCTTAAAAATCCTGGTGTCTGGTGAACAGTCACTATAGACTTGTCCTTCCTGGCATAAAGCACAATTAGAAATTTTTTTCTCTACTTAAAAAGAAGAAATAGTTGCCATGTTATCTTCTACGTTTCATGAAAAGAGCAGAAGTTGAGAAAGGGGTGGCTTCATTTTTATATTCATTCAATCTCATATCTGCATTCTGAGATGCAGCAAGATTGGCACCTTCATTTTAGTAGGTGATGTGTGCTCATTCTTTTTCATGATCATGCTCTGGTTTTGGTTCCACTTGGGGATTTTATTTTTCTTTTTTTTTTTATTTTCCCTTCTTATTTTTTTCTTGAATGTATATTCTTGTAAATTGTTTCTTTATTTTGTCTGTTAATGGTGTATAAGCTCAGCATTGATTGCAGTTAGACCTTTTTAACTTGTAGCGGAAGTGCCAAGCAAAGGTTATATTGCTCTTATTACTGCTTGTACTAAGTGTTCTTTGGAAGCAATGGTATATGCTATCAGATATTTTATCTGTTCTGGAAAAAAATACTAAGCTAAATGAATGCTGAAGGGTGTTGTTAATATGGGGAAAAATTAGGAAAAAGCAAGTCTTTATGTGTAGAATAATTTGTGTTTAGTAAGGTTGTATAGTTAAAATAAGTTTCTGTTTTAAACTGTTTGTGTCAAGGTTCTTATATTTCTATAATAATAATAACAATTGTTTGAAGTTGAGCAGCTTTCTATAAATCAAGAATGTGTAACAAGGGTTTTGGTTGAGATCTTTGGCATTTTCCCCATAGATATAGGGATCTAAAACTATTTCGATATTCTGTGTATGTTAGTAAATTATTGGTAGAACAGCATTTTAATTGTAGTAATACAAACCATAACACAATAGACTTATACACTTTAAAAAAACAAATATATGGGAAAGTATGAAACTTGCTTTCCTTTGGAAAAGAAATAGATAAATAAAGTAGATAAATATAAGCATGATTTGCATCTTGCTTTCTCTTATGACTTAGTAACCCCACTGTATCTGCATGGCGTGTCACCTGCCATCCTAACTAAGTAACCTGAACGACCTGCTTTGTCCTGCCTACTGATTCATCTAGATGTGAGTTTAACACCGATGCCTAAGGCTGCCTTGTGGGGGATGCCTTATGTGAGGGTGTGAGTGTGCGTGTTTGTGTTTAAGAGGGAAGTATTTAAGAAACATCCAGATCGGAGAAATTTGAGAGAAAGGCTGAGTGATACAGGGTTAGTTATAACCTTGTGCTAGCTCCGAAACTAAACCATTCAATTTGTTTTCCTCTACTAAATGTTTTAATGGTTTTTTATTGTCTTATATATGGTCCTGTCGTCTGTATAAAATTTCAGTAGTTTATTGTGCATTATTCCTTTTAAAAATAAAATGAAACCAAACAAAAACCCCCAAATCCTCCCACCTATTAAGCTTCTCCACATGTGTTTTTATGTTGTTCTTGGGTCACATTTCTAATTTTTTTGACATTGTAGCTTAGTATTTTCAAAGTGTTCAATATTTAAAATGGGTAATTTTGAAATCTTTTGAATAATTAAACTGGTTCAATTTTTAATCGATTGAATTTTAAACTTTATATTTAGGTCAATCTAAACATTGAACCATTTCAGAAGTTAAACAAGATTAACTGCTTATTTGATACAAAATTATAGTTATCAAATAAGATTCAGGATTGATTTTGTACCATGTACTTTATTCCCCTCTTAGACTTTCAAAAGTTGAATTGCTAAATATTATCAATTAAAGTATTGATTTTGGGCTTCACTATTTTTAGTATGATATAAAAAGAGAACTCAGTATCAGAAAATGTGATTTTAAATTGTGATTTTTAATTTTAAGGTACATCGTGTACCTTATAAGCTTTTAAAAAGAAACCTGAAATGCTTCAGTAATAGTAAATTACAAAATGTAATAAAGCTAAATCTTTCAAGGTAAGCATTCAAAATTCTGAAACATCATGGCAATAGTAAATCACTCTAGATTTTTATGATTAAAAATTTAGAGTTTTTCTTTTAATTTCTTTCCACGTAGTTATTTTCATACTTAAAAAAATAGATATTTAGTCCTTCTCAACTGCATAACCTTATCCGTACCATTGTTTTCCTTTTTATTTAATAATCCTTTTATCTTATAAAATGTACCTGAAACAAATATCCACAGCAGAGAGTAAGAGTAAAAATGCTTCCTGCTTGCTTTGACATGCTTCCATCATTTCTACAAGGAGTTTACACCAGAAAGTTGCAAGTCCTGATACTTGATGAGTTAAAACAAAATGGGGAGAAAACTGTCCATTTGAATGAAAATCAGAAAATATCTTCAAATTTAAGAAGGAATGTTGCTTTGGCTGCTAAAGTGTGGTCTTTCATCATTAACTGTATGGGATTTATGCTTGGTTAAAGACATGATAATAAGAAAAAAACTGTCACAGAGGAAAAAGAGATCCATCCATGCTTTTGGAGGCCATGCAAAGCTTATGCTAGTTTGGAAAGATGCTCTTAAAAATGCCACCCCCGTGGTCCTTTCTGCCTTCCTGACAAAGAGCCAGGAGTCTAGGATTTCCACTGCTTTTTTACAGTGTGCAAAGTCACGTCAGCCATTCTCAGAGATTTTTGATGCGTGGATGTCTCCTGTCATCCCCAATCACAGTCGTACTCTTGAGCCAGGCCTATCGAAACTGAACTCTGCTGCTTTGCTGCAGGTCAGCTTTCATGGACAATTAGTGTTGTAACAGCACTTTGGTCGCAAGTTGTCGTGAGTGTTTATCATAAAGGCATCATCCCAGGGTGGATCAGCAGTGATCGGCGAGTCTTCTGCTTTCTGAAGCATCTCCTGCTCGTCTTTTCGTGGGTGCCGGTCAGGTGACATCTCCTCAAGGCCTTCTCCGCCACTGCTGTGTTGCCCGAGGCTCTCCGCGTGCGCTGCTTGCCTTCTCCTGCTCTCTGCTCCTCATCTTCCCCGTCGTCCCTCTCAGTAACTGTCAGATGCCCCCGTTGCGGCGTGCTCTGACAAGAATGAAAAGAGTGATCTTCCCACTGCTGGGTGCTGTGTCAGGATTGACACCTCGGACGTGCTTGACGCTGCGCGAGGTGCCTGGCTCCAGCAGTATGCAGAAGTAAACCAATAAATCTTCAATGTCACTCTACTTATTGTGACTTGATTGCTGCGCACACCCCCCCCCCAATCACTATGGAAACAAATACCTTTTATTATTTTTATTTTTTTGCTTTGTACTTTTATCTCAAAAATCGACATTATTTAGGGATCTTCCAAATGTGTTCCTGAACTACCCTCTTTACTTACTGGGACGCAAGCTTGGCTGTAAGTAATACTGCTTTCTTGCTGAACAGATATATATATTCCTTTTTAATATTTTTTATCCCTTAGCATATTATGAAGCATTTTTAAGAACAAGGCTAATAAAAGTTTTCTGATGCTGCAAATAAGTAGTAGTCTCATTATATGGTTGAATAAACCAGAAGAGTCCGATGTAGTCTTGCCTCTAGTGAAACTGTAGGGAATGTAACTGTTTTCATTGTGCTTGGAACTGGGTCTAGAACGATTTGCCCACAGGCAGGTGGCAAATGAGGGGAAGAGTGGGACAAGGTGGAGTGCTGAAACCAGGGCCCCATCTGCCTCACGCTGCAGCCCTGGCACCAGTGTCCTTCAGTGAAAATGTTCTTGCTTGACTGTACCATGTACGGCAGGAACAAGGTACCCGAGGAGAACAAGAGGAGGCACCAAGAGGGGGTTGTACCCCCTCCTCAGATCTGTGCCGGGTGTGACCTGTGCCAGGTGTCACATATCTCCCAGCACAGGCTCTGCCCTCCTGCCTACCTGCCTTTGCTGCCCTCCGTCATGGCAGCATCACGTGGAGTTCTGAGACCTTGAGGGAGAAAAAGCTTAAATTAAAAAAAAAAGGGTGTTTTTACCTTTACAGTTAAAGCACACATTTTCTATTTAAGGAATATTCCTGTCATCTGGATGAAGAAAAGGCAACGTTTCATGTTTCACCTCAGTTTTGACTTCCGTTGTTTCAATTCAGTTACCTTTATGTTAGTGTGCTCCATATAAATAACATTAGGCTTATGTCTTAGTATACATGAGTAGTAGTCCTTTGATACTTTTCTTTAGTGTTACCTTTTACTAATTTTAGAGTTTGATAGTATTTTTTTTTTTTTAAATGGTTCTGTATTTCTGATGCTTTACTTGGACAAATGTTACATGCCTTGCAATTCCTTTACTGCAGAGTATTTTGTTAAAATAGAAATGCTCACAGCATTGGCTGTGTGATGTGGGCATGCAAAAAAATCAAACCTCATCTTCACTCCCTCATTGGAAAAAACAATGTATTCTTATCCCTGTAATATACCCATTTGAAACTTCAGTCGTCTGCTGACTCAAAAAAACCAATTTCACAATCATCAAACCACAAAAAATAGCAAGATGTTAGAAGCTGTTTTGCTGCCCAGTATACATCTATGCTATATATGAAGTGTATGTGTGTGTGTACACTTAGCAATGTTGCATTAACTGTGTAATTTCTTAGCAAAAAAAAAAAAGGGGTTTAAATTTCTCAGCATAGTTGTAAAATCAGGGAATAGAATTATTTTGATTTCCTATGCATTGATTTCTTATGACGCAAATTTGGTTTTGCTTTTAATGTGCAAAGAGTTAATTTTGATTTCTTAAACCACTCAGATGTGAGCATTATAAAGGGCGTGAGTATTATAAGAACACAAATCTGTGATTTGTGTATTCTTCTTTGTCTTAAAGTTCTGTTTTCTTTTCAGATGCTATATAGGCAGTTAACTTGAAATAGTTGCATAACTTTCCTTTATGTCTGCTTGATTTTGATATGAAAAACAGCCTTGTGGACCTTGTTTCAGTTTGGAAGCTATTGTAGAATAAAACAGACATGTGCTAAAGTAAGAAGATAATTCATTTCAGTTGTGGAGAACTGTAGGCATGATAAATGGTTTTCCTGTACAAAATTCCCCATTTCTGAGACAGTATTAGTTTTTACTTTAATTACCAGCTCCAGTAATGTTTCCTATCCATAACTGTCTACAAAATAGACTGTTGCTGAGCAGAGGGTATGGCCTGTTTACTCATCCATTGAAAAAGAGTGCCTAAGTTCTACCAAGTCTTCCTTACTTGGTCTGAACTGCCTCATGGGAGATTGTCCTTCATTTAAATATTTAAATATTAATGTTTCATTTTACAGGCAGAAAACTTCAATGTCATTTTAAGGATATGTAACTTTACTGGGGAATCTCTACCCATCACAGAAGTGGGTCTTATTCTTAATTTTCACCTTAAGAGAAAGCATTTTAGAAAAATGCTACCATGCTTCCATCTTGAGAAGTTTGACTTGTATATCTTGTTTTCTTGTTGCAGAATAACAGCAGCAACAAAAACAACAGAAAGAGGCTGTCAGGGTGCTTTTCTCAAAAATGGTTTAGCTGACATTAGCCACAAATGAGCAGAGCGACACTAACTACTAATTGATTACAGTAATTACGCAGTCTTTGGCTAGTTTGTATTGGCAAACTATATATACTCCTCACATAAATGTGAACTTGCAGAATGAACGGAAAAGGTCACTCTCATTTGCATGATAGGCTTCATTAGAATATGCTAAGGACAAGACCTAGTGTTTTATGACTTCAGGTGATGAATAGCTACCATATTACTCTGCTCGCTGAAAGCATGTTTCAGTCACCTTAATTTACATGCTGTTTTTTAACACAAGAAAAATCTGTGGGCTGGTAGGGAACTAGCAACAGATAAGAGTTTCATTTTATTATGGTTGCATTGTGGATTGTGTTTCATTTTGCTCTTTGTTCTACAGTGGCAACAAATGTTATTTTCAATACTTTCTCTTTGAGGAGGAAATTCTTTCTGTGATGTGTGCATTTCTCTCAGTGATGGCTATTTTGACCGCAAAATACAGTTTTTTTGGCAAGGCCAACAAAAATGTTTTACCCCATAAATATATATATTTTACAATGAGTTATTCCTTTGAACATAGGGACTAAGGTAGGAAGGCAATTCACTAAACCTTTAAAATAGGAGGTTCCTTGTTTCAGTATTTTTTTTCCAGTGGGAGAAGGAAATGTAGGGTGTTTTACTTCCAGACTGACTTCAGTGTCCACGCTCAATGAAGGAAAAATAATTCTAACGTCTGAGACAAGAAATGTGTTTTCTAATACAAAATATAAAGTGTGCATACAGAGTGATGGGAATCTAGAAGTAGACAGTAGTTCTTTCACTTAACTGCAGTTTTCCTTACAAATCTCATTGTTAAAGAGACAGTGAAGGTTCTCCTTATATCATTATATGTTTAAGCTCACTGGAATGTGGGGTTGATGTTTCCAGGTATGTAGCCTTTTAAAGGATTTCTTGGGTCACAAAAGGTAGTTCTTTGAATAAAACCAAGTAGAAAATAAAAAAAGTGGACAATTCTGTTATAAATTGCAGTTTTGTAATAAAATTGTGCAATGAGCTTGCACAAGCTTTTTAAAATATCATTGCTGCCACTGAACAGGTCTGTAATTTATTTATTCAGGAATGTTAGAGGCATTTTTGATTTATTTGTTTTTAGAGAAGTTTTGTTAAGCAAGATAATGAGCAGACCTGGTGTTAATCATTTACTATGCAACTCTGAAAAATGAAAATTTTGCATATCTTTAGCACTGTTGGGGAAAATAAATTCACTTGTAATGCTAATGGTCTATTGGTATAATTTTTAAAAAATGTTATCTGTTACTCTGGAGAAATTCAATAGATTCATATGTTATGCTAAAAGCTAAACTAATCAATATATAATTATGCATCCATATGTACATATGTATTGAGTAATCAAAAGTATTTGTTAACTGTAAAGATGAAAAATGAATTTGAGGGTGGTCACTGCCATAGGTGACTATATATTTGTTTATGAATAGCCCTTCGGGTGGATATATTCCTCATGTATGCACAGTGCAAAGTTTACTTTTCAGAACAGGCTCTCAAGAATATTGAATGAGTTTGATCCTGTTCCAAGTGGCCAGGGGTTTACAAACATGGCACAAGTTGTCATGGCCTTTGCTGAATAATATTTATTTTAAGCATTTACTGTAACAGTCTAACTAGTATAGGACTTAGTGTAACTAACTTAGAGAATTTAAAGATTAGATGCCCTTTAACTTGTCCCTGTTTATACAGCTCAGAATTGCAATGTGTTCTGCCTGGCATGCAGTTCTCTGATTTTTAGGATTACTGTTTTCCATTTTTCAGTTTCCTGCTGAGCAACTATACTGTTCTGTATCGCATAGTCTCTGAAGCTTTAGCAGGTGTTCTTCATGCTTATCTGTATGGATTTGGTGTGACTGCTTATCAGATGGATAAAACTGACTGGGTACCAGATGCTAATTGAAGGACTGAAAAAAAGTTTAAGGCTATCAGTCTCTGGTTACATCCGATCACCTCTCCTTTAATCAAGAGGTTCTCAGGAACAAATTTGCATTACTTCCCTGAGTACTAGTGGAATTAGTGACTTTGGCTTTTGGATCGTGGTGAAACTGTTAGCTGTATAAGGTGCTGCCAAGTTTGGTTTGGGACTTTGTTGCTGCAGCAGAGGACTAAGCATTTTTTACCTGTTACACATTCATCACAGAATGCTCAGAGATGGGGAAACAATCATCTGTCAGGAACTTGACTTAGAAATAAACTATTAAAAAGAAAAATAAGGAAAGTGTGATCTGAGGAAGAGAGGTGAATCTTATTATGTGTGTTTTCAAGTTGTGGCCTCTATTCTTCAGAAATGTTGTAAAGAACAGGAGACTTTCTCTGCGCTGTCAGTAACCCAAGTAATTTCTGAATGATGAATGAGCTGTCATTTGCCTGTCAAGGAGAGATGAACCTCCAGTTTAAATGGAAGTACTTGGACTTATTCATGTGCTGCTGGACCATATACTGTTGTGGGTGATGCTGCTGTCTGCTTTCCCCCTAACTATTCATTGTAATGCAGTGTGTGGCCAAGCAATATTCTCTTCTTTCTGGGTTGTTTGGTTTGTTTCCTTTCCCCCACCCTCTCAACTACCAGATCTTTATCATTCTTGGGGGGATAAGTTTGCATTTTTAAGAGTTGGCTAGAATCTTTGCATCTGGGAATTGGAATTTCCCTCTAAGTAAGATTGAGATCCGGATACAGACTTGGAAAATCTTTTCATGTATAGTGATATGGAATATCTCCAGTTCAATGGACAAGTGAAAAGTGGAGTAATAGAAAATTGACCATGAGCAGACCAAGGGGGGGAAAGGTTACTGACAAATTAAATTAGAATAGTAAAATCTGAGCTAGAAACTGGACTTTGAAAAAGAACTAGGAACTTACTCACTGATAATCTTTTTTCTCCCCGCTCCCCCTTCCCCCTCATTCATTTATATTCCTTTTTTCTTGAAAGAGAGTAAGATGGGGCTTTTTTTTGGTAAAGAATACTTGAAATATGCTTAAACAGCAGGGGAACAAGCAGTTGAAATCCAAGGAGTATGGGGCATGTCCTTATAGATCACCTTCTCTAGGAACATGCGTAGTTTGACTAAGTTTTTCTGATATCTGATATGGTGAAAGAGAAAAGAAGGGAAAATGGTACTGTATTTCTGAAACATTTTTTAGCATCTTTAACGGAAACAAGCCCCATGAAGCTTAGTGACTTCTGAAATATTCTGCCACTGCACACATAGGCCTCCGTCATTGAGGTTGATAATGAATTTGACTGCTTCTTTACTATGGGCTAAATTCCAGGCTGTGTTGTTACTCTATACTGCACTTCATTTCTTGTC
Source organism: Cephalopterus ornatus (assembly GCA_013396775.1). Lineage (NCBI taxonomy): Eukaryota > Metazoa > Chordata > Aves > Passeriformes > Cotingidae > Cephalopterus > Cephalopterus ornatus. Next base: position 279,371 of record VZRE01003905.1, on the reverse strand, counting down.
CTTGTTGTTATACTCGTTTATGCCAGAAAAAGAATGCAGTTTGACAGCTATCACTACAAGTGCCTGTGGACATCATATAGAAGCCAAATGCTAGATGGTGATAAATATGTTGTGATTAGACCTTTGTATCTAGATCATGTGTACTGTAGTGAAACCTACACTTGTTTGCTCTCTTCTTGGGAGGAAGTAGGCTTGCTTTAGTTTAGAGATATAATGGAAATAAAAATATAAAATCTTCCAAAATAGTTTAAAATAATTTTAAGTTAATATTTTCAGTTTAATTTGACTTGTTACTGGAATGAAAAAACATAATTTCCGAATGCTCTATAATACAATTTTTAACGATGCATCCTCGGAAATGTTAGAAGAAATGTTCTGTATGTGCTTACCAAAGTGGTAAGAAGAAGCAGAATCCTTTGGCAGGCACAAATTTAAGAGCTACAAATGTACATAGCAAAATACTAAAAGAGAAAAGGGAATTCCATTTTAACCTGGAAAATACTCAAAAGAATTTGGTTGTTCACTTCTGTCAATGAATGCATGTGAGCCCTTCTTCCTCTTTGGCAAAGACTGTATGAAAAACAAGGACAAAGATGTGTAGGTGATGTTGGCCCTTTCTCTGCTCAGAGTTGTGTCCCAGAAGAGGGAAGAGCAAGGTGGTGACGTGTCCCATTTCTGAACATCTCTGGCTGAGGGTATCCGTGGAGAAGTTGATAGCATTTAGTAAAAACAGCCCTTCTCAGGTGGAGGTCTTGAGCAGTAACGTTGGCCCTCCTGCAGGCAGGTTCCTCCACAGCACATCTGCTGGGGACACGGAAAACACAGGAGGCAGGAGCCAGATCTTCAGTGTGTCATGGTTGTACCAACTTCACCCTTAGGCACGGCAATTGTTGCATGTTCTGACCAATCCAGGGGTTAACTTGTGCCGTAGGTAACATGATATTCCTCTTTTCTGGACTGGTGGGATTTATGAAGGAAAGAAGGTTGGACTGTGAATCCCCATGTAAGAATGATTGTCACTCACACACTTTGTTTATGTGATAAAAGAGACTATGAGTTTAAAGTTTGTTATCTGTGCCATCTTTACTAACTCGTACCTAACCTTCCTCCATAATCCCTGATTAGAGACAGCAATATTAGGTAATTACTTTGACTAGCCTTAAAATAAGTAAGTAAATGTGCTCACAGTTTTGCAACATATACTAGCTTTAACCAAGGCTGTTTAAACATGTCTTGAAAAGTAGGGGTTTTTTTAGTGTAAGTGGTGGTGAATTCTGAATGAGTTGTCAGTACTGTTAAGATTTGCGAAGTTCTCTAATAGGTGTTCAAGAAAGTAGCTTCAATGCCAGGTAATATCTGTGTTCTGAAATGTTATGAAAGGATTTTTTATACTTCCATTTGTACTTGGCACTGTTCAGTTTTGATTTGTAAATTGTGTATATCTTATTTTGGATTGATTTTAATTTTGAATTACTATAACAAAACTGTTGAAGGATCTGTATTTGGAATGATTATACTTTTGTGATTGAATTAAGATAAAGGCTTGCAGTTGGTAGGTTTGCCCACCATCTTCCCCACTTTCCCCTCTAAAAAAAAAGGTGAAAAATCCAGAAAAATAGAAAAGATAGAAATTAGGTTATTTCTTCAGGCTTTCTATGCTGTAGCCCTAGTTGGAGTGCTTGAGATATATTTTTGTACCTACTCATATTTCCAAGTGGAATTTCCTAGATAATGTACGGGAGTCTAGAGCATAATCAGATCTAAATTAGGGAGATAACAGGATGCTCTCAGCACCCCACTGAACCCAGTCTGCTTTGACAAGTGAGAATTTCCTTCAGATGACATGTAAAAATGGGGTTTTATTTTAGGAGAGTATTTAGCCAGGAATATTGTAATCAGATGCTAATTTCTTCCACATCTATTGTCTTTTAACATCTCCTAGAGGTGCTTTGCAGTATTGGATTCTTTCATGAATGGCTCTTCTGGTGTTGTATAAGCAGACAGGGTCAGGTAATGAACACAAAGACTACTTTAGATCTAGTTATACAAAATCTCTCCTGGTGAACCTGAGTATGTTGACATTATCAGCAGACATATGTCCATTCTGTATTGTAGGAATGTGCAAGTTCAAAGAGGCAGAAAAGTGTGATAAGAAAACCTGGCATGAACAACCAGATTCCACTGATGCATGAACACAAACACACACCAGCTCACAGATACACAAATATTCCAAGACAAAAATGAAATAGTTTCTTGGCAGTTCTTATTCACACTTAATTGGCTAATTGCCCAGCCTGACACTGGCAGCATTATAGATGTCATATTTTTTTAAAGGGTGAACAGTTCCTCAGCAATGTCTCCAATATCCTTCATCTGGATATCTTGTTCTTTAACAGCAGGCCTAGAAGTTTAGCCATTTTTTAAGATCAACATTTATTTCTGTTCAGTACCAGGAAAAATCTGTACATTAAAAGCTTCTTTGTGTGCTTGGAGCAAGTACAGAAGACAGAATATTTGTGTTAAGCCAAGTAATTTTATGTGCCCATTCCTATTTTTGTAGGATCCATTAGATGAGGAAAGAGGTCTGGGCATTTTCCAGCACGACTATCCTGTATCGTGGAGATTTAAATAGAAAGTGTAAGGTGTTTCCCTTTTTGTCATTAATGCTGGAATGCAGTATCATGACCAGCTGGTGATGGGTTAAGGGATCAACTTATAGACATTTATTGTTCAGGGGGCTGAATAGCTCAGGGGATTAGTAATTGGATACAAATCCTGTCACTTCCAGACTGTCTGTTCACATGCAGCTCTTGATACTGAGCACAAGTTCTTACTGTCTGATGATTTTTTGGTAACTTCTCTTTTAAAGTTTGGGCTTTTTCATATTCCAGTAAAAGTCACCATCAGAAATGACACTGATGTTTGCTGTCACATTGGAAAAAAAATCACAATGGAAAGGGCATGGAAAATGAACTTTAAATAATAGCTACTAAAATTAAAATTGGTGGAAAATAGAAGGATATTAAGAATTACAGACCAGTGAACTGTAAGAGTTGGATAAATTGAAGTTATATTTTAGAACACAACTCTAAAACACAGTAATAATGCTAAGGCAAGCCAGTGTTACAAAGGAAAAATATTTTCAAATATTTATACGTGCATGCAGGCTACTTTCTTGTAAGGCAGAGAGCAAATATAGCTAGTCTGGATAGCTATGCATCCTTTAGCAAATTCCTTTATAACAAGAGAACAAATACCTAGCTAACTGTGGTTTTAGAGGTTTTTGTATGGATTAGAGATTGATAAAAAAGAAACTTGAAACGCTTTAGATGAATTAAGTGTGCGATATCACAAAGCATGCAATAGGCATACCACAGCTGATGCACTACTGTTTGAAAAACAAAAAAAGAAAAAAAAAATCTCAGCCATTGCTATTTAATTATTGACACCATTATGACATGGTTCTGTTGAAACCATTGACTGTTCCACTGAGGCAGATTGTCCATTCCATAATGTCTTACCCTGCACTGGCCAAGCTGCATTTTTGATATTTTATTTTTAAAGATATGAAATGAGTGCTACAAATCGTGTATTTAACAAATATGTGATCTAGTTAAAAGAAAGAAATTCTAAAAGCAGTTTTCTGTCGTTGGACTCTCCCAAGGATGTGATCCATATATCACTGTGCTTCATGAGAGGTTCTCTTGAATTTGTTGTACAGAAGACAAGCACTTTTGGAAATGGTACTGGTAGAGAAATTGGCGTTGTTTATATTTAATGGGATTGTTAATACAATAATAGGCCCTCATTATGTGAGGTTCTGTGTGTTCTCCAGGCCTCTTAAATACTTTTCAGGACTGTCTAAGTGGTGCTCAGCTTTTAGCTGAATAGAAATCTTAGATGAATCATTATTTTCTTCTGGTTCTTCAACTGCAGTTTTGGTCAAACTTGAAAAGCACTAATAACAAAGGACTTGTGTAAATAAATTCTCAGAAATGCAGCATAAGAGATCTGTCTTGGCAACACATTTTTAAGGTTCTACCTGTTGTAGGGGTCTTACGTGAAGCACAGGGTATCTGCAACATCGTCCCCTATCAAAAGGACTATAACATATTAGACATGTTCAACTCTTGCTAGGTCAGTGGTCTCAAAAATATTATTTAAAAAAATCTATGATAAATTTTAAAACATGTCAATAAAATAAGAAAAACTCAAACTATCAGCAGTTTCTTTTTGGAGAATCATGGGAGCTGGTATTTATTGGAAATCATACTGTCTGTACAAAAAATAACAGTTGCTTTTTTATTTTTAGGTGGAATATTTAAGTGAAACTAAATGAAGTTTAATGGCTTATAACATTGCATGAATTTGTCAAAACTGATCAGCTGGATTGCTACACAATGAATACTGAAAATGTTCTGGTTTTTAGGCTTATAATAGCCTACAGCCATTCAAAAGTCAAAATGTTATTTGATGATTTCAGAATGTTAATGAAATTATTATTAATAGCACATATATTAATCTTAATGATATATGTAAATATCGGTAACTGTAAAACTCTGTTTACACCAAAATAATTATTCTACTGCTGAAAGTAAACCTGGGGTTAAATTTCAGTGATCAAGCATAAAACAGTTTGCTCTAAATGTGTCAATAAAAGAATTTCTGATGAAGTTTAAAATTGTATTCAGGCTTGGAAGATTTAGAGTATTTGTTAGTACAAAAAAAATTGAAAAGGAAAGGATGATTCTATTTGTTTTTAAATTAGTAGAAAATAGTAACAGACTGCTCTGATTAAAAAAAAAATATGTAAAGGGCTTTGCTTTTTTGTTAGCTTGATTTGAGAAAGTTTCATATCTAATAAATGCTTAAGTGTCAGAGGGGGGTTGGGTGGGAGGGAAGTAGCATATATCATTCTCGACTGTGGATTCATTTGGATAACTGTGATTTCTGCTCTCAGAGTTAAAATGGTCCTTCTTTTGTAAAATACATATAATTTTTTTTTCCTATTTGGTGATGTTAATCAAGTGTAGTGTGGTTGTCACAATTGCTTTCTTTTTTTTAGGAAGGCAGCAGATTTATGTCTAGTGAATGTAGAAATTTCTTGTCAGTAGTTACATGCAATAAACAGGATGATACTTTTTTTTATTGTAATATCTATTTTTGAGAAGCTGAATGTTGGTGGCAGGATATGATCTCTCTCTCTGTTGCAATGTGAAAAAAACTTTATTATATAGGAGAATTTCATGGTGTTTTACCTGTTGAGGGCCCTGTAGAGCCAGAAGTACAGTGACTTGACTAAGTGACAGGCAGTAGCAGCCATGGTGTCACTGTGTATTATCACCTCATGCTAGCTGGAAGCACTCCCTGAAGCCGATCTAGGTTGTATAGTCCTAGATGAGGTCTTCATGGGTGCTGACCATAAAAAGTTCATCAAAGTAATGAGGCGAGGCGAGAGCTTGGCGCTCATGGGCAGAGCTCAGCACCAAGGAGTGTGAACCGGCTCCAGCTGTGACAATAAAACAGCAGGTGGCTGCTGTCATTAGGGGTGGCAGATGAGGCAGGGGACTAACATTCAGCCCACAAAACTCTCATTTGTTAGCCATCGCCACTGTACCATGCAAAATAGCTTCCATCTCAGTCAATTTTACTTTGCAAAATATTACACAGTCACCATAAGAAAATTAGAGCCTTGGGTTTACAGGTTCCTTGGATCTTATAATCAGAAAACTCTGCGCTATCAGGTTATTTGGAAAATTGGACTTTTTTCTCCCCTGAACAGTTTGAGGATCTTTACAGTAATTTTATAATAGGTTGTTTCCACTCCGGCATGTGTTTATTGGTTAATATTTTGGACTATTTTGTTTGTAACTCCTTTATAAAATCAATTCCATCCATTCATTCAGCCATGTGTTGCACATAACACTGCCTACTATTCAGTATTATAAAAGTTGCACACTAATCAGACTATTTCTTTCTCTGTGTCTGCCCAGGTACAGACGTTTCATGTCATAAATAATGGGGTTTTTTTGGAGAGTTGTGCTAATCTGAGAAGTTGTAGAGACAGAACAGCCATTTGATTTGGTTTTTCTTTAATTTGCTCATTTCTGTTCCTATAAAATGCGAAAACATTTTGTATGTATTTAATCATTGCAGAATCTTTTTAAACTGCCTAAAATTTGCGGCCTTTCTCAGCTGAAAACCATCCTGAGGCAACTCAGCCCTTCTGATTTAGAGAATGCAGCAAGCCCTGTGGGTCTCAAGGGTTAAGCAGTGGGGGGATGTGTTTGCTTCAATGTGAGAGCCATTTTACTTGCATACCGTTACAAAACTAAGCATGTCAGCGGTTACATGCTCTGTTCCATAGCTCCAGGAAATATGGGGATTTCAGGTGGTCATTTGGACACATAACTATTTTTGTATACACATGTCTCAGTGAAATTCCAGTGCTCTAACAGGAACACATTCATGAAAATCAAAATGTGATGCAATACTGAATAAAAGGAGTAACACTGCGTGTGTTGGTACCTGTGTCACCTTTGCTGTCAGGTGCCCCTCCTACTGAAAGTGGACCTGTGGAATCCCATCATTTCATGCTGGCCCTTGAGATGAGGCTTTATGGGGCTGTGGTTGCAATGACAAGATGGATTGGGAAGGAAAAACCCTTTAATTGAAACTTCATTTCAGGAAGACAGTGAGACTGCAAATAATTTCTTTTTTTTTTTTTAGATATAGTTTATATTTCCTTATAGAACCAGGCCGTCACTTTGTATATAAAAACTAAAGTTCTGTAATTTTTCCTGTTAGCAATGTATATTCCTTTCATTGCATCTTTTTGGGTAATTTATCAGTTTTTCTTTCTTTTTGAGATGACATGCCATAAGCTTTTATTTGCAACAACACTGATTTCTCCTTCACTTCTTTGCTCACATGTGCACCCAGTATGTGTTTGTTGGTATATCCAGGCCCTTGAGATCAAAGATATTTTTTCTTAATTTCATTGGGCACCTATATAGTTCCTATATCTCCCATGCTTGATTTGTGGCCAGAAATGGTCAAAGTTAATCTCAATGCTGGCTGGGATTGGAGTATTCTTTGCCAGAGAACATCTTCTGCTGTGTCACAGATAGCATCTTTATGACTGTACTGATTTGTCTGATCTATATTCCTTTGGTTTTTCCGGACTGATTATAGTCTTCATACCAAGTCTGTGCAACATCCACACTGGACTGTAAGAATGTGGGTTGTTTTTTTTGTGTGTATGTGCAAAACATCCTTCTAAATTCAGAGGGGTTTTTTATTGTCTTTGTTGCTTCAATAACAATTATATCTCAGATGAGTACTCTATTAATCCCTTCAGTCCTGGCTTTGGACTTCTGAAGTGAGTCCTGCTGTACATCGGAGGCAAACCTAAGAAACACCAGATTTTTTGCTTGGCAGCTCTAGTGATTAGTAATTCTCCTGCTAAGTTTGTGGGTGAAGTGATGAGAGGCGTTACCATTCGCTTATGGGACAAGTGGAGTAATGCCACTGTTACCACATGGAATTCTCATTTGGATAGACTTTCACGTGGCTCTTAATATCATCTGCATACTCTGTGTTCAGTGCCATAATTTGAGAGAGTTTTGCAGATCTGTAATACTTGGACAGTGCATGACACTGTCTGGTTTGCATATCATGTTTTCTTCTGAGGGACTGTTACTTTCTTCAGCCAGCCTCCTCCTCCTTCAGTGGTAGGAGGAGGAAATTATTGCAACATTCAACTTTTGGGAAGTGTTGGGTATGGCTGTGCTGGGAGTATCTGAAGAGACTGTGATGCCAGTTGAGAATGAAAGCTCTAAGCTTTTACTTATGCTCAGCTGCTAATGATGTCTTTTAACAATGAAAAACCAGACATTAACCAAATGTGCTAGTCAAGTGTTAGGTTAGTCTGATGACAGAGTGTTTGGTGGTTCTTAGTCAATGAGGTAGCAGTGGCCAAGTTCAAGAGCGCTTAGAATAGGAAAACTGGAGCCATCCTTGTGCTTCAAATGTGTTTATAGGTATACAAGTAACAGATGCATTTTTTCTGGACTGGAACCCATCTGGTCCAAATGATAACCTTCTTTTTTTCTTTGGCTGGAACCAGTCAGTTTTGATTTGACCAACCTGTTGGTAAAGGTTCGTGCGTGGGGATGGTACTACTGATGTTTACAGATTACGTCCTGGTGTCACAGTTTTACTATTTTTATGCAACTACTTTGACGAAAAGATATTCTGAAGTATTTTGCTTTCTACCTGAAGTCAAACAGTCTTGTGGAATGCATGGATATAAGGCAAAAAGGATATGTTTTACAGCTGAGTTTAAGTCTCAGGAATAAACAAATCAACCAGCACTTGCTTTTCTATGTCAAGCAAAGACCTAGGGCAAGATTCTCACTACTCTCACAGATCAAGCAGACTGCAGAGAGTTCGCTCCAGCCACCATCTATCACCAGCAGCATTTTCAAATTGTGGGGAAATTGTCAATAATAATTGTGTATGTCTTCTGATTGTGTATGACTTCTGAGCAGTTCAGTTATCAGATAGTGACCAGTTTATTCATCTCATTCCTTTCTTGGTACCTCTCAACTTTGCAAAAGACTAGAGGCACTGTAGCTGCTGAATTGACTGAGTTATATATATGGCAGTGCTACTGCAGGCCCTATATGTTTTCTAGCCTACAATCAACTATCTTTGGATTTGTTTTGATTTCCTTTTAAAGACAGATAAGAGTATATTCTTTTGATGAGGAGGATTTCATTGTCAAGATAGCTCTTCCTGTAGAAGCTCTGCATAAACCTGATATTTCAGTCTGCAGTGCAATTTCTGAGCCATCAGGAAGAAGCTACATCTAAAGAGACTTTTCATTCATGAAGAAAAAAGTATTAAATATATTTGCTTGGCTCTATCAATTCTACTTCTAAGTAGAAAGTCATTGAAACATCCTTACTTTGGGATAATCTTACAGGCTGTTTCTTGCACATTCAACAGGCAAAGACTTTTCTCCTTAGAATCACTGGGAAGCTCTGTACAAACTGTCTGCAGAAAGTCTGATATTTCAAAACTTCTCTCAGGGCACCTAGAGATGCAGTTCACCTGACTCTCCCAAAAGATTAAATCTATTTGAAGAACTCTCTGTTCATCCTGCTGTTGCTTTCCAGATGCAAGATGATGATACATGGAACCGATGCCTACTGCATCAAATTTTGTATCTGAAGTCCCGATCCTGCTAGGAAATGGACTGGATCACAAGTAGGGAGACAGGCCAGTGTTTGAAGAAAGTGGAAGGAATGGAAAAGGGAGGGACCAGAGTTATGAGAATGTTGGATATACAAATCATGAGAAAAGACATAAGCAATGTCTTGGTGGCAAGGTTGGTAGGCACAGTTTTGGATCACAGTGCTTATAGCTCTAAACTTCATTTATGTTTAAAGCATTCCTGCAGCCTCATTTAGCATAGCAAGTATGTTTTCTGGTGATGTCCTGTTTTTGGATGTTGGTGGTAATCTCTCTTAAATGCAAGGCACTTCCAACACTGAACCTAAGGTTGCATTTCAGAATTTAGGCAAAGAGCTTCTGCATTGTGGTTGATAGCGTTGTGGTGCTAGAGAAAACACATTGTGATACTGTCTTTTTCTTTCTTTTTTTAGTACTTTGTGCAGCAGTTAGATTACCAAACACCTGTTAGAGTTGACAGTTACAGATGCTTGATAACCAATAAAAATTAATAGAACATGTGATTCTTTTAGCTTAGAAGTGATTTGGTAAAATGTATTTAGAAATGTAATGACATACTGCTGCTGTCTACCATTATCACGTAACATTCATTAACTTCTCTAAATATTGAAACAAACATTTCTTGTAGCAGTACTCTTTTTCCCTTATACTTGTAAGGTGATTTCCTGAGAGTGAACACCTGACTTTAAAGTTTTTTTTCCACTGTTTATCTATTTTAAGTCTGCTCATTAAGCAGTTTATTTATAGCTATCACTTTTTATTATATCTCCGGATAGAAAAGTTAACAGTTCTACGCTTGGGTTTCCACTCACCTTTGTATTAATAACAGTTATCACTGCCTGGACTTGGCTTATTCGTGCAGCTGCCATTGAAGGGTACTTTTTGTATTTAAAAGAAAACCCCACAACACAAAACCTCCAAACCGATAAAGTTCAGAATGGAACTACGGCTAACTTACAAAAAACCTTTTTTATTTCAGTTACAAAATAAATCACTTCAAGTAAGTCATGCAGCAACGAATGTGAGTTCCCTCATGGAGGATGAAATAATATAAATATCGCCAGTATATTCCTCTTTTGCCCTAGTCCTTGCAATTACAGACTGAATTTCTGTCCTTGATGGTTTACATTGTAACATACGATGGGATGGTGCGAGGACTCAACGACTTTGGTTGGCAAGATCAGCTTAAGTGGAACAGCAGGTGTTTTCTGTTTTATTTAGTTTGCTCTTTCTTTGTACCCACATCTCTTCTGCCAGAATATGTAAGAGGAGATAATTGTGCCTATTGCTACTACTTTACAACCATGTGGCTAATAATTCTTTCCCATCTTGAGGGGCACAGATTGGTGGCAGGGAGCAAAAAGAATATGTTGAGGGATGTCTCTCTCTTCCAGTTGATAGATGCAGGAATATGCAGGAACAACACAGTCGATTGATTGATAGCGTGCAACTCATCCATAATGATCCGTCTGATATAGCAGTAAATTATTCTTGAGATTGATGCAGGTCATTGAACAATCCTGTTGTCTGTCATTCTGTTCAAAGCAAGGCAGGAACAGTAGCTGCTGTGATACTTAAGTCTGCCTTGGGTGCGAGCTGCATACAGGTGTTCCATTAATACAAGTTGTTGTCTTTTTATTTTTTTTTTCCAATGGGCAGGTTGGTTTCATAGCTAGCTTCTTACAGGTAGCAGTAAAAACGAGATGAGTTATTTTTAGAAGAAAAGGCTCTGATGAAAAGTTGCTCTGATGATTTAATAAAAATCAATTGAAAATGTTGGGATTTGAACTTCAGCAGCAAAACTCGTCCATGGAAAAGTTGAAAAGTTAATAAATAACTAAGAAACATACCTTTCATGGAAAATTGTAAAAAACCTGAACAAACAAAAACAAATCCCTAAAAAACCCCCAATCCAACCTTCAAACTTCAGGCAGAAAGGCTAATGGATCTCAGAAATTCCAAAGCTATGTTAATCTTTAGGTTCCATGAATTAGCATGATATCGTCCCATGGCATTCTGTTTTTTATCTCGTTAATGTTGGCAAAGTTGACTTCATTTACCTCTTTTGATTTCTCTTTTCAAGAGAAAAAGGTTGAATTTTCCAGTCTGCCAAGTTGCTTGCTCATGAGGATGAGGATGTATGCGTTTTGCTTTCCAGTTTAATTACCAGTGTTAGTGAGGGGGGAGCGTAAAATAGCCATATCCTTCTTTAACACATGGGGCCAGCAGGGAGTACAAGTCAGTGTGTCACAGCACTCTCAGCATCGCATACTGGGTGATTACACATGACTTGTTAACTTTTTAAAATGTTATTGATTTTTTTTTTTTTAACTTAAAAAGAATAACCATAACTGTTCTTTGGAAATAATAAGACCTGCTTCGTTTGGCTGGTAAATGAGTCAGGACAAAAACCCATCTTTCCTATGCAGGGTTCCAGGCTTGACATCCTGTCACAGAGGGCATGAAGTTTTTCAGATATTTGGATGTTTCCCACACTAGACTTCGCCCTGCCAGATATTTACTTGAACGTGACATCTTGTCACAAAGGGCATGAAGCCTTTCAGACTCCTGGATATCTTCCACACCAGGCTCTGCCCTGCCAGATACTTTCTTTTAAATTGAGTCCCTTGCGCGCAGTCATGCAGGAGAGTTATCAGTGCCCCAGTCTGGACCCTTCAGCATCAGCAAACATCCACAAATGATGGACTTCAAGAAATTCTCAGGAATTCAGACTTTTGATGCATGGGAAGAAAGATTACATGTTCATAGAAAACCATTGCTTTATGGACAGTTCTGGATTTTCCTCTACCCTCTTGTTGCTGAAGTTAACCTGCTGAATACAAAATCCTGATGGAGAGACGAGATTTGTATAGCAACTTTTGACATAGTTTGGAGAATTTAAAGACTTGAAGTTTTTTAAGTTTGCATAGGCTATTTGACCAAGTGCTGATTTGACATGTGAGGTTCTACTTTTATGGGTAGCACGTGTGCTACTTAAGTGCATGCAAAATTCTGTAATTACATGTGTACGTTTTACTGAACATTCTGAAATACATGTGAGTCATGGTATTCCTTGAGAAAATGCACCATTTCTTTCTCTTACTAGTCGCAACCCCTGTTGGTATGACTCCATGTGAACCACACATTCAAGTACGAGCAATTTGCAGTGTTTTTCAAGGCAGAGTAAAGAAAAAGAAATACTTTGTTAAGGTAGTAAGAGTCCGTGTTGTTACTTACTTGCCTGGACATACCCCAGTCCCCCTTCTTGGCATGATCTGTGACGCTTGCCTTGATTTTCTGGTTTCTTGCCTTAGGTGGAGATACAAGGAGAGAAATTCAAGCACAGATCACATAAAACAAAACTGGATGCAGACAGAATAATGTATTATCATATTCTGTGATGGTGTATAAAAGTTTGAGATCCTTTTTCCTGTTATTCCTTGAAGCTGTCAGATCCCCCAGGTGATTTATCCAAAATGGTAAACATTTTATCCTTTCTGTGTTCCTGAGACCTATGCTAAAACCAAGCACTAAATACTAATAATTTTAAAATAATAACATTCTATTCTGCTTCTCATGGGTTTGTTTGTGGGTTCGATTTTTTTTTTTAAAGGCCCTCAAACAGCTTTTTAAAACATCTTGTATACTTAGGTCGTGTAGTAGCTTACCTGTATTCTCATAATTAAATTTGTGTATGAAGAGATTTTGGACAGTTTAAAGGAGATGTAAAGGATATTGAGAATATGAATAAAGGGTAGATATTCATTGTTATTCTCCTGGACTTTTCTGCTGTCATTGAACATTGTTGTCTGTAAGATAAATTCTCCAAGAGCAGTTGCAGAGAGCAATGTATCCACTGAGAAGTGATTTAAAATTGCGCATCAACTGCTGGATACCTTGTTTGTAGAGTTCCGCAAAAATAAATTCTCATGCTGCTCCTCCTCAGCAGTTCTGTGCAGTTACAAGATGACTGGTCTGTTGACATGGCTTCAAGTGACTTTCGGGTAGAGGTAAAATGTTGCTCCTTCCTTGGAATGAGGCCAAGGCTAAGCACTTGCTAAACACTCAGGAAATAACAGATTTCATGACTTTATGGCCCAGAATGCTTGTTTTGTTTTGTGTATGTGTGTGTTTTGTTTTTGTTTTTTGTTTTTTTTTTTAACTGGGCTTTTCGCTAACACAGTGATGTACTTATTAAAAAGGAAAGAGCTATTATGTATTCAAAACATAATAAGACTTAGAATCTTTTACCCTCTCATAGCAAGATACTTCACAGAGCACAGTTCTCTCCCTGCAGAGAAAATGAGAGAAGAGACAATACATGACAGATTATTCATATTCCTTGGATACTGTGATGATAAACATTGTACATGCTGAAGAATTTGTATTACGCTAGAATAAAAGGTGGAAGCAAAGATTGTCCAATATGTTTCTTTATTCCCCAAATTAGAAGTCCCTTTGTTTCTTTTGTACTTTAAAATGTTCTTTTATAACTGAAGACAAGTCTGTAGAGGCGTCTAAATCAGTTACAGGCATTCTGAGAGTGAGTCCAAGTACTGTTTGAAGATTGCCATGGAATATGAGTGGTCACGTTCCTACAAAGCCACAACTCTTGTAAACTGAAAACAGAATATTCTGCAAACTTATTTTGGGAAAGGTGCTTATGTATTTATGATTTAAAGTTATTTTTATTTATAGTTTGTGTGCAAAAAATTTGCCTAAAGGGAATGAAGATGCTATTCTAAATCTCTGTGTAATTTTTCAGTTTGTCTTTAATTTATCCTGAAGTTTGAACATAAAGTGTATAAGACTGAGGTTGTTGCTATTTTGGAGCCAGAGGAGATGAAAATCACTAAAAGAGTTAACCCAACATAATGCTACTGCAAGCCAACAGAATTCTACCTATTCACCTTTTTCCACTTTAAGACAAGGCTTCTAGGAGCAATCTTCCTAACAAATGGAGGGAATTCCCAGTGACCGTGACTTGGATGTGTAGGCTAGACATTTCTGCCTTTCGAGACCTGGCCCTCAGGAGAGAAGCTGGGCTTCTTGTCTTCATGTGGGTTGAGGATGAATTTGTTCAGACAGATCAGAGTTTGTAAAACTGGTTCCAGGTCTCTGGTCTGGCCTGGTTTGCATGTACTGGAAACACTAGTCCGGCAATTACAGGCTTTTCCTACTCCCTTTTGATATGTTTCTGAAACGTGTTAGTTTTTAGCATTTGAATATTTCTATTTTCACTGGAATTAAAAACAAGAAGTGACAAATTCAGTGAAGCCTGAATGGGTGCTTACTGTAGCTGATGGAAAGATTCCCTTTGATTTGAAGATGTATCAGTGCAACATATCTTGAAAGCATTCACTCCTTGAGTCCTTACGCGTGGCAGTCAAAGTTCCCTTAAGATTTATTTAAAAGGCCAAGGCTAAGTCATGTCTACCAATTCAATTCTTGTAGTAGCTTAGCAATAACTGATTTACCTCAGCAGAGGTAAAAATCATAGAGAAACCCATTATTTTTTGAGTACTAAAACAGTAATTGCTTGGGAACCCAGAGTTACTGAATGTACTGAAAACATTCTTATGTTTGTTTTGTAAAGCCAGCAAGCACTACTATACCACCACTCTGGAAATCACCTACAGCATTTAGCAAATAAAACCAAATAGTTCCCACTTGTCTCTTTTTGTGGTGTTGGGGTTTTTTTGTTGTTGTTTGTTTGTTTGTTTGTTGTTGTTGTTGGTTTTAATGGGTTGTCCTCAAACTCAGCATCCAGACAAGGTTGTTTAGGCTTTGCCTCTTGTTTCAATAAGGGCTGTCTCTGTTGGTAATATTCTCAGTTTCTTATGAAAATAAAAAGTTTGCTTTTATTTTTAAGGGCAGATTCTGTAAGGTGGGGAGCTGCTCCTGAGCTATGCTTAGCGCTCCAGACCTGCACAGAGGCACTTTGCACTCCTCAAGTCTGAAGTCTTCAAGCCTTAAATGTTACTAGGTGCTGAGACGCTTACTGAGTCAGGGTTCATTTTATCTGTGCTGTGTAACAGCAACAAAATGGTGACTAGAACCTAGATACAACAGAGAGGGGGCAGCTAATGTAAGATTAATTGCTCCATGTTATTAACAAAGCCTTTGTGTTTGATTTTGCAGAAAGGTATGTCTGTCTGTACCCCCTGCAGTTGTGCGGTATATGAAGTGTTCAGCCTTTGTTTGGAAGCTTCAAGTACACAGGCTCAGAAAACAACCCCCACTTCTCTAAAAATACTGTGTAGCTGGTTGGGATCTTTATATTCCATGTAAATAGCAAAGTATCCCTTTACAACTCTGATTACACATTGCCCTTTCACAGTAACATTGTTGAGTTTATTTTTCTTCTGGAGAAGGATCGTGGAAGTTTGTAACAGGAAACACAAGTATTACTAAGTGGAAATATGTTTGGTACCTTTCACAGCTATGTGGAAATATTATTTCTGTTGAAAAGCAAGGGCAGTATGTTTTGTATGCCTGATGCTGTTATTAGAACACAAGTTTTATATTGTTACAATTATTTTCCCTATGTACAGTAATTCTGATGACAGATAGTAATCATTGTAACAGTGTAACAGATTATTCACAGTGGTAAAGGTTATGATGCCATACTTATAAATTGTGTAGGCAAAAGTATTTAAGATAGTTTTTTAATGCCTTTTTGTATGTATTTAAATAAGACAGTATTATATTCCTACACCTTAAGGGATGCACAAGAGAGATTCTCGTAATAATGTGCAAGTGCCCAAAGTAGATCAGACACAGAGAAGCTACATTAACATAATTGTAAAGGAAAAGTACTGTGTCTTGGCTTTTGTGGCTCTTATACCCCATAGTGGTAGTGTTTTATAGTCTTTCCATTGTCCATTACTGCAAACACGTCCAGATGAATTCAGCATTTAATGTTAAAAATCTTATAACATGCCAGTTTGATTTGTAGCCCTTCATATCATGGAATGCTAATTAAAATCATATTTTTGCATATGTCATGCCTTTCATGTACATATGCAAATAGAGTCTATTGCCTTTCAGCTATTAGTAATTAACTTTATGAAGGACAGCTGTAATACATAATTAACAAAAATGTTTGCAAGCCCTTTTCACACTGAAAGTTGTAGCAGTAAAATTTTTGTTTATCGAGAGAACCATTTTAGTTTAAAGCTTCAGTCTGATATCTAAATTGTTTGAAGCAGTCACATGACATAATTAAATTGATGTTATGGTCTTATCAGCAGAAGAATGGTGCTTGATAGGCTCCTATCTGTTTCATTATGAATGTCACTAAAATGAAAGTAAATTATCTGTTTTTGGTAGAAATATAATGCCAGGTAGTAGTATTTTGTTGCTGCTGTTAGTGCTTTGAAGAATGTCTTGCCAGTTTGAACAATATTCCTGCTCATGGTGTATTCATGAATATGTGCTTCACCTTTTTTATCCTTTTTTTTTACTGCAAGGCTGTGAAATAACTAAGGCTATTAATTTGTTTCTATGTATATCTCTTTAAATAATTAATACAATGGAGTTTGACCGGCATAAACAGTGATTAAAGCATCTGATCTTGCTGTATTTTCATGTTGCTCATTAAAAACAATGGAACTACTTGTATGAAGAAGTGTTTCAGGATGGGCCCATTAGGCTTAAATAAATTCAAAGGTGTAAATAAAACTGTATTAGTTTATAACATAAGAAAAGTATTATTTAGGTAAAATATACTAAATTATCAGTAAAATGTGTAAGATGTTCTACTTAAAAAAGTAATCTTCCTGGGTTTTCTGTTTGTTTGGCAGGGTGGCCTTTGTGATGAAGAAGCATTTGAATACTCATTTACTGGGCAAACATGGAGTTGGCACACCCAAAGAAAGGTAAACTACTTTAAAATTCTTCTTCGTTTTATCCTATACAGCATGTGGAGTCCTTTTCTGGAATATTAAACTTGCCCACAATGAAGTCATCTGGATTTTTACCTCAACTCGGAGGGAGAGCCAACATGCTTAAGTGCTCTGATGACATGGTGCTTATGACATGTCTGTAGAAAGAAACTCTATGTAAAAGGTGTAGGATTTGCACCTTTTGGGTTGCTTTTTTGAGAGGTGATATTATTCTCTCAAAAATTTCATAGTTTTAAATGTCCCTCTGAGTAAAAAATCAAATTTTTTAAAATTTTCTTGCTGGCCTTGATGCTCATAGGTTTATAAAATGACTTTCTAAGATTCATGTTGATTACTGAGGTCAAAGTCACAGAGGATTCAAAAAGAAAGTTTCCTCAGCGTTCCTGGGCAGGAAGGGAGATTTGGTGTTTTGACTATTTTTAAAATGAATTAATTTATTTTTTCAATCTGTGTACAGTAACTTATCCTCCAACTTTGTTTGCAAGCAGGTTATTTTTTCTGTGTTTTAAAATATAACTGTGTTTTACAAACTAAATAGCATTGTGTTTGCAGATAAACAGATTTTGCTTCAGATTTATTGGGAACATTGTGTCATAGCTATTGCTATTTCACTGGATTTTTGGGGCAACTAGAGAATTGATGTGTTTTGGATAGCCAAAAGATCTCATATTCTCTTTCAGTCTGGGTAGATGGAGGGGTTCATTGCTGGATACTTAATGCTGTTTCAAGTATTACTGCCTTGTAACTCATTCTTCTGGTGTAGGCTTTCATAAATAAAGAGTATTTTCTTGTTTTGATATGAAGGAAGAGGAAAATAAATGACAGCTAGGAGCTATAGAAGACTGGACAGCTCCTTCTGGGTCATGTTCATTTCTTGTTAAAGACACTGGAAATGGTAGTCAATTAGACTCTTTCCTCACAAGTTCATCACACTTAAATCACTGAGGGACCTAAGAGTATTTTTAAAATAACACACCATATACACCTTAGTTTGACTAAGCACTGTTTTAAGTGGTGCTTATATTTTTAATGAGATTTCCTCTGTGAAGGGCTTAACCAGAATATCCCTAACACATGATTATTTAAAGAGTTTTGAGATATTGTATTTAATCTAAAATACAAAATGATGCATTGAAACAACAATTACAGTTTCATCAAAGCAGATATCATATTAGAGTTTGTATTGGTTATCTGTTGTCATAGCACAACAATTACAAAAAATGTTTTGCTCTGGTGGCTTTTTTTTGTAACTGGAAGCATTCAATACTAATATTTTCTTTTACAATGGGGTACTTACTGTACAGTCATCATAAATACAACATAGAGATAACTTGCATTACCCTAGTGAATATGTGCACAGTAAAGGATACATACAATAGATTTCCAAATATAGATCTTAGCCTGAGAGGCGTATTTTTAGTGATCATCATCTTGAAATGAATTCCTAAAAAAGCAGAACGCTATAAACTAAATCAGTTGTTGCTGGCTTTTGTTTGCGTGTTTGTTCTGATAATGCCAGGTAGTAATCCGTTTTCCCCGTTTCTTCCCATATTCCTTCAAGGCCTTCTGGCTGGCCCACCAGCATGGCACGAGGAAGTGGCGGGGGGGGGTGTCTCTCCCGTGCCACCCCTTTGCGAGGTGGCAAGTTCTCACAGCCCTCGCAGCCCCAGCTGCCTGAGGAGCAGAGGAGCCCCGTTAAGGCCTGCTACCTCCCTGCCCCGTCTGCCAGCGCGGCCATGGCAGCTTTGCCCCCAGGCCCGCATAGAGAAGTGATATTTCAGTGACTTCATAAGCTCTTCTTTTGCAATTTCTTTGTCCATCTTTTGAGTATTTCTTATCCACAATACCTTTTTAGGTGGCACTTCAGCTTAATGTAGAGCAGCATCAAACAGTAGTGGCAGAGCTACCACAACAATATAAATTTCTAGTCGCAGTCCCTCGCTGGTGACGGGGGAGGTTTAAGCCACGTGATCTAATGCAGTAAATACCAAACCACCGTTGCTTTCCTTTCCTATTATGAGAGAGTTTGATGCCTTTTAATGGCTTTAGGAACCAAAGAAATCCTTCTTCAGCATGTTAAACCATCACTTTGGGTATAAAGATATTATAAATTAAGTTACGTAGTTTTCTTACCTATGTAAAACATTAATGCCTCGATTATAATTTTGCAAGCTTGCTATTTTTTAATTTCTCTAGGACAATATAATCAGTTTATTCTTTATGTTTTGAATTTGATTCTGCCCTCTGATACATTGCATATTATAGCAAATACTAATAGAAGCTAGCTAAATAGGCTGTGACAATTAAATTAATAATGCATTTTATTTGCAAGTGTTTAGTCTTCATGGTTTGACTGATATATGCAAAGATGGTAATTTATTAAAAGTAAATTCATGTAATTGTACTACAGAATTTGATGGACCAAAAAAAGTTGTCAGCATGACTATCATCAAAAACAGAAAATTGAAAAGAAGTTCAAAAGGGTGCTTGAAAAAAATAGGTATAAGCCATACACCCTGAAAAATTGAAGCCCTTTTAACAAACTTCTCAGAATGGAATTTCTGGTGGCAAGCATTGAGAGATAGTTCTGAGAGGGAGAGAAAAATTACATTTACAATTTAGTCAGCAGTACTTAACTAGTGCACCTTGCTTTCTCTAGCTTTCCAAAAGCATTGCTTTTTTATCGCAAAAGGGAGGGGTTGTGGAGGCTGTAGAAATGTTTGCATGTGCAGATATAGAAAACAAGTACAATTCATAATAAGATTGCTACTAATACATATTTTGTTTCAAGTTTCTGGGGTTTTTTTTATTAAGACAAAATTGACTTAAGGGAAAAATACCTTGTAGTTGAAAATCACATAAGTTTTTTTAAAAATAGCCTTCTAGTAAAATATCTGCACATTCCAGACACAAAACCCCCTACTGCCTAGTCCATTGTGATCATTACCATTTAATAGCTAACTCTAAAGTGGAATGTTTTAACAGAAAAAAATTCCTCTAAGGTATATTTTCCTGTTATTGGAACTGTGATACTGATTTATTGTCAACTTGAATGTGTCTCAAAACTGGCATGTTATCTGCTAAGTCCAAGGCCAGTACATATTTGGTACTTCAGTGTCAGTAATCTTCATGGGACCTATAACTATATCTTATTGGCAGGATAAATCTTTGGCTACACCTTTATTGTGTCTAGGAGACATTGTGGTTGAGGACAAGGTGAATGTATCAGTAATGTTAATGGTGCCAAGTTCTAATTTCTGTTACATCGTTATATTACTTCGGTGTAAACTGTGGCAAAACACACAACAAACAGATGTTTCACTATTGAGTATAAGATATATACATACACACGCATGAAAGTAAGAGCAAGAACATAAAAATAAATTCACTAAGTTATTCAACAATGAGACTGAATTCTGCCACTGTTAAGTACAACTCTGGATTTAGAAATTTTTAATAAGAAAAATCCATTTAACTATTTTTAAGAGGTTTTTTAGAGACACCATGAGTACTGTACAATATGTATTTTATAGTATATGCTACTTTCTTAACTAGATCTGTCATGCTGTCTCATACATGTTTAAACTGGGGGTTTTTACATAAGAAAAGGCCATAAAAGGGCCTTTAAAGTTGTTTAATTACCTCATCTTCCGTATTAATTTTAAGTTATGGGTTACCTCTGAAATGACTTTTGCATATAAATAATGCTGTTGGGTCAAATAGGATCATTCATATATATAAAGTTACTTAAAGAGCAAACACTTGCTGAATTGGAATATCTGTTGCAAAACAATTTCTGCAATGGTCATTAAAAATAAGTTTGGTTTTATAAGGTTGTTCTGGCATTTTCTTGGGCTTTAAAAATGGGATCAATGTTACAGTGCCAGTAAGATCATGATTTTCAAATGATCTTGATTGATTGAAAAAGCTGTGTAGTGATTTCAGCTTGAGAGCAAGAGTTGTAAGTCAATACCTATTACTATATAGTAGCAGCCTAAATATATTTGAGATGCTTTTTCAAATAATGTTGGAATAGAGCATACTTCTAAAATTTGTCTATTTTTTAAACAACTGCTTTGAAGTAAAAGAGGCACTTCCTAGGTACCGTTTGTTTAATGTGCTTGCATAAGCCCATCTACTAGCGTATAAATATCAAATATACAAGACTGTATGGTATATTGGTGGAAGGGGTTGTTGAGGTCTGAAAAAAAAGTAGCCAGGAAAAATGAATGAGGGTTTACTGTTCTGTATATTATTTTGAAAATTGTCTTGTAATCAATTGCTGTGTCTTGATATTTCCATTTAGAATGTTGAACTAGAAGTAAATCAACTCCATCAGTGTAATCCTCTTTTATTTAATCAAACTGTTAATCCTTCTTTTGAAGTATCTTTCTTTCCTTGAGTAGAGAAATTTGTGACAGTAACTATTTGATATGCCTGTTTTGCATTGTGCTATCCTGAACTTGCAAAATAAAAGGATCCAGTTGATAATTACAGCCGATTTTGTGTAAACAAGTGGCAAAAATCACAAAGCGGTGTGCCATATAATGCACATCTATGTGTACAGTCATTTTGTAATAGCTTGCTCATGTTCTGCAGGAATGAGTTCTGTTAGTGGCTGTCTGACAGAAAGGTTTCCAGTTAGAGGCAGTGGCAGTACAAGCAGATACACTGGAGGAGAGGCTACCTGTAATATCAGAGGGGTAGTGTGCTGAGTCTTGCCTTCGAGTTTTGTCATCACCTTTTGCTGCTTCTTGCAAATACGTTTGGGCTTTTCAACTGAAGCCTAACATTACTAGCTTAACTGGACGGGAATGAAAAACTTGATTGATTATTTCCCGCATTTGGCTTAAACAGGGTCTGGAAGAGTTACATACTCATTCTTCGGAAAAGTCCTAAGGAAAGAAATCTAGCTTTTTCTTGAAGTATTTACTAATTGGAAATTTAAAATGGTGTGGAAAGGACTCAATGTTTTAGCCTTGGTTGGGAGCTAAAGTTTTACCCAAGATATATGTTAAGCATTCAATACTTTGGAACCTTACTTGACCTTTGAAAGCAGTATTTTCCTCTGGTGTTCAGTTCTTGTCTGGTGCTACACTGTTTCAGAGCGTGAGTGTAGGTACAGGCTCCACATCACTTGTTGCCTGAGTGCTTTTCTCTGTCTATGACTGTCCCAAGGAACATAAGGAAGCCAGGGAGGTTATCTTGGACTTCCTCAGGTACTAGAAAATGTACTGAAAATTCACAGCTTTTCTCATGACTTGTTGTTTGTAGAACATGTATGTGTTTGCTTCGCCATAAAAAAATAAAGAGTAGGCAGCCATTTATACTGTTGAAGACTGTTTTCACAAAGACAAGTGATTAATTCAGCATCTTTTTAGGCAGAAAAATAACAACTGAAGGCCTGCAAAAGAATGAAATTATTTTACTACTACTCATTATTTGTTATTCCTATAATCCTGGCAATCTTAGAGTTTGATTCAGAAGGAAGGGCAATCTGAAGTGAGTTTATTTTAGGTGTCAGGTATGTGAGATGTTTTGGAAATTTCTGTAGTCAGCAACAGTCTTCCTGTTGGGAAGGCTTAGCTGCCATGGATAGAAGACAGAGGGAGTGCCTAATGGGATTCATGCTGTCCACAATGAGCACCTCTGGCTAATTTTAAGCATCATAACAAGCTATAAATGATGATTTCACATTCATAAACAACCGAGTACTGTCTCGAGCATAGGTTATTAATCTCATTAGCAAGCACATGCGAACACTGAGAATCTGTGGAAGACAATATGGGTAGTTGCTGAAAGCTGCAGGATTTTTTCCAACAGTTTGTTTCCAAGGAAAACACAGTTCTTTGTTGTGTATCATCAGCCAAAAAGTGGTAAGCTGCAAACTGATCCCTCCTCTATTGCAGTCAGCTGAAAGTAAGTTGTTCTAATTGTATGTCCAAGCTTGCTACTTCCACTGTGTAAGTCAACCGTGAAGGCTGAGAGGGTAGGGATTAGGATGGCAGTTCTTCTCTAGATCACTTTTTACCTGTGCAGGACTGGAAACAAGAGACCTGTCCAGACAGCTACACAGAGTATGTTACACTACCTTGAATATGTATGGGGTTGTACTTGGTGACATTTGTGGGTGTGAAATGTTCCTTGCCTTGGATGGTATCATGACTCTTAGCTTTGGTCCATCTATAAAATACAACCCAAATATTTATTGAGTACATTGTAAAGAAAATGGAAACATAATCTCTTGACTGTGCTGCAGTGAAATATTTTCCACATATTCTGAGGAATCATGAGGGGTATTTTGTAAACTTTGGAAGTGAAAACAGAAATACTGTGGCAAATGCTGTGTATGACTGATGGTAAAAGCTTAGCTTCTACTTTTAAACCACCCATGTCACTTCACAATACTTCCATCAAGTTATGGTGCCATCAGGACTATT
>VZRE01003905.1:215766-250766 GCA_013396775.1 Cephalopterus ornatus | reverse complement strand
CAAATTCTGCCACTGTTCTGCTGTAGCAACTAATTTGTTTCTTCCCCCCAAAGACTAGCAGCAAAAAAGACTTCCAACATCTCTATTTATTGTACGCTGTTTGGTTTATAATATTTTACAGTATACACTTGTAAATTAAAATGATTAAAAAATTCACATTAGGTCTAAGGGCATAGTGATTTTCTGCATTTCTTATGTTTTCAAATGAATTAAAATATAACAGTGCAGTTAGCATCAAATCATAATGATAATTTGTTAGTTAAAGGCTATTTCAGTCTATAAAACTTTGATTACTTGGAATTTAGCTGAGGTTTTATGAGTTTTCCCATATGATTGCCCACAAATTTTTATGTTGACTAAATTGTAAATTGTTTAAACTGTTCAAACAAATTACTTAGCAATTAAACCTTCAGCAAAATTGTAATTCATTTTAAATTTAGCACAGAGGTTTGATGCTCTTTATTGAAGAAAATAACTGAGCAAAATAGTGAAATATGTAGATTCTGAATCCTGTGTGAACAGTCCCCCATAGGACAAAACATTCTCAACACTGTGGGTATAGGAAAGCCTTCCAGTAATGCAAATTAATTTTGCAGTAAAGGGTAGCTTGAGGAAATTCCTGCTGCTGAATAACATCCAGATTTTATGATTTCCAAATTTTTTTCCCCATAGGGTGTTTTGTGTCTAATTTTTAATGCCTGAAGTCTTAATATTTAAACATAAAAGCAATCTACTAGATATATAATTCTTCTGTATACCTGAGTGTGCCAGTAAAATAACTGCAGGTGGAAGGAATGCAACAGCTACAGAAAAAGGACAGATGAAATAATTTTATCATTGGTACTTATTGGGGATTTTGAGGATTTTCTTCCTGTTTTTTTAATCAACTGATTTCCAGGAATTTTACCAGTACAGCACACAAGTGAGAAAAAGTATATCTCCCTATTTTTTTTAAGTTGGTTTATTTTATTTTCTTTCCTAAGGGCTTTAATGTTTTCATAAATAATATGTCTGAAACTTGTGATTTTAAAGTATCCTTGCTATCTTCATTATGCTTATGTAGTTGTGTAGATTGCTCCATGTAAAATGATGTTTAGCTTCACTATCTCTAGAGCTGCAAGACAAATAGAAGTGTAAACACAGAGCAGATGCATCATTTTACATAAGAAAACCTTGCTCTCACTTATCATATTTGAACTGCTTGTGTTTGTACACCTGTAGCTCACTGACAGTACCCTTCAGAAAATGAATTATTGATTTTGTACCATTTATATAAGACGTGGCTCATTGTAGACAAATGAGAGAGAATTTCTAGAATTTCAGATCCACAGCCTTTTTTTTGTTGAACACCATCACTTGATGTAATACTGTACATTCATAGTACTCCAACCAGGGTCAAGATAGAGACACCAAAAGCCAAATCTTCCTGTTGGCTTTCTGAAAATTTCCATGCAAGTTCTTCATCAACAGACCATCGTTCTCTGAGAGGGGTGTGGAGATGCCATATGGCAGTAAATGGCCATCTCAAACCTCATGCAGAAAATGGCTACTGTTTGTGATTAAAGCAGTATGGTTGCCCAGTTTCTGACACAGTAAGCTAGTTTCTTTCCAGCTGCTAACTGAAAAATGAAAATAGTTCTTCTGATTGTGAAGTCTCAGAGTTACCCATTTCTAACTACATATGACTTCATTACTCATAGACAAACTCATGAAAGGGAATAATAATTTGCTTCTACAATAAGGGAATTCTGTATTCCCTGAATTTTAACCACCCTGCAAGTAGGCTGATGTTAATATTAAAAAATGTGGTGCAGAACCAGTTTGTTAGACCATGGAAATTTCATCTTGTTTACTTACTTGTTGACATTTTTGCTTGGCAGTTTCCTGAGTATTTAGTGATAGACAAGAGACAGCATGAGGGCACAACGCATACAGGTACTAGCACAAATAGATACGTTTATTAATTATTTTGTTTTATGATACATGCATAGCAAGTGCATATGTACAGAGTTAGCTAAATACCCACTTACGCCTGTCTAAGTAAAGCATTAAAATACTTGCTATCATCTTGAATCTCTAAAATGTCTGATAGTTCGTATTTCAAAAAGTCACACATCTGAGAAGTTGGCTTTTGCAAAACAAGCTCTCTGATTATCTGATATCCTCCGGAAGGTTAGGAGAGTTGTTTCCTATATTACTTAGGAAAAAATTTCTTTTTACAATTGAAAATGTCAGCATCAATTTAAAGTAACACTAAGCATGTGCTTGCTTTCTGAATATTATCCTCCTCCACCTCCCCTCCAACCACCCTGCTGAGGATCTGAGTGTGACAGTTTGATTAGATCATCAATCCTTACTGTTAACAGCACTTTTCCTGAACACCTGGGTTGCTAGGTCACATCTGAGTTTAGCTACCGTTGTTTTAGTGACCTAACGTGCATTCACCATAGCAATTTACATTTAGCCCTCAAATTAAAAGTTACCTTAGAAGAACAGTTTGCTTTAAAATGACCTTTGTTCTCATGTGAAAGTTATGCTATATGATGTGATAAAAACTATAAAAGATGAAACAGATTTTTGTATTTGAGATATGGTTACCTACTTCGACAGAGCTCTCACATAAGTCTGTCCAACTGCTGTCTCAAAAGCAAAGCTCAATTATGAATACTTCTACTTAATTCTCCATCAGTGTAAAAAATTCTACATAAAATTATATTTCCCAATTTTGTTTAAATTATATTATTCTATACTAAGTTAAATAATCGCATTTGTAATATACTTACAACATTTTTATACTTTTTCTTTCATAAAAATCTACTTTTGACTTGTCAGTATGGTTTGATTCCTATTTTTCCCATTTATAGGGAAAATACCAGCAAAGGTCAATACCTAGCAACAATTTCAATGCAAGTTGTTGAGCAGCAGACAGAAACATAAGCGTGCTATAAAATGTAGCCCTTTTCTGATGCTACAGTGATCCTGTGTTTTTCCTCTGAACTTTTCTTTGCCTGTAGTGAGGAATATAGGATATTCATAAAGCTATCAGAGCAAAATTCATGAAGCAATTAATTAAAAATCAATTTGGACTTTTCCTTCTGGTTTTGAGCGAACAAATAAAAGTTGAAATAAACACAAATGGGACAAGGTTATACAATGAGGGAATTAACTTTTAGCGGCATATATAAAGTAAGAATAGTAGTTCATGGAAATCATTTGCTTCGTGCTTTCCCTCATGTCAGATCATTACGCTTTCATATGTATTCTTAAATAAAATGTAAAGCTTCCTGTAACCTGCGTTAAGGTCATGTCGGGGTTTTTTCCTCCATGCTATCTAATTGTTGCACATCTATGGAATAAGATACCAAATGATTATTTCCATTAAACTGGTCAGGTGTGAGAAAGAGATCTGAAGGCCAAGTGTAGAATTTAAAAGTAAAAATACTTCCTTAAGGTTGAAATTTATAGTAATGGGGCATTCCTCCACACACACCCCCACCTCGCCCCCCTTGAAAATATAGTTTGAAATTGAAATGCATTACATAAAATTCATATACGTTTTGGGGCCTGATCCAGTATATAATTAAATCAGTAGAAAGTATTATTTGGATTGGGATCTTCAATGAAGCATAATTTTGCTTGTTAAGCAAAACTCTAATTAGTCACTATATTTTAAAAATTATTTTGTATATATGCTGCTGTTCAAGAATGTGTTTCCTGTGTCCTCTGAAATATGTGAAGTGCCTACTTCTGTTAATCCACATTCAAAACATATGTCGTAGTGGCTTCTGAGAATTCATAATAAGAATAAAATTAAAAACATGGATAAATCTATGCGGGACTACAAATTCTGCTTCACCCACTGTAGATTGTTTTAAATACTAATTCGTGGTAAAATTCATTATAAAGAAGTATAAATTTGGTGTACGTAATCAGAATGTAGAAAATGTTCCTCCGTCTTCCATCAGAGTGATGTAATATAAGGTCAATAGGATATTTACAGAAAAAGCTACCATGAAACAGGTAACATAAGAGAGCAACTCATTCAAATAGCACTTTTTTATCAGTGATATTATGCAAATAGAAGCTACTAGATCTTGATGAGAGCATACTTGATAAAGTCCTTGAAATATTTTGAAAGAATAATTTGTAGGATCTGAGTAATGTAATGTTAATCTACATATGTGTTTGTTTATGTATTAGTATAGTTATGAAAGTATCATTTATAACCACCTGAATCCATACAATTAGAAATTTTTGAAAACTGAAATGGTGGGGGACAGCTTTCTCATGTTTCATATCTGTTCATAAGTAATGCTTACTTTTTTTAATTTGAGGAAGTTTATTCAACCTTTTTTTTTCTTTTTAGTGTGATTTAATTTTTACTTCATTGCTTGCCGTTTTCCAGATCAGAGCAAAAATTGCTGAAGTTTGAAATTTGGCTATAATAATCATCACTGGCTGTTGATGGTCACCCATTGTGTGTGTTTTTACTAGATTATCAGTGTGTTTCCCATTGTTTATTGAGACTTTGTAGGTGAAATTATTCTTTGGTTTACAATTGTTCTCTTACACGTGATTATGTTGGCATGAATTCTGTTCCTGTTGGAACAAATCAGATGTTTATGTTTAATGTAAAAGTTTTTATTTTCATGCACTGTGTAAAGGTTGGAAAGCATGCTGTTGGGTAAAAAAACTATAATAACCACTTATTGGCTAAGAGAACATACATACTAGCTAGAAAAACAGGACAGATCTATAGACTAACTCCTGGTATATCACAATGCATTTAATGTTCAGTAGAAGTCTGCACCTGGGGAGAAGCAAGCACGTACATATTTAGTCTTTATATTTATTGTATTGTATTTTTACTGAAAACATGTATTTATTCATAGCTACGTGTCTAATGCAAGTTATCTATTCGTAATAGCCGAGTGAAGACAAGGCATTGGTAGTTTCCATGATGGTGAAGCAAGGTAGTTAGCACTTGTATCTCTTCCCATTGTTGTTATTGCCTGAATTCAAGGAAGTGAAAACTGTGTTTTCTTCATTGCTTTTTTCAATAAGATTGCAGAAAATGTCTTACTTATGCAAGTTATATCAGATAAAAGCACACTTTTTTGGTGTGCAGACAGAGAAATCCTCTTGTGAGCAGGATAAAGTGCATTTAGAAGAATGCATAGTGTGGTCCAACATAGTTGCAAAGTAGTCTAAAGCTAGAATGTTTTCATTGCTCCTCTGTTTTCTAAAAAAATATTCCTTCACTGTTCCGCAGGTTTCCCCTATGGAAGACAAGCTGTTCAGGGAGTCCATGCTGACATGGATTCTGTTGCAGTTGTGTTTTCATCACCAGTGGTAGTCACCAGAGTGACTTGGGCAGTAACAACTTTTTTGTGTTTGATTTTCTTTCCACTTATGAAGTGAGCGTAGTAACACTTACTTCACAGGGGCTGATGAGAGCTTGTGAAGCATTGCAAGTAGAACTATGATGATTTTTTTCTTTTATTGGAATGATGTGATAAAACTGTTGTGGCTGTCACACTTTGAAAGAAGGAAGTTTGATGTGCTTTTGAAATGCTAATCTGAAGGACAGGAATGCTGGGGGAGAGAAAGTGAAGATCTTTTTCCAAATAGGACTTCTGATCAAGCCTGAGACAGAAACTCTTATGGATGTAACAGAAATGTTAAGATCTGGAGAGACTCACCAAACAATTTTCAGGGAAGGGAATTCCTTGCAAAGGGTGCAGAAGCTTCCTTTTTTTCTTTATTTCTCTGTACAGCTAAAAACAGAGCTGTACACAGAGTCAATCCAGTAGACTCTTAGTTTTATTTCCAGGTTAGGTTCAACTTCACTCTTGACAGCAGTTCTTTTGGTTTGTGTTCCACATAATTTCAGTGAATGGTCCTGATTCGATTCTGCTTTGAGTGAAAGCTTTTTGTGAAGACAGCCTTGGCAGAGTTCAGACTAAGCACTTATATACAGTACCAGCTGGCTGTCAAAGGTTTTATTTTCCATTTGGACTTGACTTAATTCTCTAGTTTAGCTGTTGAGAAGTGTAAATCAGATGTCTGATGCAAAGATTTTTTTTTTAAATTTCGTTTGGGTTTGCTCTGGTTTTAATTAGTGGTGTTGTCTGTGATGAGTTTTTCACAGGGAGTTTTAAGAAATGCTGTAACCTCAGTGGTGTATGTCTCTATTGCTTTATTAGTGTGCATGAGCAGGCTGCTCTAGGCAAACACAGAAAGGAGAATCCGATGGACTGAGCAAGAGACTAAAGTTGGTATTGATGTGGCTGAGAGGAGAATGATGTATGTTCCAAGAGCATGGGATTTAAAAGAATATGGGGCATTGCTCACTAGGCACAAAGCCATGCAAATACTCATTTTTTTTTCTTCCTTGGTCCTGTAATATTCTGACCTTCTATGAAAGAAGCTCTAAGGGAGCATGATGAGCCTTAAACTGTGATGAAAATACTGCATTTTACAGTAGAATCCTTCCAGGACAGATTTCAGTATACTAACAAATCAGTATTATTTAAAGCCTATGAAATATATGTGCTA
The DNA here is from genome assembly GCA_013396775.1 of Cephalopterus ornatus. Classification (NCBI taxonomy): domain Eukaryota; kingdom Metazoa; phylum Chordata; class Aves; order Passeriformes; family Cotingidae; genus Cephalopterus; species Cephalopterus ornatus. Next base: position 244,208 of record VZRE01003905.1, on the reverse strand, counting down.
CATTTGCATTTTTGATCACAATATTTTACATACCATAAGAGTTCGTTCTTATAGGCAATACATTTAAAATGTACTTTGTACTTTTTGCTTTTAAGTCAGATATTCAATGTCTCTGCTTTATAATATACCTGTGTGTATATCTACATCTTGTCTCCCCTTTAGAGTGTTTGGTCACTAAAAGGAATTTGTCACTTTTTGTACAAACTTTTGATTCCCAATTACAGATACGTAAAGATGGGTGATGATTTTTAACTTGTTTAGGTCCACTTTTCCTTTGTAAACCTCATCTTTTCAGGTTTAGCATGTTGGTCTGTTAGTTTCTTTAGGAGTTGTCAGGGTTATCTGTCAACATGAAAGGCAGAGGAAGGCATTCACAAATAGAAAAACGTTGCTCTTTAAGGCTATAGGTTTACTAGAAACATTTTAGAAGAAGCTCAGAATAGACAGCAGAGGGGGCCAGGCTCTCTACATCACCAACCCAGTTGCTGTCAATTTGTTACAGTAATTTTGTTCTGTAGACAGAGGTTCTCTTGTTTAGCCCATTTAGTTATTATAGTGTTTTTCTGTTCCTGCACTTACTGGGAAAAGGAACAGAAATTCGGGGGACTTTTTTGAGTGGCTTTTATGAATCCTCTCTCTCATACACTTTAAAAAAAACAAAACTCAACAAAATACATAATTATTAATTTTCTCATGACTGCTTTTTTTCCTGTAACACTAATGTGACCATGTTTTGAGAATGGAAAAAAACACCCTGTAAATATGCGGACTTTATAATGCTGGATCACTGAACCATTTTCTGCAGAGCTAGAAATCCGTTGCCTCACAAACTATTGTTCTTGCAAAATAATAAATTATATATAAATTTAAAAAATCATATAATTTTAGTGGACAGCACTATGTTAGTTCCAGAGATAACATTTATCAAAAAATACCTGTAAAATTCAGGTACTCTGATTTTCTGTTTGTCTTTCTGCAGGCATGCATGTGCTAGCAATATGAGTCATGAATGATGATATATTTCTGCACCTTGATGTGCCAGTTAGTATATAGTTCTTGGCTGTTCTACCTTCACTAGGTCAGTATTTACTATTACTGCCTTTGTAGGCCATTATCTTATTTTCCCATGAAAGCACAGTGAGGAACATTCCTTCCAACTGAAAAGTGGTGTTATTTCTTAACCCCAAATGGTCGTTTGACTTGGTTGTATTTTCACACAGGTGAACCAGTCCATTTCCAAAAAACGAAACAAACTAACTGAAAAACTCCCTCTCCCACCCTCCAAAAAAAAAGAAACTAGTTGTACCTGAATTTAGAAGAATGGGCTTACTGTAACTACATCTTCAGCAAATAATGGATGCTTCAGTATGTAGTTTTGTCATTTATTTGCTTTCTTGTACTTGAGTTTATTCTTGCTTTTTAAAATGTAAATAGATCAAATGCAGCAAAATGGCACTTGCTACTTTTTAAGGTGATGCAAAAGGTCATTTAATCCCTCATTCAGGTAATAGACATTCTTCGGCCAGAAACTGAAATCTGTAGTTTGAAGTTAGTAAAAGGAAATGATAGTGCACACATTTTTCATTGAACATATCTACTGTAGCTTACAACTATTTTAAAAAACAGATATGGAGTCAACATAGCCATAGTGATGTGTACTGCAGCTGTCTCTGGATTAATGCAGTTAAGATATGACCTCCTAGGAACTGCCTGCTGCATATACTTGCTGTAGTTGCCTTGTTTTTGTCACTGTGCTTTTAAAAAGCGTAGGAGTGGGGACTGCACTTCTGATGAGGCATGTACATTACCAAAAAAAGGGAGGGAGATGGGCAGTGAAAGACTTATTAATTTCTATAGAAGGATCAGGGTTGAGAATGGCTGTTGTGGCTTTTGGAAGAATCAAAGGAGAACATCAGTCTTCTAAGTGTTACTGAACACTATATCTCCTCAGGTATGAGGAAGAAAGGAGAAGGGTTAGAGAGGTTTCTTCCACTTTATATTGATTGCTTAGTTCTAGATTATTCCGGATTATAGAGCCTGTAATCTAATTCTTGTTCAACTAATATATAATGTTGCTCTTCTATGTTGAAGTTTTGTTTTAACTTTAAAAAAAAAAGTTGTAAAAATAGGAAATTTATCTTGCACTATGAAAGTGCCAGAAGACTGCAGGTCATCATGCAAATGTGGGATGATGAGAATGTAGGACAATGGCAGAATCATCATGACATTTATACAGAGCATTTTGATAAGGTCTCTCAGCTGGTAAAAAGAAGGGTTGCTTTCGTCTCTTAACACTGAAACATTAAACAGAATAGACACTGAATTTTGGTGCTGTGCTGATAAACAAGTTGAACATACACTTGTACAGTGATGTATTGCAGTGTCCTTGTGGCTGTGAATGGACTTCTGACAGAATCAGAGGTAGGATTCTATATATAACCCACTGTATGTAGGGAGGTTGTGAACAGTTTCACAAATATCCTTGTTGGTATACTGCTAGTGAAAAAAAAACAATAAAAATGCAATTCACATCAGCTGCTGAAAATCTCTGATGCATTTTCTCTAACATAGGCAGCAACTTCCAAAAATATTTATGAGTCTGGTTTCTGATGAATGCTTGATATCATCCCTTAGGATATGATCTCTTTGTTGGATTAAAGGCACTAGTCCTTGCATTAAATGATGTTGGATTTTTTCATCCTAATACTTTTTACGTGTATCTCTTTTAGATGGTGCCTTCTCTTATAGTCCTCAGCCTCCTTACGTTTATCTTCCCAATGAAACAGCTATTGGAGTTCACCAAACAAATTTCTAGACAATTTTTCTCAAACAGTTTGCAGGTTCTGAAAAATCCATTCATATCAAAAGTAGATTCCCTTTTCTCCGTGTGTGTGCACGTGCATGTGTGTATGTGGTATTCTTTATGTTGACCTGAAGATTTGATTTACTACTGGACCCGTGTAGCTGCTTAGGGGGTTGTATTCCCACTGTGGTGTTTACTCCCATGTTGTCTGATCCATCAGCAATCTAATTCACAGATAGTATCATAATTCATAGTGTAATAGATCTTCCGCATTGTTTTGTAGGGGAAACTTATTAAAGATAAAAATCTCATGTGGCAGTTGCCCTTTCAGCAGTTTAAGTTTTTGATTCTTGCTTTCTATCTTAAATGTATACTGATTATGCCTTGACACCTCTCCTGCTGCACATTCATTTTTCTGTGGTCTTTCTGACAGACTGACGTGAAACTGGTTGCTTTTAGCTTTTGCCATTGCTTTCAAAGCATCTATTCTGGGCAGTAGGATTTATTTCCTTTGGAGGTGTGATTCATTTACTGGTTGTTTCATCAAATCTTTAACTGATTTGCACAGAAAATTTACTACACAAATTGGCTGATTAGAAACTGTACTACTTCAGTGCTTAGAATTCAGTCTGCAATGACCACATGTCCCAGAAATTCTAGTTCTGTTCTTTTGTAGATCTGTTGCAGGTGATTTAATTATCAAGACTTTATTTTGAAGATAGACAGAATTAGAATATAGTTTAAAGGCAAATGCAAATTATTATTCATTCTGCCTTCTTCTAAATATACTTTTTTTGACACAGGAGAATTTTGAAATTTTTCTATGTATCAAATATTTCAACAGAAAATTATTTCATATTTTGATTGTTTGTCTTCTGTTGGTCTGTTAAGTTGATCAGAAGCTTTAAGTGTAGACTTTGATGAAAGCTTTTTGCTAGTCATGAATAAAATATTTCTAGAAGTCACTTTTTAAAGCCAGACCGGACATAAAATACTTTAAATACAGAGTGTTTTTCAGAATAAGTGATTATGATACATAATCTAAGCAGAAGTTGAGATTTGTTAGGAAAATAAGTATAGACTAAGGCATAAGTTTAAATGAAGAGTCTTGGCATGTCAGCTTTAACTTAGATATTGTAGACTGGCATCTGAGTAAACAGAAGTTTGGGCATAATAAGTAATCAGAAAAACTGCTAAGAAACATTCTGTTCCTGATACTGCAGGATAATGATTATAGGTGACACTTGTGATAAGCTGAACTTTGCAGAAAGTTTTATAATAATTGGTTCAGCTGTTTTCTAAAATGAACACCTATCATAGCCTTTTAAAAGATGGCCCTAGAAGAAAATGCTATTGATCGTTTAGTCCCTTCTCCCGATCATAATTTATATGCAAACGTAAGTGTTGTTCCCAAGTACGTTGTTACAATCAAAATATTCTTGATAGATGCTTCTGTAACTTATTTCTGAAAATGGAAATTTTTCTGAAGAATCAACTAAAAACTGTAGCTTAGGTGTGACCAAACTTTGAGCTAAATACTCAAATGCTTACATGACCAAGGGGCACAAGGCCCATGGCATACTTTTCAGCAGGCCCAGATAGCAGGATTGCAACATTTACAGGAATTGAAATTGGGAGATACCCAAAGTTCTGCCTGTGCAATGAGGCAGTGCTGTCGTGAAGCTCACTCTCAGGGTGAATTAGTGGTATCAGCTTCCATAATCACATCGGCTTTGCTCCTTCCCATTTGCATTAGCTGGAAGTGCCGTCTCACACCTGACCAAGTTCCAGGATGGGAGTTTTGCTCAAGGAGTCTCTGAGCTGCATGAGGTTGAGGAGCAACCAGCTGGTGTTTCCTGTGGTGGCTGGTCAGAGTGGCTGAAGAAGTTGTTAAGGAAGAGAGGTACAGACAGGGAGATGAGTTCATTTGGTACGCATACTCCCTTGCACCGTCATTCTGTCCTTCTCACAACTGCCTTGAACAAAATGAGTGAACGTTATGTGGTATCATATAGTGTTTTCTTACAATCAGTTGCACTATTTCTTTCTCCTTAGGTTCTATTGAGAGCATCAGTTGGGTTGAGAGAGGCACTCTATTCCTCTCTGGCTGTACATAGTTGATCCTGCATTTTCCTTCGGCACCTCCAAGATAAGTTCAGTTTCTAACAGGTGACTGGACATGAAGTGTGTGTGGTAGAGCTGTCCTTCGGTGGATTCGTATCTTAATGTAGAAGAGTAATGGGAAAAATACTGAAACAATAGTAGTAAGGGTAAAGAGCCATGACCAATAAGCAAAGTTAAGCCATACTAGAAATTTTTTTTAGGGTTTCTGTGCAGTAATCTTTGATATGATGTAAACTTTTAAGAATGAGTTTAGTTCTATACCTCACAAAATTTTATTAATGTTAGTCCATGTGAAAGTTGATTGCATTAAAAAGTAATTGTAGGGACACCAAAGAGTAGTACTAAACCACTGATTTTAGGAATGCTGCAACTAGGTGCTTCTAGGACTGGCAGTACAAGTAAATCTAACATATTTACTAGGGATCTAGGAGAAAGATTGAATGTTACATTAATTACATTCACAGATGGTCATAAAATTAGGATATTCAACAAATACAGAGAAGGGTATAATACAGAAGGACAGAAAGAGGTTGGAAAGATGAGGAAGAGATAAAATTAGGTGCTCTGGAAGTATGTAAATGAAAACATCTGAAACTATGCAAAATATGAATATTCAGTGGTAGAAGACTGTTGAAAAGGAGATGTTAAAAAAGGTAGACATGACAATGGAAACTGATTAGGAATGTAGTTTAAACAAGACAAGCATACAGTAGAGCAGGATTAAAGTTATGTGGGCAGCCATTGCATGAACGTAATTGTCCCTGAGGATGTAAATGTCTTTCTTTTGACCTTGCAGTGCCAAGGCTGCTGTGCACATTGAGTTGGCCCTTAGGAAGGAACTTTGGGATTTTATACCAGGTGAATCATCTCAACTCATTTCTGTATTTGAAGAATAGATCTAGATCAGGTGGTATTTAATTTAATGTCTTATAGCTATAGATGTGGTTTGCATTGACGCAGCTGAGCCTTGTCCATTAATTTTCAAGAGCTAAAATCAGATGGTCCAGTCCTTCTCTGTGACTATAAGTATGTGTAGAAAAAAGGTGCTGGCTGTGGGACCAACTTTGTCCAGTGAAAGGTTTCAACAGGAAAGGGTGCCTTGTAAAAGCCAGGTAGATGATGTGAAAAAATAGGCTTTTACGATGATGTGAGCACCACCAAGGTGGTGAGCTGGATGGGTGGGTATTCTTACGACCTCCCTGGCTTCCAAGAGTTTTATACCAGAATGGTTCTTTTTAGAGCTTAGTAGATCTTCAGGTATAAACAATCCAGTGCAGAAGATACTGGTACAGGGCACCCTGAACTTTGAGAAAGGAATACAAAACACTTCAATCCATGCGGAGCAGATGTACTTGCCTTTTAGCTAAATTAGGGTTTGGTGCTTGGACTGAAGGGATTTTTGTAGTGTGTATCCTCAAATAAGAAGCTGTCTGTCCGACATGTGTTCATTTATGGGTTTTAAATTAAAATTACGTTTTACCATTTAATGTAGAATTTTGTATGTGTACCTTGCTTTTACCTACAGGCAGGACTCAGGTGTGTTTTCTTCATCTAGTTGTTTAGGCATGAATATAAAATTCAGAGCTGGAGAATAACCTCCCTAGTCAAAAAGAAGGTCTTATTGGTGGACAGATGGAAAATACAGATCATGACAGCCTATGTAGACTGCCAATTTATTCAGCAGATGCCCAGTAATGTGAGCACAGACACTTTTTCAATAGGAGAACGGAGCAATTACCCCCAATAAAAGTTAAAAAGCATTGAATTGGTGTAGCATCCTGTTCCAGAGGTAAAGGCTGGCCCTAGCCTGTTGAGGCTTGTCAATCCTGAGTCGTGAGTCAGGTTGAGAGGCAGGCGAGCTGGTGAATTTCCACTCATCTGTCTGATATTGACACAATGCCAAAAAAAACCCCAAACATGGAAGCATCTCCCTGGAAAAAGCATTAGCAGGGGCCTTTCTTGATTGTTTGTGGGGTTTTTTGATTTTTTTTTTTTTTGGTGGGTTTTGTTTGGTTTTGTTTTGGGTTTTTGTTGTTGTTTTTATTTGGTTTTGGTTTTAAGGAGTTTTGGTTAGTTGGTTGTTTTTTGTCTTTGTTGTGTTATTGTTTTTGGTTGGTTGAATAGTTGGTGGTGTAGTTTTGGGGATTTTATTTAACTTTACTGGAAAATCATTAATGATTGTGGGGATCCTGTTTTTCTGATTACATAGATAACTTCTTCATGACTGTGCAATAACTTTAGTCTCTTCCACATTTGGCTGAATTTTCAGTGCCTTAAAGGAGATTTCCAAGTGGGTTGAAAATTGACTGAGATGCTCAGCAATTCTCTTGACAAATTTCTTCAACTATTTAACTACTGGTGTATTGGCAAAGCAGTTACATAGCTGTGAACTGAAACAGTCTTCATGTTACATGCTGACGTGTTTAGATCTCCTGCAGCACACACAGCTTCACCTGTTTTCTTCATCAGTGCATTCAGTTCTGAGGTAACAGATACATAAAATCGATGTGTGGGATTGACTGTTCTTCCAGGTAGCAAATGCCTTCTGCTGAAGCTGGGACAGGAAAAATTCCTACAGTGGAAGGCAAAGTAACTCATCATCTCAAGAGGCACAGAGTAAGGGTTAGTCTCTGTAGTCTGTATGTTGTTTACAGCCAGAGAGTTTAGAATGGGCTAATTTATATAACACTACTCATCCAAGTTTCTTTAGCTTAGTTTCTTAGTCTTCATATAACTTCCTTAACTAGTTCTACTGATCTTTTTTTGAGCTGTTGAAAACTAGAATGCTTCTATACTTAAATACAGTCTCATCATATTACCAGGTTTTGATCCTTTGAATTTACATATCGTATGATTTTGTCATAAAATATATATATTGTGGAAAACATCTCCTAATTCCTGATATTGGTCTTACATTTTTTTTTAGGCATTGTTGGTTCTAAATGATTTTAGCTGTTTTGTAAAGGTATGAGTCTAATACAAGAAATAGGTGGATGAAGTGGAAGGAGGGCAGAAGTCACATGATTTCATTTCTTAATGTTATTTAGTGAGAATCTGGACTAACAAGAACAAATTTTTTTTTCATTGAAACGGTACATAAGATGTACCATTCATCATTTACTAAAATTAGCAAGTGGTCATATCAGTTAGTAGTCATTTAACTTTCCTTCATCAGTCACTGTCTGCAGTAGCAGAACCCAAGAGGAGACTGTGGCTGCTGCATCTCTTGTAGGAAGTAAATCTTTTAAGAAGCAGTTTCTATGACTTGCTGGGTATGTTCATTTTGGCCTGCATGCTGCCATTTGAAGTTTCCAGTAACTGCTTCAGAGAAGGACTTAGAGTTCACGACACTTCAGGAAGCAGATATGGAGTAACTCGTTCAGAGGGAATTGTTTTTCTGAACTCCAATTTAAAGTTGGTACATACTTGATCCACCACTTTATTTCAATTACTCTTCCAAACTCTTTTGGCCAGTTTCTGTGATTTAGCTCCACCATAATTAACAGAAGTTTAAGATCTGAACAGGACTTTTTTGGGTTTTTTTGTTTCCTTCTATTCAGTAAAGGTGTTTATGTTAACCACTAAATGTTTAAACCTCTTCTATGAATTCATCATATATTCTTTTAGGTTTGGTTTTTGTTTTTTTTTTTTAATTAAAAGAGCAGACTGTACTGACTTTTCTTAATGTTACTTGCTATTACATTTTCATCAGAAGAGGCAGACTCTGCACTGTTTCTCCAAGTTATATGAATGAGAAGTTCTTCCATTGCACCCTAATATGTTTCCAGATCTCTCAAGTTATGTAAATCTATGTACCAGCAAGAAAGCCAAGCCCAAGAAAATAGTGAAATCTCCTGAAGAATACTATGTTGCCACTTTCTATTTATCTGGCTGTGTATTCTTCAAGAACAGTTAAATGAGACTGACTAAGGCCTATGGTTCTATTCTGGTAGTTAGGGAGGTATCCTGCCTCTTACAGGCTGTGTCAGAGACAGCAATATTTACATCTTCAGTTAAACTGCAGCTTAAAACATAGAATTGCATAGGGTTTATGCATACCTGACTAAAAAGTGACCATTTTATTGGGTGTTAGTAGTGTATATGTGATCAATCTTTGTGAGTACTCTTCTGTGACATAATTTAAGACTATTATGAATTGATGCTGCATTAGGACCGGGCCTTTTGGAGTAGGATTCAAGTCTGGATTCTTTCCAGAACAACAGCCTACCTTGAGGAAGAAGATCTAATGGACTGAGGTGCTCTCACCTGTTCACTCCTACCAAAATGCTTGTGTTCTGGAAACTTCCTAAATCTCAAAAAGCAACTAGGCTCACAACAGTTGTAGGATTGGAGTTTGCCTCTCTGCTCAGCTGCTGTGAAGCAATTCCTGTCTTGCAACTGTCTCTTAAACCTAGTGGTTGCTCTAGTAGTACATTTCTACCACCACTGGGAGATGACTGACCTTTCCCCCTCCCCCATAATTTGTATTCGCTAAATGGGATCATAAATAGCCTTTTTTTCAATAGTGTGTTGGAAGTTTTTAAATATTTGAGTGATTCCTGCATGTGAAAACACTACAAAATCATACCAGCGACAGTTTTCTTTGACCACAGTGCTTGTTAGCAGAGTATTAACCTACTTGGACAGGATTGCAGGGAAAAAATCCTGTTGTATTGCTTCTGAGCTCTCAGTTCATGTTGATACAGTTGAATACTATTTACATAAATTTCCTATTAAGCCATATACATGCTAAGGTAAAATTCAAATAAATCTGCAAATATGGTTTGTAACAAGACAGTAAAATATTATTTTAAAATTCAGAAAATTATTTTGTCCTCAAGAAATTAACTTCCTTCACAGCTGTTTTGTATAGGTTTTTTCCTGCCATGCTCCTGTACCGCCAGGGACTCTTAAGCATTGTGCTGCAATATTAATATTGCTGGAGTTTCTCATGATCAGAGCCTGGTATTATAATCATAACTTATTTGCTGGATGTAAATGGATAGTAGCTGAAACCAAATTTCTTTTCACCTGTATAATCAAAAAATATTATTGGGATTCCTAGAGGTGAAAAGAGGCAAGCTGAAACTTCATCTTTGAAGAGAAAATTTCAGAGGCACTTTGTCACTGTCATGTCGTGGTGCAGACATCTGTCAGACTCTATTACAAATCCAACTTTCTTATTCGATGAGTTACTCAATTTGCAAATTGAGACTTCTCTGCTTTGTTAAAAATTATCACTGCTCATCTGAAAACCCTAAGTGTTTAAAAGTATAAGATGACAGCTTGAACGCTTAGGGATGTGGACTGTCCTTATAAGGACAAATTACCTTTCTGGATGTCACATTTAAATGTTTGGCTGCCTATCATCTACAGGGAATTTAGCATGATAAATCTATTCAGATCTCTGAGAGCTGAGGAATTGTAAGCGAAATGCACGAAAGGTGTTTGAGGTTCAATTTTTTTTGTGTGTGTCTTTTACAGAGTAGGCTTCAAAAGTCTCTGATTGCAAGTACGGTAACTGGAAGATATTGCTTGAGGTCATCTCCTTTATTCAAAAATATGAAGCTGTTGTCTTACTTTTTCATCTAAATAAGGATTTTTTTCTGTTTAGTAAATATACGTATTAGGCTATTTTCTATCATGGACCGGGGTGGATGAACCTTTTCACTTACGTGACAGGCATACAAAGGTGTAATTATGGAGTGGATCTGGCCCATCATTTAAGTATGCCATTTTGTAATTTCATTGTCAATCCCAGTAATATTTGCTATTCTTATGGGAATGAAGATATATGTGGCTTTTTATTATTTACATTAAAAACAGGTGTTGATGATATAGATGCTCCCATGGCAACAAAAAATGTGTTTTTTCATTCTCATTTCTTTGATTTGTGTGTATTCTGGCACTGCTTTTCTTGCATTTTTGTTGAGATAAATTATAACTTTCAGTAGTATCGATGTAATTCTTGATGAATATATCCCATTAGCTAGGTGCCATTCATCTGTGGGCATTCTGATTCCATCCAGCGCTTTATGCACATTCTATTTAGGAAGTAGGTTACTTTCTGAGGAAGACAGCTTGGCTCTCCTTACATGTACCACCAAAAATTCTGTAACCTATTGAGGAAAATGAGAACCACATCTTTAGTTTTGCTTACTGCCATCCTTTTTAGTCTGGTTTCAAAACTGAATATTTTCTCAAGGACTATTCAGCTAATTACGGTCTCCAGCTCAGTGCTAGCTAAGTTTCTTCCTTCATGGCTTGAGTAAAGGAATAGAGGAAGCTACTTTCACAGGCCTGATATATCCTTGGGTTTGACTATTATGGAAAAGAAGAGCACAATAGGTTGCTTCTTTCTTTGCAGATCTCAGAGGTGCAACAGCTTTATCCCTCCAGTACCAGTGATGCTTCTTTGTCTCCTATTAAAAGAATTTGGCAAGAGGTTGAGGAAGAGATGTGAATGAGTTGGTTGATTGGTGATTGTTTTTTTTTAACCTCTAGGCGGTTGCAACCAGTATCTTCTGGCCATAACATGGTGAGCTATTTCAGAGTTAACTGTAGAAAATCAAATTACTCTGAATCACTGAATTTTCATATGAAGTCTTCCATGGTAAGCAAAAACCGTTAGCAGGCCTGGAGAGAGACTTAGCTGCTCCCCCTATAAACATGGTGTTGCTGAGACAATTGTGCTGGGAGAAGCCATATTGTGATGTGCAGCAGACCAAAAGGCAAGCACTGGTGGGTTCTGATTCAAACACCACAGCTGCTCCATACCCTGTCCACACAGATACCAATCCTTTGGGAGTTTGTATGTAATCCTGTGCCCAGCTTCAGAACCAGTGTCTTGGATGGCATCAGTGTAGGCCTGTTCTTGAGGATCTGAGGTGAAGGGAGTTTCCCTTCTGAAGTCCTATCATTCTCTAGTTTTCTGAGAGGACCCCTTGCAGGTTCTGGAAATAATCCATGCTATAAAGTGGAGTATATAAGAGGTTTGTGACAAAATCCCAAGAGACTGTGACCGAGAAGAACTTCTGTGTTAGAGGAGAACTTCCGTGGTGGAGGAGCACATCTCTTCACAACTGGGAGGCCACCTGCAGGTAGGTGTTCAGGCCTGTCAAACAGAAGCCTTCTTCAGCTGAAGGGCTTGGGGATTCTCAGCTATGTCTGCTTCCAGATCTCTTAGCACTGTCACCTTTGACAAAGCAGTCACTGTCACTTCCTTCCTTTGCTTAAAGATGCGAACAGATGAAGCAATTCAATAGCACAGAAAAAGAAGCCAGAACAGGTTACTTGCTTGTGTTGATCATGTTAACTCCTTAAGAAAATCAGGAAGTTAAATAGTGAGAGGAGAGAAGTAAGTGGCATTTCCAATGCGTTGAGTCCTGGTAATGTGAAGAACATGTCACATCAGATATGATTGTTTTGGCTTTGACAAGACTGTCTGAAAGACAGAAGACTCACGTTTTTCTTAATTCAAGCTTATAGTGCCCAGTCCATTGATGCACCGTGCTTCCCTGTAAATGATTAATATATACAATATTACCTTCTCCTGTGAACTAGCACATCAGCTAGGAAAAGAAACCCAAATATTGCAGGAGTGGCCAAGGCTCTCTTCAGTCTTGCCACTGTTTGGAATGCAAACACATGTTACAAAGCATTTCCAAAAAAAAGAGTTATGTTTGGAATTGCATCAGAACATCAGCATCCGTGACCTGGGCAGTTTGAGAAATATTTGGTGCCCTGGAAGAATAAGAAGCATAAGAGACTAAAAATACTAAAATACAGGTGTCCTGTGGATGCTTGCATAAGAGTTTGTTCTGGAAAAATCATGGGGTTGGGGTATATATTTTGAAGGTGTAAAGCTGTGACTTAAATTGAGGAGCAAAAGGAATGCCAAGCTTTAAGGAGAGTGACAGAGGAGGAGACACACAAAAGGAAAAAAGGGGAAACAAGTATAGCGAGAAGGGTAGGAAAAACAGTTGGCCCAGTGTAGCAGCAAGCATTTGAGGAAGGTGGAGAATAGGTACTGGATACCAGTGACCAAAGGAAGTACAAATATTGTTTGCTCAAGTCATCATAATTTTGAGCTTTGAGGACCAAAATTCCCTTTCCAGACTGTGGTTCTGACACAGGGAGAAGGGAAATTTCAGCTCTTGTGCAGAGAGAACATGCATATGTGTGAATTTTTCTCAAATTCTTTTGCTCTTTGATGCTACAAACAGAAAAGCGTACATACTGTTTGGTTTTCATATATTTCTACACATATGGCATAGTTTTCTAAATTACTTTTCTATTCTGCAAACAAAGTAGATTCGGTGGATGAGCTATCTTCTTCAGAATTCTAAATTAAAATGTATTCTGTTTCTGTTATGTGTTAAGCAAACATGTAATTTCTGAAGTTTGCCTTTAATTTCAAAATTTTCCTGGACTGCATACCTTGGTTATTTTTTGTACTTACAAAATAACATTTGTTTGGTTTGTTTGGTTTTACTGTATGTGTGCAGTATTGGAACTATCATTTTAAAATGTCTGGTTTTCCTCCTAAAATGTTTGACTAGCTTATTTTAGGGAAGAAGTACAAGCCTCTTTTTTTTAAGAAATAGATTAGATTTCAATGTCTGTAAATTTTTTAACATGAGCAGTTGAGTCAGCTATGTGGAGCGTCATGGGCTTCAGCGGTGTCACTAGTCTGAGGGGGCAAAATGATATCACAAGAATGGAAACAAATATGTTCTCTCACTCTGATCATGAAGCTTTTAATTCCACACTTGGGGAAACAGCAGGATTTACTGGGGTCAATTGTACTCCACTGGGATATGTATTATTAAAGTGTGTATATATGTGCATATAAGTGTTGCAGGGAAGAGTAGAAGGTCAGAACATACTTTGCAGTTTTATTACATTGCATTAGGTTTACCTTTTAAAACTTATTTGTTCTCAAAATCAGACATAAAACACCCCCCCGCCCCCCAGCACATGTATTTACTTGATAAATATTTAAATAGTTGCATTTACCCTTCAAGTACAGTATATATGCTTATTATGAGCAGGAATAGGAAAATAACCATGTGGGTTTTTTCATTTAAAAGTTCCTTTACTGTCTTTCTCCTGTTAGACCTTACGTACTTTAATTTTTGTAACCAATTTAGGGACTCACTTTCAGGACACTTATCATGGATCTTATGCTATGGTGCCTATATTTTTGTGTGACACATGACCTAGATTTCCTTTCCTAATTTATTATCTTGCATACCTGCCACTGGCTGGAAACTGGGCCTGACTCTTTTATAGTACAAGTTCATTGTTTTGTGCCACTGGGATGCTGTGGTTTCAAAGTCAGCATAGCCACCTGCAAGAGGATTACTTTGATATGGCTGGGGTAAATGGGGACCCCCAGGACCTACTACTCAAATTTGGGCTGGAGGAGAGGGCAAAAGTAGGTGCAGAGGCTCTTCTGGGCTGCACTGGGGATCAGCCTGCCCTAAGTTTGACCTAGAATCAGCAAAGCACAGAAATTAGTTAAGAACAACTTTTACACAGTCACATTCTCCTATTATCTTCTGCTTTGTTCTTGAAGGTGATAGCAAAAGTGGGAGCTTAAGTGTATTGAACTTTAGAGTCTTTAATCCAATACTTAGAATCACTTCTATGAACAGAGAACTGTTTACTCCCATGCTCACAAAAAAGTTATGAGAGTGCTGTCAAACTTCATGCTCGCATCTTCAGTAGCATGTTGGAAAACTTATAAAATATGTATGAAATAGCCACTGCAGCTTTATTTACATTTTCTTTCTATTTTAATTTAGATTAATATTGAAGAAACATAATCATTGTAATGTACATATTAATTAAGTCTTGATGAAGTTAAAAGAAAATGTAATATATACTAGATATATAAATGGCAGAAGGATCCATCTGTTCTGTCCATATCCTGTGTTCTTCATTCTGCGTGCAGGATTTGAGCCCCAAAAGGAAATTATAATGAATTTTTAAAAAAAAAAAAAATTAAGGTTTTTTTCATACTTCCTGATTGCATTGGATTGCAATGTGAAATTTCTATTTTAGCTGCCATTGCTTTGAGTAAAACAATTAATTTTTATTAAAAATGTCAATTCAAAAGATTATTTAAATCTGGCTAAAAAAAAGAAAAGAAAACTCATTGCTGCTTACTGTTGTTTTGCATGGGATTCTGTGCTATGGAAACTGGAGGTAATTTTATTGAATTGATTTTCTTTTAATTGGTATTAATGAAAATTACGTGTGTGTGTAAAGGGAGGATACAATTCCTTAAGGGCCTTAAATTGTCCTGATGCACATGTGCAGATTCCATTACTTTTAATGGAAGTTGCATTTTTCTAAGTGGTGAGAATAATTTCCTTGGAACCAGATTGTGGATGACCTTTGTTAAAGTGGTAGCATAATACTTTTTTGGCATGAGAATTTGCAGTACTCAGAATGGGGGTCAGAATCATAAGCCAAGGAATGGGCAAGGCAGCGCCCCAATTCCTTCTCCCCTTCACCCACCTCGGCACCTGAGGCTTGCAGGGCTCACTGCCTCTCTTTAAGTGCTCTGTCTCCCATTCCTGAGCTCTTGAAAGAATTTTTGGAACTCTAACCTGAAGGAAAACCCTAGCTAGGCTCCTCATCTTTTAGAAACCACTGATGAACCCTTAATGTGTATGAAACTGCGATTCCAGAATGAGTTATTTTCATTTTTAAAACATTCTCTTAATATTTTAACCATGTTGGCAGTTACAATGAATTCCAACAGCAAACGTACAGAAACAATTAACCTGGTGTATGAACCTTGGGGTAAAGATAATTCAGCTCTCTGTGCCCTTCCTATATGCCCGACATCAAATTCATGTTACATAACATGTTTTTAGATATTTATAGATCTTAATTTTATGATTCCGATATTGCTATACCCCAGTGTTAATCTAGCTGAAGTAAATACTCAAGTCAGAGTAAGTTAGTCCAGTTGGAGTCAGTAGTTCAGTATTTTTATTTTATCTTCATTACAGAGTTATATGACTTGCCTGAATTAGGAGGGGAAAGGTGCTTGGTTTCAGGCAAGAAATACGATAGGAGTTTGCAACTTCTTTGACCAGGAGTGGCAGAGTGGGAAGCTATAAATGATTAAAGAAAATAATATAATCCATTATTATGACATTTTCTGGAGAGTTTGGTTTGTGAAATCAGTGGTTTGATTTGATTTTTAGGGACTGTCCTGTTGTTTACAAAAAAAAAAAAAAAACCCCCCACCAAAATCAAAACCAGTTACGGAGTTGTATAATGTCTGATAAACACAATAATAAAGGGCGAAGATTTTTGTAAACTTCTTTCTTTGACCATAATGTCTTGGTTTTGGCAGCGTATATTCTGCAGTGATGGATCTAAGCGTAATTCAATCACAAAGGCTGCATTTCTAACTCTTTCTCCTTATTTCAGTGTTTATGGAAATATATTCCTTGTTGCAGTAATATGCATGCTGAAGTATCAGTATGTAGGGATAATGGATTGATTTGAGGGATTTACTGATTTACTCTGAAATACTTTTTTTGGTAGTGTTTATGCAATAGAAGTTGTTATAGCATTAGAATTTCAGTCAGTCCAACCATTGGCAGTGATTTATAACCAGAGTTTTAAATGAAATTGGGAATTAGGGGAGAAACATTATTTTCTAGTCAAGTCAAGCAGCTGTGTTGTGAACAAGGGGTATTTCTTCTTGACTTACACCCAGTCTGTGTGTATCAGGAACTCCAATCTGAAGGAGTTTATGATTTTAGCAGTAATTGTCATTTAAATTCCATTCGTTCCTGTTAAAATGATGAGAGGAAAATGGAAGATAAACAGATGCTCTGGCAGTGTAGAGCCTAATAGATCCTCAGATCCCTTGTAAGGTACCAAAAGTTCTTCCCTAAGGACATTCAAGAGTGAGAGCTTTTCTTGCATTTTTTTTTCTCAGTGGTGCTGTATGTAAGTATATACCTGTCTCACAAGTAAGCACTGAAGTTCATAATGAATAGCAGCGCTTTCAGCTATTATTCCATACCACTCTGCTGTGAGCTGAGGAACTTTGCTGGAGACCAGCTGTATTAGACATCTTCCTTACTGGTGGTATTGTTTCAACTGTGGCAATGTAGCTGCTTGGGTGCAGAGTAGCAGAACCTTGTGCTGGCATTGATGCCCATCCAGCCCTCCTACATCCTTGCTGTGACTGCTCCCTGTGTGTGCAGGGAGCAAGGCATGAGTAGAGAAGGGCTGAATTCTTACACTCCTCCCAGGCAGACTGGCTAGAAACAGTAATTTCTGTACCTAAATATATGAGCAAAGGAAGGGATTAGCAATTATGTGGCCTGATACTGTGTACAGTGATTCAGCCAAATATCAAAGAACAATTATTCAAAGATCTGGAAGTACAGCAGTATTATCGGTAAACATACAACGTGTGCTTACCAAAGACAGATTTTTCCCGTATACTTTGATACCTGTCTGTAGGGGACTTGTTTGATACCCCCTTCTCTTGACAAAGGAAAGTTTTAGGATTGGATTTTGAATAAACATTAAGTAGGGGTCTGCTTAAAAATTGGTTCAGCTACAGAGATTAGTACAAAAACTCTGAGATTATAACACTTTCATTAAAGGGACTGTAACAAAAAGGTTATCTTTCAAAAGAAGTGGGGAGGCAAAAGGTAGAAGTGAAATTCCACAGAGAATGATCTTGGTACCACTTTTACATATTTTTTTCCAGTAAATTGTGGGAATAGTCCTTTGGAGTTTGTTGGTAACATGACCTGTTGGGATGTTGTAAAATAGAAAACAGATTATCAAATGATAAAGGCTGGGTTGCTTTTACAATAGGAATAAGAGTAATGTGATGAGATCTGATAAGAATGGTAAGATCATGAAAATAGCGATTAATATTACTTTCACTATAAAGTCAAAGGCTTATTCATTGGAAATTATTTAAAAAGATATGTTTTTTTTTAATCTGATCACCAAACTAAAAGCTTCATATGATCTACAGCTGTGAAAAAAATGGGTAATGGCAGTTTTAGGGTGAACCAACAAAAATACTTGCAGCAAAGGGTTGTGGAACTATTAATAACATAGAAGTCTGGCTGAGTGAGACATCTGTCCACATAGAATAGTATTTGCAGTTCTGGGTGAAGCAGAAGATGTGAACAGAGATCTTCTAAGAGAAAAGGTTACCATAATATGACTGGAAATGAAGATGACCTACTCTGGTTTTACTCTTGGCAAATGGATAAGTTGGGAAAAAAAAAAAGTGGCCATGAAGAAAGTCACTGAAAATGGAGGAAATATTTCTAGATATTTAGAGGAGTGAGGATTTCGAACAGCCTACCTGTAGAGGCAGTGTAAACAAAGCATGAATTTGAGAAGTGGATTGTGCAATGCAGGCGACTGAACTTAACACAAGAAAATCCTTGTCTGTTTGCTACAAACATTGGTGTATGCCCTGTAGTGATTGCAATAAGAATGAAGTGCCTACTAAGTAGCATTTCAAGCATGTTCAACAGAGTACCCAAAGCTGCAATCTGTTGTTTCTCCAGCAATTTCGTTAAAATATAATTCTGCTGTCTGGGGCTTGTGGAAGAAAAGGGCTGGTGTCTTAGAAAACAAATCTAAAAACATTAATCAAGAGTAGTTCAGGAAAACAAGTTACATGCCGTTGAGCCAGAGGAATTACCCTCTTGAAGTCATGGAAAAGAAAGTAAATGAGGATTGACAGCGAGAGGCAGTACTTAATGATACCAATATTCAAAATGGAAAAAAATATGCTGACAGGTAAGCTTAACTTAGTAAAATTATGCACGCTGTTTAAGAGACAAATTTATAGGCACTGTGTATAATTGAAATTAAAACCAGTGAACAGAGAATTAAGCTGATTATACTAAATTTGTAGGTTTTGCAGTCATGAATGGGTAAAAGAACAATATGAAGTGACCTGGAGGTAAGAGAAAATATGGACAGGGTGGAAGATGAAGTATTCTTAAGAAAACATGGAGAAGTAGTCTGGAATACGGATATCAGAAATATTCGATGTTCAAGAGACTCATGAAACAGCGTAACATTGAATTTTTTTTTGCTAACATTTACAGTGCGATGTGGTTGACAAAAGTAAAGTGAAATTACAACTCAGCTTTAGATGAATCCAGACAGTCACTAAGCACGATTTACTGAGAAAGCATTGTTTAAACCTCCCTTCCTACTTTTGTTCATTTCTGGGTAACCGAAGTTGTGCTCAGTAGAGACAGTTATTACCACGATGTGTTTGATAAATGGAAGGGAAATATTTTTTCAGATGTGGACAGTTGGAACAAAGACAGCCTGTCAGGTCCTGACAGACACTGACAGCTTATAAGCAGTTGAACATAGGGTGCTTGAATGAGGTTGGGAATATGTGAATTTCCAGTAATATAGAGGAGGATTAAGAGTTCAGTATTAGTTTTTGTTAATATTTAATTTAACAAATGTGTTGGAACAGCAAGGAAGAAGTAAAGTGTGCAAAATACTTTCACTTGTGCCCTTCTTTTTTCATTTATTCATAATATTTCAAAAAGATTTTCTTTGTGTACTGAAATATTTCAGGCTTGGTCTCTGCTAGCAGTTTAACTGAAATCAACCATTTTTGAGTTATAAGAGACAGAAAATTAGTGTTCCTATTGTGAAGTGAGTCATATATCCTCTTTAATCAAGGTTTTGATTTGTTGTTTTTTTTCATTTTCAAAAGCAACTCAGACTTTGACTTTTAATATCTTAACACAGCCCATCTGGGACCAAAATTGGAAGATTGAAAATTTGTTAAGTCCATTCAAAAAGTCACTTCAGAACATGTTTGGTTGACGCCTGCTAGGAGGTCTAACACTATTTAAGGACAACTTGCTCAACCAAGCCTCTGAACCATTGTAACATGTGAATTTTTTTTCACCTACACTTTCTGACCACAACTGGCACTAGGGCTGTATTACATCATCTACTTATGGTGGTGTTCCAAAATGTCATCTGTTATCATGTGATCTTGTTATCAGCAACAGAATAAGATGGCCATGATTAAAAAGAGGAGAGAGGGATTCCCCTCTTGTGGAAAAGATGATCAATTTTTTTATTATTACGTTGTGGAATTTACAGCAAATTAGATTTGCTGAGACTATTTCTGATTTTATTTTGTATTTCCATTCAATGTCATTGCATATTTTGTTAAAAGGATAATGAAATCCTCATGAGAATGAGAATAAGAATAAGAATACTGCTCCCATTGAAAAGTTCCTTGGTTAAACTGTTTCACCAGAAAAAGAATGAAAAAGCTTGATGTTGTGATTTGTTGTGCACAAAACCTGTACTTAGCTTCTGTCTTTTCTTTGAGTGCCATACATCCTCTCCACAACATCAGTGATTTGTAAGTACTTTCTGATAAGGGTGTCTGCACTTCACTTTTATGGCATGGGAGGAATATATGGATATGCCAAGAAAGATGAAGACCAGGCTAGAGCTGACCCAAGGAATGTAATTCATGCATTATCATGGCATTGAGTCCTTGTGTATGGGTTGTTGAACTTCCTCTTGGGAAAAGATGATGTTCAAAAGAGGCTTGTAGCCTCTTGAGTTGTCCTTGGAGGCTGTGTGTGGCCTGCAAGCACTGTGGACTCTTTGGGTCATGAGTCTCCACTGAGATGTAAAGTGGGTGTTAAGTCTGAGAGTGCTGAACAGGTATTGATAGGAGAAATGATTGCTGTGGTCAGAGCCATGGTGGCTGGCCAGAGCCTGACTGATCCCTCAGGGTCTGAAGGAAAGTATAAAAACTAGAGAGGAGCAAACCATGTATGACCAAGGACATAGGTGTGAGCATACAGCAGCATTTTTCTGGAGAGATTTGCAACATTTCCTTCCCATACATAGAAAGAACCTTCCAAAGGGACAGCATGAAGCTTTTCTGTTGGAAGCATTTTGCAGTGAAGCACTTATTAAATTTGCCAGTCAGCTCTTAAGTTATTTTGACAAAAGCTTTATTATAGTGTAAAAATAAGCCTTGTACATAATGGTTCAAAACCTTTTCCCAGTTACATGAGTTATTATTTATTCCCTAGACTTCAATCAGCAAATGAAAGCAAAATGTACTCCTTAATCTTGAAAAAGAAGTAGTGTTAATAGCAAGAATTACTTTGTTTGGTAAGGATGATACAGCCAGATTTTAAATTCTATCAGTTATTCTCTAGAACATGTTCTATGTGACATTAGTTTGAAAGAAATTGTATCCCTGCCAGCACTTTGAAAGACCAACAGGAAGCAGCTCCTGCAACAAGGCTCTTGTATATTCATTAGCTGCTGTATATTACACACTCCAAATTGCATGAAAAAATGGGGATCTCTGATAACACACATTTTGAAGAGGGATTTACGTTTAATAAATGTTTACAAGTATTTTCATAAACTCAGCTTATGACAATGTTGGCTTCATGTGATTGATTACTCAAATGTTGCCTTTCCTCAAATATAGATTGTGCAGTTGTCTCTAGGAGTTATTTATATTTCCTAGTATTTATGATCTGCAAGGCAGCTTAGTTATTAACATTAGTTATAGCTATTTCTGTAGATATTTATCTGAACCACAAGTTTTTGACACATTTCTTTTTCTTTAACAAGCAAAGCATATCTACAGCTGTAAAAATGTTCTCTGATCCAGAAAAATATATATACGATACACCTATTACCTAGAAATACTCTAGTGAAGGTGTAGTTTTGATTTCCGGTAGAGAAATCTGTAGGTATGCAAACAAAATGCCACTATAGTCACATTGAAGAAAAATTAATTGTATTTCTTTTTCCTCTGATTAGAGAATTTTTTTATTACAGGTATTCTTCACCCTTCTCCATATCTTACTGTCTTTTTCGGGGTGGCAGAGTATTAGCAAGCATCTTACTGAAAATAATTTGGTCTGAAGTAATATTTTAAATTTATTATTGAGCTTTCCTGTTGTGAATTAAGTTACTTGTATGCACAATAGATGTATGCATGATATGATAGTTTAGATTTAAAAAATATAATGATATAGTGAGATTCTAACTAAAAGTCAAGCCTCACCTGAATGTGACACAAGGGCGATGTGCAGTGATCAGGGTGTGGTGTGCAGCAATTGGTCCCAGTGACCAAGATTAATGAAACTCACATGGGTTTTAATTAGTGCAGCTGCAGTCATCAATTATCTAGAGAACACAAATATTGTTATATTTTGGGAAATTCTTGATTTATTTTATTCTATTGGCCAGTAGATTTAGATGAATGAGTTCTCATCATAAACATTCTGAGAAAAACTGCCTGAGGCCATGGTTTATTATTTAGGACACAATCAGTAAGACTGAGTGGTACTGAAGAAAACATTGTAAACTGGTCTCAGTATTAATTTGGAAAATTTGCTGAAATGTGTGGCCTTGTATGGGTCGTCAGAAACATTAGAGCATCTCAAACAAAATACGGAACAATCTGTCAGGCGGGGAATGTGCAAGGATTATTGTCCAGCAGCTGATCCATAACAGAATGTCAGTGCATGTACACTTAAAGCAAGTATCAACAACATTTAATTTGACACATAATGTGGTCTTCTTTTATTATCCTTTAAGTGCATGTCTTAGAACACTGAAGACTGGACAAGTAAGTAGGGAGAAAAGAGCTGAAACATGACAACCCTTCGCAAGTCTGAAAAAAATCACAATCTAGAGCTTTTCAGAGGTATATGCATTTTCAAGGCAACTATTTAAAGTAGATGCAAGGGAAAAGAATGGGAGGAAGAAGGAAATTGATTAAAAATTCCTTACTATAATTTAATTTGAAAATGTGGTTCCTCTTAATGTGGTCTGAAACCTGTGTACAAACACTTAAAAATAAATTAATGTGAGTGCTAACTACTAGGAGCAACATCTGCATCTGTCATTTAAATTAAGAAAAGGACACAACTATAGACATAAGGATTTTTCAAAAAGTTAAATGATAGTTTGCCTGCATGTACTTTTTTTTTGAATGTTTTGCTATAATTTGCATTTGTCTATTCTAGTTTGTGGAAAGCAAGTTAGGTACACAATGCTGCTCTAATCCCTGCTCTTATTTTTATCCAACCAAACTGCTTAACAAGGCAGTACTTAAATATGAACAAGGACTAAAAAGAACATTAAAATTCATTTACTCAGAACAGAAGAATGGTTCAAACCATTGCACTTCCATGACCTAATTCAAAACCCTTTTTTTTTCCTGTTTTCATCCTTTCCTCCTTCTTCCTATTTCTTCCTATTGAAATGATTAGTTAAATTCCAGGTCAATGTAATTCTAGAGAAGATTATTACTTTTGTTGGGGCACAGCCCTGTTGTCCCTAGAAAGGGAAGATGTTTACATACTGCCAGCATACTGGAGAGTAGACTGTCTTGTTACCCAGCCTGCACAGTAGGGCACATGTATCTGATATCCTTATTTCTCACTGGTAGCTGTCATGCTGACAATTGGAAAATGCTGTAATTTCCTTAGTTTGCATTATTTTTATATCCCCTATTGTTTTTACACATGACCTTTACCTCTCCGTTCTCCAATTAGCAGAGTGAAAGCCATTGTTCATTGAGCAGAGGTATTTGTGCCCAAGGGAGCAAAATTTATTTTCTATATGTGCTGTTGTGGGTGGTGAGGATTCTTTATTACTACAGAAATAAACCTTCATCTTAACCTTTGTTTGATTCAGACATTACTGAATTTGGGCAGGAACTTCCATCAGCTTGTGAGTAATTGTCGTACCAGCTTTAACAAGCAGTCAGTGAATGTTTATATAAATGATTATGAATTGTGTGGGCCCGTTATGAAACATGCAATGGTTAATTAATTTAACTAAATATTTCTCCTAGGTTTTTCCATTTTCTTTGAATCTGCATTTCTTAGCTAATGCAGAGGCTGGGCAATCATTATAATTGCATCAATTGGTTTAGTTAAAGCAGTTAAGAAATTATAGAAAATGCAGTAACATCAGAAAATAGTTCAGACAGTACCTGAAGTGTAAATCAACACATGGCACTGTGGTTATCAAGGAATAATGAATCCGGCCAACTTGAGGTTAAAATCTGTTAGAAAGGCTGATCTTTTAGTTTTGTGGTCAAAGTACACTATTTCAGTGTTGATACAAACCATTGTTTCCTATGTTACTCTTCATATCCTTCCTATCAGTGATGTATACCAGTAATATCATGGGACTCATCATATACGTTTATCCAAATGTTTGTAGAATAAGTTTGAAAAAGTATTATTTAGTTGCTCAGTTTTCAAAAACTGATAGTTCAGCAGTTCAAAAACCACTTTGCGAGGATGTAACTTACTACTGGAGCATTGCCTCTTGGAGATACTGATCATACAAATTTAAAGCCTGATATGAAAGTAATAATTTTGAAGATATTTAATTTGTCTCAATTATTATATTTAGACTTAATATTATATTTAATTTTTATTTGGACAGCAATAAGTCTTTATGCTGTTGTAATCAGAGCTTCTAATAGTTGAAAAGTTTATCGCCAGTTTAAAGCTTTGCTTTTGTTTTTGTTTAAGATTGTATGAATCCTTTTGATTATGAGTGGGATTTTTCATATTGAGCTTTTGAAAACACTGAGTGCTTTTTCACCTTTGTTGCTACTAGAATAACAATGTATTAATAATAAAATCAAGTCCTTTTTTTTTTAATGAAAGGTCTGCTGGTACTAGTTTAGTAAAGCAGAAATACTGGTTTAATCGGTGTAATTAATTCCTCCTGTTTCAGTATTTCAATTACTTAGTGATTTGATCTAACTTCTTGTCACCTGCAGCTAAACTTTCTAGTAGGACTTCTGAGCAGGTGAGAATTCCAGGAAGTTTTAGCTGATGTCTGTGGTACCTGGAAAATATTTAATTTGGTTTACCAACCTGTCCCTTGGCGCAGGAGTATGTGTGCAGGGAACATTTTCCTGCTCATTTGTGAGAGCTGATGGTAAGGGTAGGTTCTCCTGCTCAGCTTCACATTTGTAATAACCAATTTCCTGAAATAAAGAGTTTTTCACTTGTTTCACTCATATTATTATGACAGCTGTATTCCAAATCTTTTTTTTTTATTATTTTTTTTTATTTTGTATCAGTCTCCCTAGACAGATTCTAAAAGACAGCATTAACAGGGTGATTGTCAGACAATAGTAAAGCTGTTATCATGCAGGAGCTTCTCATGCTAGCCAAGTGACAACTTGGCTTAGACTTTCTCTCACGGATGTTTTTGTTTCAGGGACAGCATGGTGAACAAAACTTAGTAGTTTTATCGGTTGTTCTGCTGGGTTTTGCTCTGTGATGTGCACAAAAATTGGGTGGAGCACATAGATTGTGTACATGACTCTGTGCTTTGTCCTGTTGTTGTTTTTAACCTCTGGCTTAGATCACTGTTTGGATAGGACATACCGAGCCCCCTCTGACTATGTTTATGGCAGATCTACCAGAGCTACTGACTTTCTGGTTTCAGATTTTTAGTGTCTGCTTTCTGTGTTGGTCTTCTCTGCTGTCCTTTAACCCAGTTTGTGAAATTCCGTGCTCGCTTCAACCATCCACACTTCCAATAATCTATGGAAATGGCTTTAACTTCAGATAAACTTCAGCACAACCCTTTTTCACTTCTTGCCCAAAAAATGTGATGCATGGATTATGTTTCTGGTCTGCTATCTTTAACAACTATTAGTGATCATGCAAAACAGCCATATTGTGTCCATAACAATATTGTTTTCAAACCAGAGTCATAAAGTTGTGGAGATTAGGATATATATGAAAGTAGTTAGTACATCTGTTAGTTATTAAAAATCTTCACAGCCTTGTCACTATACATTCACCCAATATTTTAACTGATGTTTGATTTTTTTTTTCTATTTATTCTTCTCACAGGCAGTTTTCAGTAAAATATTTTTTTTTCTGATATAGCTTCTTAAATCTTAATTCCCATGCTTTCATGTTACCTTGTATAGCAATAATAGTATACCTTATGCTGCTATTTTGAATATTATAGTTTGATATAATGTCACTTTATTATGAATTCATACATCTGAAATGCATGGAAGATAAAAAGCAGTTACAGTGCAACTTCATGGGTTGATTCTAGTTAACTAACTATTTTTATTACTTCATCTTTTTCTGTGGTTTGGAAAAAAGAATTCTTACAACTTTTTAAGTCTACCTTGTGGCCAGACTTAGGCCTATATGGAGATAAGTGGTTTTTCAATTTTTGGGGTTATTTGGTAGTCACAGATAAGTCTCTCTCACCAATCTGAACACCTGACAGTATTATACTTGCACGTACAGAACCTATACCTCAGGAGGAAATACGACCAAACAAATAGAATATGAAACCCAAACCTACAATTTGGTATCAATAATGTGTACATAGTGTGAGAGAACATTACAAGCCATCTCTACCAGACTTACCTGCTGTCTCTAACAGCTTAATTCTGCCTGCAAGAGCCTCCTCCCTTTAGTTTTGTTTTGGTTACCTGAGGGTTCGTGTCCTGTGTTTATGAGTTATATTTAGGAAAACACAAAAACTATAAATAGAATAGTATATGTTGCTTATTTTTGCCATTTTGTGGCAAAGGAACAAGTTCTCTCTTTGACTGTCCACTGATTTCCTTTTAGTAACCTGTCTTAATCTATATGCAAAGAAATGCTGGAGGAAAAAGTTCATTCAAGAGTATGCATGTTGAAATATGTTCCATGGAGTTGTTCATGTCTTTGCAATATCCTAGGTGTCTTCTTCAGTGTCATGCTACCCTTTTGATTTAAAGCTGTGTTTTGTGTTTGTGGAGTATAGTTGCCATGGTGGGTCACTGCTATGAAAAGTTTAAAAGGGGTAATGTGTTGATGCTTTTTGGATTTCAAGAAAAGGACTTGAAATTTATAAATTTGAACATTTGTAAAAGAATGGAAACCACAGTGCAGCTGCTGTACCTTATGCAGCTTAGTGCCTGGGCTTATGCATTGTGCACAGTTGAAAACTTATTCTGGTTTTGGCATTTTTATTATCTAAGCTGTAATTTTACAGAAAGAAATCTTCACTGAATTTTCTCCAAGTGGTACAATAAGACCTTTATTTAGTCTGTAGCCATGTTAGCTTTAGAAATGAACGTTAGAGATGTTGTTACGCAGGGCCTGATGTAGTCAATACTTTGGAGGGAGAATTCCTAGAAAAATGAAAGCATCTTTTATAAATAACAGTTCTGTTGTAGGTTAGCTTATTCCTTAACTTACCGGACACAATCAGTATGCTGGCTTTGTCTTAAAGCAACTGGGCATCTTGATTTCAGGTCAAAATGCTAGGTGCAACAGTGCTCTCTGATGCTGTTAAGTGACAGAAATAAGAGGTGAGGTTTCTAAGCTTTGCTTCCTGAATCCAGTAGGGCAAAATATGAAGCTGCCATCTCTTTGCAGAAGAATTAGATGGATGGAGGTTGTTAGAGGCACAGCATATCAGGTACTCTAATCTTTGAAACAGCCTTTACGGTGGAGCTGGAAGTGATGCTGCAACACACAAATTTGTCGCTATGGAGGCTACTTTTCATGATTTTGTGATTAAAAGCGGTGCTTCGTGCTTCTTCTTTATTACAAAAATATGACAGAGGAATTGAAATAGAGCTGAGAGATGAATGCAGCCAAGTTCTTACTCTGTATTCGGCTATGGTTCTTGGGAATTTCAGGTCACTGTGGTAGAAAGAAAGTATGAAGACATTAGGACACATGCAGTTGTAAAGTTATTCTAAAACAGATACCTTATTTCGTGAAAAAAAGAGTATTCAATCACTTCTGCCGCAGCCACAGCTCTTGGCTGGCAAGAACATTTGTTAAGTACACGTGGAGGATTCAGAATTGTCTAATTTCCCAGAGAGTTGAGATTGTTTTGTTAGAAATTTGATATCAGGAATCTTAATATATGGCTCCAAACGTATTCTCTACCCCAACACTACCTAGTATATGTTGTTCACCCACCTTTCAAAGCGTATGAAACAGGCATTGTCACAGGACATTAGGAGGCTTCATGTGCAAACTGTGCAGGAAAACTACATGATGTCTTGCATCCTCGATGCCCTACTGCACACTAAAATCAGCACATGAGTCTCAATCAGATTTAATATTACCTGTTGGGTGGGGTATTTCAACTGTGGCAAGATAAATTAGTGCCCAAATGGAGGCCAAACACATGTGCTTGCATTTACATTCTTCACTTCAGACAAATAATGCTCTTATTAAAATCAGCTTGGCATGTAACTGGAGATAAGTAGCTGTCTATAAAGCTGAACTCAAATAGAAATCAGTGCTTGACATTCTGAGTGTGAAATTCACAATCAAATGACTGAGACAGTAATGACCCTACTGGTGTTTTTTGAAGTGTTGAAAAGTCAGCATTTTAAAATGAAGGTAACTTGATTCTTGCAGCAATGCTCACTCACATTGAGCTGCAGAGAGAT
>VZRE01003905.1:200766-210766 GCA_013396775.1 Cephalopterus ornatus | reverse complement strand
TTGGAAAAATGTCTAGTCCTTTAAAATTCAATGGTAAAATTCGGTATTTTGTTAGCAATAGCTGAGCAGTCTTCCTGAACAGAGAAATAATCAGATTAATTGATAAAGTCAGCAGTTGCATAGAGTGGAAGAAAATCCTGTTCTGAGTGTGTGTATTAGTTTCAGTGCCACCAAGTTTGAGAATGAGTTTTGTTTCTTTCGGAAATTTTAAGAGACTGGTAATGGTTTATCACTGATGGCACTTGTCATTTGCCCGATTGTTCAGCAGACCATACCTGACATGGAAGAATATTTCTACTTTCAGAATAATTATGGTTGACTCTACAATTTTTACGTCATGGCAATTATTATTCAAGAGTGGGTTGAGAGTTATTTTGTAGTAAATAATAGGCAGTCCATGATCTATACCTACCAAATGCTTTTTTGTTGCTGGTAGGGGCATATTATGGTATGGATAGACTGAAAAGAAAACTTAGAAGTAAAACTACACTATAATAGGAAAGATAGTCTAATCCTTTTTAATAGCATTTAATCTCCTAAATCTTCTGATTTCATTTAATTTTAAAGGGTAATAAAATATGATTGAAATACATCTGAAATGTAGTTTAATAAAGGTAGCTGTATTGAAAATCTACTGTTTTGTCAATCTGAAGATTTAGCATGAAACGATTCACAATGGAAATGCTTATTTGGATCTTAAACGTCAGAGTTCTTGTAATTTCTGTTGCATATATTTTTATTTTTTAAGTAGGTAGTGCCCATTATTTAAAAAAAAATAATGAACCTTCTTTAGAATTCATGGGAAGGATCTTAAGAAAATTAATCTCCAGGTCATAAAAAGGTAAGACATAACAGAAACATGACCGATTAGGAGAACATACCTGGCAGAAGAATACATTTCTGCACATAAAGTCAATTGTTCATGTTCCTATTGTTTCCAAAATGATGGAGACCATAAATGAACAGCTGTTAAAATCATAATGATTTGTGCAACAATGCTCTGATCCTCTCGTGTTTATATTTAGAAGGAGAACTGCATTTTGAAATAGTGAATTGGCTTAGGAATCACAACCTTGAATGATACTATCTTAATTAAAAATACATGCATATCTTGGTAATGTTATGCACCTCCTCTGTTTAAAAATAGGAAGAGAACAACAATTAAGCACTTTCCATGTGCTAATTTTTGTTTAATTCAAAGAGTTAACCTTCTGAGAAGAAAGCTTCTGCTGGCACATTAGTGATAAGCATTACATTAAAATAATGCTAAATACTATATAATACTCCCAAATAGACATTTTTCCTGTTGAATTCTGGGATGCTTTCTACAGACATCTCAGTATATTTTTAATGAGATTGTACACCAGTTTGTGTGTTGCAGTTTAGACATATTGGCTTTAATTATTTTTGCATGTGCAGTTTTTACAGTAGGCAGAATATATGTGATTTAAGACTCACCACAGTGCTCTGAATATCACTTGGCATTTTAGCAAAATGTGTGATATTAAAAAGACCATGAATTTTAGCTGGATTTTCATTGTTTTCTCAGACATACAATATTCCTCTTTGCTCTCGATTCTCCTATTTCACATGTGCAACATTTTGCTTGTTATATTAAAACAATTATATCACTCTTATCATCTCTTGCTGTACTGTGGTTCCACTATTATCACAAATAATATTAAGTCAACCTAATTCAGCATTTTCTGACAACTGAGTGCTATGTTTTTTTGCTTAAATCATGAGGAAATAAAAAGAGAACTTTAGTTTTAGAGTCAAGGAGGTCTTGGTAAGTTGACCAATGCTTAAACTGAAAACTTTGTATAAAGAGTGTAAAGTCTTTTCAGGTCGGTATCAGTTTTCCCCTTTCTATAAGATAAGCAAAAGTTAAGACATATGTTTCAATTATGTTTTAGAATCTTCCAGTAATGTTGGCAAACTGTTGTGAATATTATGCCAGTGGACACAACCATGAAAATGAAAGTGACTGAAACAGCTCATATAAAATGAAAATGAACAGTTTTTTCTATTATAGCAGGTGAGATACAATAAACAAAGAGATGCAAATGAAAATTTCGATACTCAGTTTTTAATAAACTAGTAATTTGTTAACAAGATAAGCTTGATGTACTTTATCTTAGTCCTTTTGACAAGACTCGTTTTGCGGTAGCTGCAGCATCGTCGTAGAGCCTGATCTAATACTTAGAGAACTCAGTATAATCTCATTGACTTCAATACAAGTTGAATTGGACTAATAATGAAAAATCGCATTATAATAATATTAGGTTTAGAAAAAAAATACTGCTTATAGCTGATTTGAGTCAAACTGAGTTTGTCTGATATTTTACTGATGTCAGTAAAATCATACCATAAGTTGGTATTGCTCTGCTGTGACAACTGTGGACTCTTATTCTGAGAATCTATTAAAATCACAAACCAGTAGTCATTCTTGCGTAAGACTGTACGGATATTTGTGTAAATAAAATACTAAAATAAGCAACTTTGTAAAAACCAATCTGTAATAAATTATCAACTGCAAAGATGAAATAAAAGGCATATTACCCTTTTTTATTATTACTTTTAGGAAGTCTTTGATATGTTATTTTCAACATATAGCCTTATTTTTCCTTTAGGGAATTTTGGTTTTGTTTTCTTTTGATTTTTTTAAAAAATGACAGGTTTATTTTATTAAATATTGTCTCATTTGAATATAAATTATAAACAGTAAATATTTTTAAAAAAACATTAATTGAATAAAAACTGATTTAGAAAAAATTCTAAGTTTTAATAATTTTTTTCCTGTAAAATGCTTATTTGATTGAACAGTTTGATTTAAAATTAAAAATAAAAAATAGCTTTTTCTAGCTCTGAGGAAATTTCCTCTCATTTCTCCTCAGTTTAAAGAGAAGATACACTAACCATGCATTCAAAGTAAATTATTTTTTATTAAGTTGTGATAGCAACAGTATTACTATTTTATTTTTTTTTTTAGAATAAAGCTTTAAAGTGCAGTTATCAAAATTAAAGTCATAATTTGTCTATTTATCAGTATTGCAGCACTGGGTTACACTGTAACTGACTCCTAAGCAGAATCAGATTGTGGCAGGAAGGTTTACGAACAAACTGGGAAATCTGGGCTTCTCCCAAGCAGGTGAACTTTTTGCATTGGTAGCTGAACTTGTTAAATTAACCACCAGATACAAACTATCACTGGCATGTGGATTTGAATAAGTGTGATATTTTAAGAAGTCTACAGCATGGTAGCATATGT
The DNA here is from genome assembly GCA_013396775.1 of Cephalopterus ornatus. Taxonomy (NCBI): domain Eukaryota; kingdom Metazoa; phylum Chordata; class Aves; order Passeriformes; family Cotingidae; genus Cephalopterus; species Cephalopterus ornatus. The sequence goes on along the minus strand of VZRE01003905.1, from coordinate 207,495 downwards.
TAAATGTAATTAAGTAGCTGAACTACAAATATATAAACTTCCCAGTTCACATTTGGTTAAAATTAAAATGAATCTTCTTTTCAGGCAAGTGTAGCAGTTGTTAAAGCCTTACTTTCAGTCACATTCTCAGCAGCACATGTCCATCGGGCCATTGTAGACTCTGTTAATCTGTCTGCAATGGCTGAGCACTCCCCAAGGTGCTCCTGAAAGATTAGAGTTGCAGGAAGTGAACGTCGAAATGTGGTTGGAGTTGGAGGAGATTTTGGTACTGAGAGCCCACTGCATTCCTTTGTTCCCATAATAGGCTGATGAACCCCTGGCTTGAACAAGCAAAACTATCCTTGTCCTTTATGGGCTGAAGTCTTCTGTTTTCTCACCCCTCTGTCCTTCTGAGATGTATCTGTCTGATGCTGGGTGAGCTCTGTGGTTCATGGAAGCAAGCCTTGAGTCTCAGCCTTTCCCTTTGTAAAACCTAAGGTCTGCCCTGATTTTCAGCTTCATGAAAACATTGTAGTCTCATCCTCTCCAACTACAAAAGAACAGCTGTCTCTCAGTATGTGAAGTCTTCATAGGAATTTTCAAAGGCTGTTTCAGCTGTAAATGTAAACTGAAAACACAAAAAACAACTCCCCAAAAAAATTCCTTCTCTTTCTTCTTGATGATGTTGCTGAGTGTAATGTGCTTGACACCAGACGTTTTCAGAAATGTATGGCATGGTGTAGTTTCTCTGATACCATACCACTTTGCTGTTTTACAAGCTACAGCATGTCACAGATTAAAGCTTTGTTGGATGCAACAAAGCTGGCAATAAATAAACCTCTCTGATGTCACTGTGACCTAAATTAAACTCATTGTGTTTCCTTGGTTTTGTTAGCAACAGAGTAGTTTTCATCACTTTTGGAAGACCTCTGGAGTTTTTAAAAAATATATATTTTTAATAAAGATTTTAATTAAGTTGGAAATTAATTGTAGGTCAGAGTGAGAATCACTATCTGTTGGTTTCTAGCCATGATGTGCTGGAGTGTTTTTTGGATAGAAGGAGAGAATGTAAAGGATAGAAGACTTTAATGTGGTAGAAAAATAAGAAATGTGAGAACTGCCAAAGTGCCTGATTGCAAATGTGCAAAGAACACTGATCTTCTCCTGCATTTGAGGAATATACAGAGAAGTGATTTATTTGTGTTTTAAAGCTATATACACATGAGCATAGGGATAGTCAGGATCATGAAAGAAAGAAAATTATCTTGTCTACTCATATGTGGTGGAGTTTTGGGTTTGGAAGTTTTTTTGCAAATATTTTATTTGATTGCTCTTCAGTCTAGTTTTGCTCTTTGACCTGGTTAAATGTCCATCCTGAAGAGAAAATTTCCGTGGAAAGAATCTGCTCAGGGCTTAAACTATTAACTTCATATACAGCAAAGCTCAATCTTAACAGTCTGCTCCTGCAAATGTGCAGTAGAATAATGGGTCAGCTCGTACATGAGTGGGTGTTCTTTCTGAGATAAGACAGTAAGATTTAGCTAAAAAATAATATATACCATAGCTTTTCAATGGTACGTTGAAAGTCTGTGACTTGATTGTATTGGTTATCGGGATTTATTTATTCCAATGACACAAGTCGCTATTGACATTGCTCTTCTGCTGTAAGCTGCTAGTCTTATACTGGAGAGCTGCCAGATATCTAAAGAGAATTAAAAAAAAAAAAAACAACAACTAATTAAGAGGAAATATCAAAAGCATTGTTAAAACATGAACTGTTTTCTCTTTGTGAAACAGAAACCAACCACTCGTATCAATGCCCCAATAGTTTTGAGTTCAAATATTTGCTGATATTTATTTTTTTTTCATTTTCAAAAGATATTGAGAAAAATTTCTAATATCCTAGAAGATAGGTAATGGTTCAGTTAAAATTGAAATCAAAATACATTGCTAAAGACAAGTTTTACTTTATCTGTATCCATCTTTGGAGATGTCCTGAGAATGTAAATGACATCTTGATGTAACATTGGGAACAAATATGGTATCTAAAGGTAGTTGTATCTCTTTCCTTAAAATTGTGCAAACATCTGATAGCAGAACCTATGTTTACAATCATGAAGATCCTAGTAATTTGAATCTGATGTACTATATTCCAGTACAGTGTATATTGCTCTGAAAAATAAAAGACCTGTATTTACTAATATATGGGTGAGTTCCATTCAGTCTTAATTTATAGACTGAATTACAGTTCAATTTTTTCCTTCTATTCTTCCTCTGTCTTAATGTCACGAGCTGCTTGTGCTTATGTAAAATACTCTGTAGAGCATTTGGTCAAGGAATTTATCTTCTCACACAGAATTCAAGATCTTCTACTATTTCTTCCCCGCCTTGGAATCAAATATAAGTCCAGAGTAGTTTTAGGACAGACCAAGCTTTTCTTGGGTAAAAACATTGTCACATGCACTGTAGTAACAACTGAGAAATTTATGATGGAGAACAACTGATAAAGGTAATGGAATCGCAAAAAAAATTGCCCATTTTATAGCACCGTTTCATTAGATTCTGTTAATCCAGGGTTTCTGTTCCATCACTGTGTTCTAGCATCCTCTATGTAAAGGAAAAAAAGTGTGTTCAAATCAAACTGTAAGTTTTATTGGTATAAAAGCTTTTGAATCACTACTATTATATACAGATGTTCAGTTTTCTCTACATTATATATTTGTGCTAGTAAAAACTCATAGAGTAGTGTTAATGAAACATACCTTTATGTGCATTAAACAGTAGGCTGTGACACTATTTTAAGTGATTCTATGTTATAAAAAGCTCTGCAGCAAGATTAATGTTACAAAATTGACAGAATATTATAACACTGTGGAAGATGATAAATTTAAAACTTTCCATTATGCCTTGATGAATACAATGGGAATCATAAGCCTGTGTCTGGTGGTTGCATCATGTCTTTCAGCTGGCTCACAAGGCTGTTTTCCTCACATGGGGTAACCTTTAGTCCTACTTCATTTATGCTTGATTATGTTTAAAACTTTTTTAATTTGGAAGATACAAATCTAAAGTACGCTTCTATTCTGAAAAGCAATGATATAGAAATAGTAGCTGCCACCTCATCAGAGAAACTGACTGTTTTCAGAGGTATAAATGCTTGAGAAAGTAACAAGACTAAATTTTCACTACATTTCACTTTAAAGTGTACAGCAGAGTCAGAAGAGAGACTGAAGAATAAGATGTGTGCAGTTTAATGTGTATAGCACCAGTGGAATTGTTAACCCACCTGTAGCTACAGGCCTACATTTTCCTCTGCTATGCTGCTGCATTGAGCACAATGGCCCAATTTTGTCACTTCTGTGACATGAGGCATTCAGCCCAGTGTGTTAGGATGGGTAAATTTGAAATTGGTGATATTTCAAAGCTGAAGCAAAGGTCAGAAATTGATGCACATAACCTATTGCTGATGTACAAGTCAGAACAATCTGCTGTTAAGACTGAAAGTTAAGGTGATGGCAGTTGTGAAAACACTTTTTTTTTTGCCTCAGAGCTGAGAAAACGTGAATGCTGTCCAGAATGTGATGTAGTCAAGTTTCCAGACTGATTGGAACAACTAGGTTGTTTGTTTTTGTGGTTTTGTGTTTTTTTCCCCACAAATGTGATACATTATCTCACACATTTACTCAGTTTTTCAAGGTGCATTTGTTTTTAAGGCATCACTATGCAATTCTTTCATGCAAATGTTCTTTCTTGAGTAAAAATGCATGTTTCAAACTGTCCTTTGCTAGGTACTTACTAGAACTCATTGGTTTGTTTATTTATTTATTTATTTCTAACAGCTTAACAAAAGGTTCAGTTTAGTGGTAAAATTACTTTTCGAAATTTACACATGTATTTCAACAGCAGATTGTGAGCCGCTAGAATAAAGCTAGATAAATGCTGCAGACTTCAAGAACTCAGAGAAGTGTATTTGTTTGTTGGATTTGGGATTGCCACTTAAGGTCAAAATCCAGTTTAGTAATGTGCAGAAGTGGTACATGGTTCGATGTTTCTATTGACATGTTGCACAGCTTTTCTTCCCACTGCCATACCACTCTGCTTATGTACTCGCAACACTGTTGAGGGTAAGAATATTTCCTTTCTATACCAATCATTTAAGCGGCTTGTGTTTCTGGTAGATTAGGAAGAAGTGATGGAATCGCTATAGTTATAGCATCAATATCTTCTGCATAGACTTTGTATGGTAATATTTGAATTAATAAATGTCTGGATTCAATGCTGAAAAATTGCTGAGAAATTTTTAAGACCCCTTCCCTGCCTATACCCACCTTAATTTTGAATTATCCAGGTCCTGCAAATGCAGCTTTCCATCGGATTTCAGGGCCCAAGATCTATGTGGTTTCCAATGCAGAAATTGTGAAACATCAGTTGTACTCAGTTCTTATGTAACCATACCTGGAAAATAAATTTGCCTTGTGAAGAGGAAAGAGTACTTCCTATGTGCTAATTTTATCCATACAATGTATTTTTGAGCAAAATTTAGTTTTTCTTTCACTTTGACAAAGCTTTGTTTGGTTGACTACAAATTTATCAGTATGAACATTACGGGTTAAGAGTAAGGATAGGGAGTTGCATTTGTGTGTAGAATGTTTAAAGTAGCAGGAAGGAAGATGGCAAAAATGGGCACTGAGAGAGGGAGAAAAGATAACTGAACACAGGATCAGGAAAAGATAAGTGAAGGGAGGGAGAGCATATATGTAAGGACAGAAGAGCTGATGAACTGTGGTATATGCTTTCAGCCAGACAGAGGAGTTTAACATGGCACATACTAATCTTTTTGTGCCATCAGCAACTTGTCTTGAGATCTAACACAGTCTCCATTTCCTCCTTTGGTACATCTAAAGGATAGCTGTTGTGACTTTATGAATTGTGGCAGAAATTTACACGGGCCCCATTGATGGATGATATGAAAGTGTAAAATTTTGAATTAGTTTATTTAGTTGTTATTGCTTCCTCTGTAGGGAAACATGGGATTTAACAACTGAACTAGAGCTCATGTGTAAGTTGTTATCTAGAAGGGAAAAAAATTCAGTCAGAGGACTTTATATGTGAAATATTCTAAAGGGCAAAAGTCTTCTCCACCAAATTGTGCTTGTAGAGCAGGGCAATCCTGTGTGTTGAATGAACCAAGAACCCCATGAGGAAAAAAAAATCCTTGTAAAACTTTGTGTAGATACTTTTATTTACATTCCTTGTAAACCACACTCTACTGCTGATGCTGCCAACCAGTTTGTGACAACTGGCAATGATGCAACCTTCTCTCTGAGGAGAGTTATTAAAAGAGCCTTTACTAACTGTGGGTGGGTGCAAAACATCAGGAAAACCAGAAGTATTTTGTATCCTTTTCTTGAGTAAAAGATAGATATGAAAGTATGAATGTAATGTCATGAATGGTGATTTGTAATTCTTGCATGAAATTCTATTGCAAATGTTGGAAATGAGCAATAGGAACTTCTAAAGACACTGAGAAACAAAAATGCCTGATGAATTTAACAATTGTTTATTTACAAAAAATGTAAATTGAAGTCCTTAAGCAGTTCTTCTGTCTCTATCATCTCTGAAGACTCCTGTGATCTTTTTCTATCCTTTTCCATTAGAGGAGAAAAATTAAAATAAACAAGAAAAGAAAAAAAAAGGAATACAAATGTAGCTTAGGGAAAGTCAGAAAACCTATTTGGACTTCTACCAAAGGCACACACAGGGTTTAGTTAGAGATGGAGTTGCAGCTTTAATTCTGATTTTTCTGGCTTTTGCCACTTCAAAGACAGACTCTCAGTGTTATTTTAACATTTTTATTGTGTGTGAATAATAGAGTGCACATTGAGGTTCAATAGATGCAATGCTGTTAAATGTATGTCTTGGTGGATTTAAAAATGAGGGATTTATTTTACATTCATAAAGTTGTAATACAGTCTGGAGAAACTATTTGTTAAAAGATAGCATCTACTTAACCTGCTTATTTATTTCTTGTAGTAGAAGGTTAGATCCACAATAAATACACGAGGAAATAAGTAGATAGGGGAATTTATCTTAGAAATAAGATCCCTGTCATGCTTTTGAAATGTGAAATGCATGAAGACCTGTCAGGGAGATATACGGACATGATATTTTTTTACTGTGCATTTGGAAGTATTTAGCTATATTTGTCATTCGCTAGTGCCACTAAGCAGTGATCAAGTGATATAGTAATTTGAAAGTCTGTTTTCAATTCAGCATGTATATATATTTTTTTTTCTTTATTTTTTTTTTTTTTTGCCTTTGGGATATAGCAGAACTGTACACAAGTCTTCTTTATCTTTAACTCTCTGCTTGTGAAAATAGTTTTTTTGGGGTGAAAATTAGCATTTGTTTAAATAGGTTGCTTAACATAGATAATTCATTTTTAAATGTATCCTTTAAAGAAATCTTCCGCTAGCTATATTATGCATACATGAAAATTGCTATATTTGTACAGAAGTTCAGGAAAAAATCTACTGAGTGCAAATTATGTTATTAATATATTCAAACATCTAGCTTTTTCCTAGATTATGGACAGTGGCATACCTGATTTCATCATTTTGCTTGTAACTTGCCAGAAATAATGCATCTTTGATAAGGCTGGCATAAAAGATGGACCTCACAGCGCAAACAGGGGAAAAACAGTCTAGGCAAGTGAAAACAAGGGCATTTCATAGACTAGGACAGTTGCTG
>VZRE01003905.1:193266-195766 GCA_013396775.1 Cephalopterus ornatus | reverse complement strand
GTTATGTGGGAATAAACAGCGTCAAGGTTTCCATCCCTCTCTCTTCACTGGAGGACTTAGTAATTTGACACTCAACCTCTTAACCCAGCCTTCTTTTGTAGGAGCTAACTTTCCTTCCCCACTGTGAAAAATTTGAAGGAGATGGTTGGTTTCAATGAATTCAGCATCACTGCCCTACCCGAGCCCTCTCTGCTATGTTATTGCGAAAGGAGACAATTTGGCTCCAAATGACTAATGTGATTCTTTTAAAAAAAAAAATTTAAAAATTTCAGTCTTATCTGAGGTTATTGAGTCCATACCTGAGGTTAGCGTTATTAATTAATAATGACCTTCCATGTGGCCTTTACGGGCTGAGATTGCTGTGCATGTTAGTACATACTGAGCAAAAATATTGCTGTTAAATGATAGACTGTATTAATAGGGAGCAGGGCAAAATCCTAGTTTCTCTTTAAAAAAAAAACACTAAAAAGAGGGCATTTATGGACTTTTAATGAGTATTCTGTTTGCCAAAATCTCTCATATTGGTCCAGAGGTTTGGAATGAAGAATTATCGTTTGAAGATGAACAATGTAAGTTCTGCTGCAATTTCAGTAGCAATCCCAAGACCTGTTTTCTTTATGTCATGAAAACTTTAGAAACATTAACAGTGCTGAATTGCCACTGGTACTGAATAATGTGGATTTTATTCTTGCCTGTGCTCTTCTTGTATTCAGGAAAATAATTTAATACTTACTAATAAATAGAAGGTAACTAAAGATGACTGTGACTTAGTCTGTTAAAAATTTCTCAGTACCTTTAATTTGTTAGTAAATTGAATATATTTTATTTAAGCAGAAGCATGTATACAGTATATTAACTTTTTTTTCCAGGCAATCTTTACTCAGCACAGAAAGGCCAGATGTATGGGAATTGTAAAAAATCAGGATATGCATAAAAACTGTTCAAGTGCATAAAGCAGCCCCATCTGGAAGACATCTAACAGAAATGAAGTTGTACAAAACCATTCCATTGATAATAAAGCTAATTTTTATGGGTCTGACAAGTATGTAATTATGTTCAGTGGTGCTTTTCAGATTTTATCACAGTCAATAAACCGCAGTGGTAATTTCATTCCCATTTGACATATTTACATGGAAACATTTGATTGGAGGAATTAGTAACCCTGAAAGCCTTGATAGATATGTTTTAATGATCTGTGACCTCCGCAGTCCCTCATCTGTTTATTGTTGCAACAGGCGAGAAGTCGTTCCTCTGTGACCTTTGTGGCTTTGCCGGCGGGACACGTCATGCCCTCACCAAGCATCGGCGGCAGCACACAGGTCAGTAAAGCTGTCTTTACTCTTTGCTATATTTTCTCCAGGAAGGGAGTCCCTCTACACTGGGGAGTAACACAAGTCAAATAGCACGTTACAGCACAAATAATACATTGGCTCATTGTTTACTTTGCTTTTTCTCATTTTTGTAAAATCATTATGCCCAAGGTCTGCATCAAATCTGTTAGCTGGGAGTTTGAATAATTGTTTGGGGGAGGGTGGGGGGTATTTTTCGTGTGTTTTTTTTTTTTTTCTGAAAGAATTAGAATTGTAAAGACTGGCTTTCTTCTTTAAATGAATAGTAGGTCTATTATTTTTTTTTCCAAGGCCCAAATAGATTACCTACTGTGAAGATTTTGCAAGAGTCTGCTAGAATGTCCCCGGGTGAAAATTAGAGACTACATATAGATTAATCCATTATTTTGGACTGAGGCATAGTTGAAAGCTAGTGTTGTTTCAGTTGCCCTTTCGTAATTTTAAGATAGTTTGTAATTAATAGGTGCGACTTTAAGAGTTACCACATGGCTGGCATGTAAAGCAAGATTTCTCTTCCAGAATTAGTAAAGCTTTCTTACCACCTGGTTATAAAATTTTAATATCAGACAAAATTAAATTGGTTCTTGGTTTCAAAAGACCAGGAAAGGTGTAAGTATTAAACATTTATTAATACATTCTACTTTGATTATGCTTTTTAGTAGTTCCTTGTAAGTGTTTGATTATTTGAATAGATTTTGTTCAAACAGACGTAGAAGTGTTGCTGTTAAAGCCAGTGTAGTTTTTTGGTTTACTGACTGTCATGAGGATAACGTAACATCAGGAATTGCTGTGTAAGCTAAGTGTCCATTGTCTAATGTACAGTGGAAAGAAATGGCTGACAAATGAGAAGCTATAGTTGTCACATCATGAAATTTCCATGGATTTTGAAAGGAATCACAGTGGGAGATTTTATTATGTCCCTGTGTAAACTAATCTTCATTCAGGACATACACCATCTAAATGTGTAATTTCCTGGAGAGCAGCTACTCTCTTTCTTCAAAGCCTGAAGCCATTCTTCCCACCCTGTTTTCAGTTTATTTAAAGCAGCAGTATTTGGAGGAGACTTTGATGCTTTCAAAAAGGTGGGGTTTTCAGTGCGAGTCAGGCAATATCTTGAAACAGATCACCACCACCACTACCACCCTGCCAAA
>VZRE01003905.1:120028-193245 GCA_013396775.1 Cephalopterus ornatus | reverse complement strand
AAAAAAAAAAAAAAAAGTATATTCAGGGCCAAATTTTGCTTCAAAATCTAGCTAGTTATCCTACTTTCAGAAATTTTTTTTTTCTGATGATAAGGAACGTTGATTTGTGGGATAGTACTGCCACAGTCAGTTCCCATTCACTGCAGGAAGTTTATGTTTTTCAAGTGACCAAGAAAAGTCATTTAGTAAATATAATAAGTTCTCTTAGTTTTACACTGTCTGAACGATAACGGTAGCAATTACAGCTACTGGAATAGAAGCTGTATGCTTCAGTTGAAACTAGCAGCTTCCATTTTTCTGGAACTTTGAAGAATTTTCACATACTGGCACAAGTTGGCCAAACGTGGGCTAAGAATGATTTTTTTTTTCTTTAGGAGAAATAAATCATTGTTCTCAGTAGAATAGGAACTACCTCTTGGTTTTAGTTGCCTACCATGTGACACATTGGGGTCTTGCATATGTCTAGAACTCACAGTCCATGCAGCCACACAAATAGTAAACAATCATTTCATAATGGGGAAGTAGAAGAACTGCAAATTATTGTATGTACCCTTCTTGTCTTTACCTGTTATGTGAGTGCAGATCTGGTTTCTCAGAAATGTAAGTCCCTATAATCAAATATATAGTTATATGTTTTTGTATCATTAGACCACAAGCAATAGAAAAAATATTTTCTTTCCTGATTTCTGTGCAAAATTAGGCTGAAAATATGGTATGTTCCTGGTGAAAACTTGCCTAGGTTTTTGAAGGCATTTTGCCCTTCTTTTGCCAGTGTGGTAGAGACTTCTTGTGCTATGATCACAGGGATTTACAGGTTATAGATCATGAAGCTTGCATCTAGCAAGCATAACTTTATATTTTATGTCAGGACTGGAGGCTCGTTATTACTTTGCTATTAACTTTATACTATACAGGACAGTATCTCAGAGGCAGAGGGATCTATCTTTTTGGCATTTATCTGCCTCTGTGGCACAAACAATCAGAGAAGATTCTTTAGCAGAAAAATTATCTGTAGCTTCTATTTGTTTCAAGGAGAATGACACAATCCACCTTTGCCTGCGTTGTTGCACTTGCTTGGGTTCCTTGGTATTTTTACCCAGTGCTCAACTCTATCTCAGCCATTAGCTGCGTGCAACTCCTCTTTGTACCTTTGTTTTTCCTCTGTCTCCAGTTGGCACAATTTTCCCCAAGCAGAATGCCAAAGCAAATTACAATCAGATTTGAAAGGGTTAGGTATCAAAAATAGTCTAAATGGCTTAAATAATTCCCTACTGTAGTACAAGCTGTCTAGGGGGCTGACATAGAACATCTTCCAATCCAAGATTTACTTCTATCACCTGTCAGAGACCCTTCATTCAAGGGCAGATGAGCAAATCCTCACATGTAGTTAGGGAGTCTTTACCAACTTAACAAGGCTACTCTCATCCCAGCCTCAAGGCCTGAGATGTCCTGACACCCCAGAGAAATGTTCAGCTGCTGGTAGATATTTGACACAAGAGAGAACTGGCTGTAGAATCAGCCATTTAGACTTTTGATGCTCCTGATTCTGGTATTTCTTACTCTGTTCTTCTCCTTTTAGATGAGATTATTTGTATCTACCTGGAGAAATACTTTTGTCTAGTGAAAGATGCATATTCTTTGGAAATATTAAAGGGAGCAAGAAGTATAACATGGTGTAAAAAAAATGACAGAATCTGACCCTTGGTCACTCTTGGAGCAAATTGTAGGGACTAGTTCGGTAAATAGGACGTTATCCGTTGAAGAGACGTTTTTGCTTTTTAAATGAAAAGAAGTACAGGAACGTTAAACCAAAAGAAAAAGCCATTAGTTTTAAGACTTGAAAAATGTTTATACTTACGTATTTGCAAATATGATGCAAATTTCCTCGATAGAGGCTTTCTCAACTGTAAAGTAGGAACAAACAGTTTGACCTGTCAAGATTTCTCGTGTTTTACCAGTTGACATTTTTATTCAGTGTTAAATATGACATATGACTATGTAAATATCTATGACCTGATCTTCTGTTTTGTGAATTGAAGCAATGGCAACTTGGAGTGGTCCAGAGTTTGACCAGAATTTTATCACACTGTAAAGAATACTTACATCTCTGTCTGTCGGATGCTTTACAATAGACACTTGTGACTGCCTAGGCTGTGATAAACTGTCTGAAGAAGCTTGGACCGCTTGCAGTATCAGCTGGTGCTATGTGGTAAATAAGGGACAGCTTGCGGTGCTGCAAGAACGTATATGCCATAGTTATGGTGTCTCAACAGGACTGGAAAGAAAAAATTTCATCTTTTGAGTCATCCTGAAGCAAGTGCTTTTGAGTCATATTTTGTTCCAGTAAGAAAATCTGCCTGAAGATAGGAAGATAAATAAATAATGTTGCAAATTTTAGCGTTTACTGAATTTAGAATTAGTTGCATTCCACAAAGAATCTAAGCGATTATCTGAATTTTGTAATAAAAAAAAAGTAAATACCCTCTAAATCAGCCACCAAAAATACACACATGTACACGAAAGAAGCATATAATATCACATAATTTTTATATTTTGCCTTAATCATGATCGACTGGAAAATTGCATAAGAGAGAAAAAACAAGCAAGGGTAATTATTTCTGGCTTGAAAGGCAAACATGGAAACACTTAATTCATAATTTTAAAATGTCTTTTCTTTATGTTCTTGTTCTTGTTGTTCTGCTCTCCTCCTTTGTTTGTCTGTCCTTTGGTATCACTCTAGTTTTCCATTCTTCTACATGTTTCTTCCTTTTCGTGGTGTAGTAGCTGGCTCCGTCCAACAGTGCTTATCAGTAACAGCCTGTGCTCTCTCGCATGAAATGCCTTTTTAATGTTGGTTAGTACTCCTGCAAATTGCAAAAACCCCATCCTCACCTTCTGCGCAATGACAGTCTACATTTGCTTCTCATGTGTTGGTTGTGGTGGGATCTTCCTGGGCACGATAGAAGTACATTACAGCAGTAGAGTGTTAGCAGGTAAGTGTGCGCGCTTACTGTGCACAGCACTTCTGTGGCAGTCACCATGAACCTATGGAGCTGCTTAAGAAGATCGTGTCTTTGTTCAAATATTTTCATGAATTTTTTAAGATGGTAGCTTATATCGTACAGATCACTGTTTGTATGATTGCTTCTGCTCACTCATTTCAATCTTGCACTTCTCAAGACATTTATAGGTCAATGTAATAAAGAAAGAAAATTTAATAATATATGTGTTTTTATCCAGATGAGTGACTCACTTTGTGTTTCTATTTCTCATGTGAACTGCTCTTTGACTTTAATGTGTAGTTATATTACTCGGCATTGAATTTAATGTATAATGTAGCCTCTTCTCTTCAACTTCCCCACCACAGCTTAAAAAAATTATAATGTTGAATACCACAGAAAATGTAGCGTAGTAAGGAGACTTATTGCTCTTTTCAGCAAGGGAAGAGGTGAAATTTGAAGAGCATCTCTGTTGGTTTTTCTTTCCCGTTTACGCCAACATTTGCAGCAGAGGGTGGAACTTGATTATAGCAAACCTTTGACCAGAAAAGACACCAAAAACCTGTTCTTTTTAAAACTTTCTCCCTACCTCAAAGAAATTATCTAATGGCAAGAGAAAAAGAAAACTTTAGTCATGGTTTAAGAAGAACAGAATGGATAGAGCTGACAAGCTTACTGGTTAGCAGCAGCTTTAATAAATGCTTTTATAGACTGGTGCGCCCCAGGAACTGACCCTTTTATCATGTGCTTTCCTAGTCTTTGATTGGGAGCTCAGATTTTTCGTTTTAGGTGACTTAAACAACTTATGCACTTCAGAAGTTGGGTGAAGTATTGTCAAAAATGCAAACCTATTTCTTCTGTGATCCTGTGGTCAGGAAATTGAGCTTTTTGAAAGTGCTTGTGTTGAAAACAAAATAAAGGCCCAGAAAGTGAGTCCTTGATCTTGGAGTGCATGTCCTTGATTACCCCCCTCTCCCCACAGCTTCTTGACCATTGAGTCGTTTTGGGACACCTATCCTTTTTTTTTATGGTGAGGCACAGACAAGTCTTCTGTAATGGTAATGGGAGGGTTTGGATTTTTTTTTTCTTTTTTTTTTACCTTTATTGAGCTTTAAATAAGTAACCTTTGTCCTTATACATTTTTGGATACACTATTTTATAGTTTTTACATATGGCTTTCATTGTTTAAAAAATATTGTCAATATTGATTTTTTTATTTGTGTTATTTTAATTTTGTATTAATTAGAAACTTGTTTGGAGGTAAGGAAGAGTCCAAGAATTTTTAATGGCAGCCCATATTAAAAAAATTATGTTTATTGCCTGAAATGTCTGGGGGCAGGAAGAGTGGAAAGAAAATTGGGGCACAAAGGCTTATAAGAAGCATTCCGGCCCAAAGATAGGGAAGACAAAAAATATTTGAATGAGTAGGTCTGTGGAAAACTTTAATAAATAAACAAATAAATAAAAGTACTCCTGCTACGAATAATACATTCTTCAACATCCCCCAACCCAAAGAAATACCTAGTTGTCTCTTAGATCTTTTTCAACTGTACTTATCAACCTGGTTAATTTTCCATAAAGATACTGCTTCCCATGTGCAGCTACTAAGAATTACAGGCTATGCTAGACTGTCTTTTTTCCTCCTGGTTTGGTTGGCTTTTGTTTTGTGGTGCTGCTGTGATGTATTTTCTGTCAGGTGAGATTTACACATAGTCCACTTGACAGGAGCAGTTAGCCTCAAAGCTTTCCTAAGGAGAAACTTCCTGGAGCAGTGGGCAAGGATTATCATTTTTCTTATGGTCTCAATGGAATTTGCAAGCCTTCCTGGCTTCAGTGGGCACTTGCTTGGCTGTCAGCCCCACTGGCTCTGCTGTGGCACAGCAGCAAACTTTACTTGATCCATTATCCCTTGAATGGCAAACTAACAATCTACTTTCAGTTCAGATTTGCCTTTTTTACGGGGGGCAAGTTGGCAACGTTCTAATGCATTTTAAATGAAAGCAGTTAAAATAAATATGTATGTTATCTAAAATACCTGTGGCTTTACTACTTAGGCTTGAAAATGTTGCTATCTTCTTTAATACTAGATGATGAAATAAATCAGAAGAAGAAATCTTCAGTTCAAGAACAGGTTACGTTGCTAGGGAGTCTATGGCCTCCCAGAGAGTTTAACTGAAGAATAAGCTAGTACCATTCAAGCTGCTGGGAGAATCAGCTTCTCTGGAGCAGAGTGTCAGGGTCTGACAAGAAAACCCCATTTGAGGCAGGAAAGACATACTTTCTAGCAGTCTCAATTTGTCCAGCGTAGCGGCTTCAGCTTTGTGTCCTGCCCCTTCACCTTTCCTTGTCCCATGAAACAATAAATGAAAAACAGCGGCTGGTATTCTCTCCAGCAGCTGCTAAAAGCAATTGTTCCAACTCTTTATGGAGCTTTCAGAAGCTGCTCTGTTGTCCTTTCGCCCAGCAGAATAGGCTTTTCAGGCCTTGAGGACCTTGCATATCTTTTTCCCTTGGGAGGAAAAGCCCCAACAATCTCCAAGAATGAAAAATGCAGATTTCTCTCTCTTCTCTGGCAAATATTCTGCCAAAGTCTGTTTTGAAGTCTTGAGTGTCTCATGCCATAAACAGGCTTGAAAAATTTGGCTTGGAGGCATGGCCATTTAGGAGTGGCCTTTTACTACTGATAGGCAGAAGGCCACTTTTACTGATAGTCTTGTGCTGGTGGTGTGTCTTCTGGCAGTCTGAAAAACTTCACCTTGTACCTGCTAATAGACTTAGGGTTCAATTTTGATACTGCTAGTTGTAGAGCGCTGAATATTCTACAATGTACATGTATGTCCCTTGGAGTTTTGTCCAGACTTGTTAATCCTTATGAAGTCTTTAGGATAAATACTTCTGAAGACTTGCACAATGCAGAGAAGATCACCTAAGGAGCTGCCTTTAGTCTTTTGCATACAAAAAGAAACCTCTTTCCTCCCTAAATGGTAACTACATGTGCCAGAATATTTCTGGGGCAACCAGTTGGAAAAATGGGATGCAGGTGTCATAGCTAGGCATCACAGTGTGTGTATCTGTCATGAGATTTTATTTTGGTACCTTCTAAGGGGTAGACCCCTCCACTGGAAGGAAAAGTACTCTTTTCACGAATTAGACACTAAAGATTTTTAGTTTTCTTCAATTAGTAATCCTATAGAAATTTTCAGTTCAGTTGCACAATCAGCAGAGATCCTCTAAAAATATTGTCTTAGTCTAGATTTGGTTGTTGGATTTTTGTTTGGTTTTTTTTCATTAACCTTTCAAATTCTCCTGCTGAAAATTGGCCTACTGTTCAGAAAAGATTCACAAGGGCAGAAGACTAGCAGGCAAGAGAGGGAAATAAAGCACTGAGTTCTGGTTCATATTCTTAGTCCTGGTTTATTTATGTTATTTAAAGGATAAGATTAAAAATCCATGACTGGAGACAAAGACGCTTTCGTCCTGGAAATGTTCCTTTCTGAGCAAGTTCTGAATACAAGCATTAGCCTGATTTTTCACCTTCTGTCTCCAACAGTTTTGTTTTTAGGGCTGTTCTTGACCCAGCTTCAACAGAATGTGCAGGGTGAGAAGAATGCCTGGTTATTTTTTCATGAAATGAGACCAGTAACGTGGTTACTCTGTTTCAGTGCAGTTCTTTCTCCTCCTTTTTTCTGCTGTATAACACCACATGGGAAGTGAGCTGGATACTGATGTGTATATGTCATATTTTTCAATTACTACATCTTATTTGGAAATTTATTTTGTATTTGTGTTTGCTATATATATATATATGGAATAAAAGCTATCTCAAGGGATATGCCAGAAATTTGGACTTGTCTTCCTTTTCTATTGATGAAAACTGATAATGCTTCTCTTGTCACCTTCTAGGAGAGAAACCATTCAAATGTGATGAGTGTAACTTCGCTTCCACAACACAGTCGCATCTGACACGACATAAGCGTGTCCATACTGGAGAAAAACCTTACAGATGTCCCTGGTGTGACTACAGGTAATGAGTCATTAACTAAAGCATGATGAGAGAAGGGTTAAGGTGATCAGATGAGGTTCATTTGAAGTCACCAATAAAAATATATTGCCATTAAAACACCATCAGGGCAGCAGTAATTGCATATTAAATTAGGAGCTGCATTTAAAAACTTAGTCTTCAGTATTTAGGTATTACTTTATAAGGAAAAACAAATGATGGGAAACCTTTTAGTGGTAACACTGCAGTGCTAATGTTGAGTGTTTGTTTCACAGCTGCTCTAGTGTCTGTTAAAATTCTCCGTGGTGAGGCCACTTATCTGCATCGCCTTTTCAAATCAATTGCGATTCTGAAATTTTTGTCGGTTGAGTTGCAACCATTTCACCAAGAAAGGAAAAGTTCTCTAAAAGGCTTAGCAGCCTAAATGCTCACTAGACACTTGTTAGAACAGGAAGGAACTGGAGCTAGTTACAGTTCTGCAGAGTCTTGCTCCAGTTTTCCTTCTCCTTGCTAGCCCAGGGTATTTGGATGAGAGTTGGTCCTAGGGTTGGTTCCATGGCAAAGGCTCCCGTGTTGCGCCACTAAAACCCATCCTGTTAGAGCAGTAGATTAAATTCTCAAAAATCACATGGTTCTGGTGTCTTTGGTTCATTATAGATTACTTATTAAATGATCTCATGTTGCTTCTTGAATGAGTCTTTAATCTTAAATGCTTCTTCTACAGTCTTGAATACTTTTAATACCTTGAAGTGAGGTGGCTAGTCTATGTGTACTATAAAGAAATCCACTGAAGTTTTTTATGGGCAATTTACAAGAGTGGATGTTCAAAGAGCGTTTTAGAATTTAGCATTACATGTAGTAAATGACACATGATTAGATGTATGTATTGTGATGCATGCATGCAAGAAGAGAAAGTTAAACATTTGATTATACCACTATAGAGTTTTTTTATTTTCTTTTCATGCTGAACATACAATTGTAATGTTCCTTTAGTGTAAGTTTTAATGTAGTTTCCCAAAACAAGACTATATAACAAAGCCTAGGATTTCACGCTATTTATGAGCTACTTTACAGAAAACTCTAGTATAGAAAGCTTGTGCAGTGATCATGCAGTTTCTGTGCAAAACTCTTTGTTGCATTGTTTTGTGCATGCGGGGCAAATGTTCTGTGAACTCTTCTGTATTGAGCACCCGTTAAATCAGTCTCTAGAATTTCAGAGAAATGAATTTGATAACCTTTAGGGGAAGGGTCTCTGTTCCGTACTGCTACCTTAAGGGTCCACTGGTTTTTGGGGGTTTTTTTTAATGGAAATGTTTCTGTCAGCTTCAGTATGTCATCCAAAAATGAGAGGTGATTTTTTGTGGTCAGAGCAGTTATGTTAAAAAGTCTGTGTTGAGTGAAGTGAGAGCAAATAAGCAATAGTGTGATGCGATGTGCTGCAATGAAGGTAAAAGAAGCACTATCTTTAAATGCTCTGTGTTTGAGGAGCATTTTCTCATTTCATAATCTTCCAGTCATCCACTTTAATGAACCATCCCAATTGGCAGGAATAGTCTTATTAGAGGTCTAGATAATGACAGGTGGGTTATAGTGGGTTTGAGCTCCTTGGCTTGAAGACCCTAGAGACTGGGAGCATTGCAGATGTGAATCAGTTTGGGGTTTGTTATGCACACACAGTGAGTGGATGCAATTCCCTCAAATATGTGACAAAATAACATGAGCATGCCCTGCCTCTATATTATTGAAAAATAAATGTTTCATGGCAATAGGATGTTAGTTTCCATCCTTTTCAGGCCAATTTTGACCTAATCTTCAGAGGTTGATCTCTACAGATACCAGCTGATGAAGCTTTGATTATGCAGGAAATTTGTTCTGAGCTCAGCTGAAAAACATCTGGCAGGGATGCAGGAATCAGAGCTGTGCTGCTGCAAGCTCACAGAGGCAGTGAGGCGCTCTGTGTAGATGCAGAGTAGCCCATAGAGGGGCTGCTGTATTTATTAGCTCAGCAGTCCTGCTTGTGCCTGCCAGTTTCTACAGTCCTGGGATATTAGCCAGCCTTGTTGGATGTATACAAGTGTATGTATTTTTCTCTCTATCCAAATGTCTCATTGTTTTAAAATACAATTTTAAGGGAATCACATGTTGCCTCCTGGTCAACTCACCCAGTACTATCTGTTTCAGTGGAAAGGAATTAGCAATGCTGTAAATAATATCTTTTGCACCACTTTAGCAGGTGTAGGTATGTAGTCTTGCAAATCTGACCTACAAAAATCATTAAATAAAGATTTAAAAATCTGCCGACCTAATGATAAAATTCATCCCCATGTCTAGTGGTTGAGGTCTTGTGGTGCTTTCAGCTCAGACCTGTAAGTTCATCCAGAATATTTCAGATGTTGATGTTTAGTGTTGCTTGGCAACTGCAGACTCTTTAATGACCCTTATAGTTTCAGCGAAGTGAATATTCCTCTTTTTGTGTCGGGATACGGAGGAGAGTATTGTTAGTGCTACCATAAAGCCTCCTTTCACTGACAGATGAAGTTATCTCTCTATTCTGTAAAGTAGTTTGAGACACTTGGATTAAAACAATGTCTAAATACAAGGTATTTTAATTATTCCTGGCAAGCTCATCGGTGCTCAGACTGTTCTTGGAGATTCTTGATTTCAAGCTTTTCATTTCTTCAGCCTGAAATTGTGAATAATCATCCTGCAAAAACTCTTGCCAGTTTAGTGAGTGAAAGGCTAGCTAACCCTGGCTAGAAGTACAGAAAAAGGCCTATTAGAAGAAACTAATCTAAATTTAGGAACTGTTATAAACTTTATAAACTGAAGGGAAATAGGCTGAAAGATACTGTGGGGAAAAGTGATTTTGGCTGCATGGAACAGAAAATGGAATTTATTCCCCATATAACACATGTAACGAGAAATTCTTTTCTTCACTAGAAAAAGACATGAAGGGATGTGGTTTTCTGAAGTGACGAATAAATTAACCTAGCATTTTTAGCTCACAAATTATATATTCTCTGTAGTATGCATATTTCCTCCCCCCCCCAAAATGAGAGATTTTGCTCACTTTATTTTTCCAAGTTGCTTTTATAATCTATGCTTATGGCTGTAGTTCAATACTCTTGCAAAAATGGTACCTTCCATCTCTAGAGCTTGTACTGTGACCACTTGATACTTATTTTTGTCTAAATTTTTTTGTATATTGATAACAAAGAAATGAACATCTGTTTTTCTATACAGTAGTATGCGACTTCACGTAAAAATTATAATTTGAAATTATATTTTCAGTCTAGGATATAAAATCTAATTCCTTTTGAAGGAAGAAAAATATAATATATATATCCATAAATACAAAAATTTGCTCCTTATATGTTTTGGTTATATTTTTTTCACGTTTGTGTTTTCAAGCTAGGTTTTCCCTATCACAATTTCCCTTTGCATTTACTTTTTCAAATCACACAGCATGTCTTTCCATTCTTAAGTCAGTGTGCTCTGTCATACAAAAATATTCATTCACTCTTAATTAATGTTCAACTTAATTTTATAATACAGAATTGGTCTCACAGGGCCCTGCACCATTACATATGCAATGCTTATTTTATACTTCTTAATCATTTAAAAAAAATTGTGTTATGTGACTGAACTTTTCAGATGACATGATTCTACAGTTATACTGACAATGCTATTTACATTTGGTAATGGACACAGTAATTACTGAGGAGCTATATAACCTCCCAAAAATGAGCAGCACCTTTAAACAGATTTCTAAATCCGTTTGTCTGTGGCCAAACTTTCTAAACCTGCAACATATTTAGGTAGCTGAATTTGACCTGATTGCAGAAGTGCAAAACTCCCCTAAGTCTGATGATGTCAATGAGAGATGCAAATATACAGCATTTTCAAAAACTTAACTGGTTTTGTGCATGGGTCTAAATTATGAATGGGAAATCTCATTTTAGTCATATGTAAGGCTTCAAATTTAACTCCTACTGGTCCTGACTTTCTGTGTAACTATCACAGCTTCTCAGGCAATTTATGTTCATGGTGTGCGTGAGGGGGATGTTTCATTGTAAAACAGATCTGAATTACGTGGTGGGGGCACACAAAAGTCAGAACCTTGCTTTACTCACATAGTCAAGTTTGTTGGAATACAGGCCTCGGGAGGAGCACTGACATAGTTTTGTGATGCAGAGGGAGTATTGCTACAACTTTGACCATGAGAGTGTGGGACAGGTATAATGTTAATGTGCTTTGTGCCATCCCTCTGCTGTAATTAAACAAAATTATTTTAATTTCTCTGAGATTCCACTGTATGGTCCGTTTTGCACAGAATACCCATGGCAGTGAGGGGAAGCAAAGGAATGGAGGTCAATATCCAGGGGTGTTGCTCAGACATAGATATGAAGGTGTAGAAAAGAAACAGTCAGGCAAACAAAACAGTATTCATTGCCTTCTGTAAGGTATATGACTTGTGAAGGGTGTCTTACAAGACTATGAATAAATAGCATCCATTTTTAATATAATTATGTAAGCTAAAATAAATATTTTACATTTATTATGCATAATAAAATAATTAGACAACATTCTGTAAGGGAATATGGCATCTGAAATTCCGACTGCAGAAGGATTCATTGCATATTTTCAGCAGCAGCGGCAGCATGACTTAGGGGGAGTGACTCCACAGGGGCTACTTTTCTTTTTTTGGACAGCATCCCTAGGGAGTTCCTATTTCCCTCTGACTTATAGTATCTGTTCATAAGTTGTAAAGACCAGTTTATAATACACTCCAGGATTTGCACCTAAGTCATAAGAATGTGCAGACGAAGTGTTTTCTCTCTGTTTGTTTTGGTGAATTCAGTAACCTTTAGGTACGATTGCATCAGCTGTGCACTATTCCCTAGTTATATCAAGGATAACTAGGGACTACTTTACAGATGAGGCATGTACCTCATGTACTACCATATCTATGAATTCACAGCAGAACTGAAAGGCTGTTAAGGCAAATTCTACATAAAATGATGAAAAAATTTACCATTAAAACATTAATATGCACTTTGTAACCTGTGAAATTTAACATGCATATATAAGAAATAATTAGGTTATACAACTGTATGGGCTGATGAGGATTCCAGGTGGCAACCACTACTGCACTATGGAAAAACGCTTTTTTATATATGTCACAAAGTCAGAATGGTTAAAAAAAAAAGTACATATACTTTGTACAAATACAAAGTTGCTAAGGAAAATAATGCATGTATGTAATAGAACAAACTGGGCCTTCAGGAAGCACTTCAGCTTCTGTTGTGTTTAGCAGCATGAGTTGAGGATATCCAGTGCCTTGTGCTAGCAGACTTATAAACAAATGAAGATAGAAGTTTAGAGAGACATTCTGTCACTGCATGGGCATAGTTCCCAGATGCAAACTCCTCAGAATATTATTCACTCCTTAGTTTTTAACAAACATTCAGATAAAATATTTGGAAATATTTCTGTTAATCTGGAATAAAATATGCAGTAGCATTTAAGTACATAAAAATAATCTGAAATAAAATTTAGATATGGTTGCAAAAACACTTTATTTATTCTAGTGAATAAATGGCATACAAAACAATGGTTCAGGTTATTCCCTTTATGATGTTTCTGTGGCTTAATAAAACATTTTATCATCACCTCAGTTATAGCAAATAGTTTATATGGTAAGCTCAGAATGATAATATGCAATGTTGTAATAGTGCACAATACAGAGCAGCTATCAGGTAAACCAACTTGACCAGATGTAATTCAAACTCACAGAACCAGAGAGCTCGCAATTAATGATATGACCCTTGTTTGGACGTGTGTATGCTGTCTGCACTGACTGAGAAATCCTGTCTTTGCAGTTTGGGAAAATGGTGTTGGTGGCAGTGTATAAAAGAATTTAAACTCCCTTTCTCAAAGCTGTCCCTGTCCAGTGTCACTGCTTAAGAGAATGTATGCTTACTAGCAAACATGATTGTTTCTTTAGTAAGCCATCAATGTATGTGCACACACATATGCATTGGCATATGTAGACTTGGTGACTATGGTCCACAGTGAAGTTGTCATGTTAAGGAGCTTTGGCACAGCAAGCAATACTATAATCATTTTGTGATGTCTTTTGCATTTCATATTTGTAATTAATAGCATAGTAAATGGACTTCACTTGTTAGAAGGATAGTATGGACTTTTAATAGTTTTAATGAATAATTCTTACTCCTTAAGTTAAGGAAATCCATCAATAATTCCAGGAGCATTGATTACTCAAGCTTTTTTGTTGATATTTTTTTCCTTCTATTTATTTATTCACTTATTTCTGATAATTGGGTTTTTTCCCCTGTGGCCACTCTAAGTAAGAAGAATTAAAAGTTGCCTTTTTAGTGCAATGGATCTGTGATTCTCATGGTAACACTGAACCATCAGATTTGGAACTTTAAGGATCTGCCCAAGTATCTTGAAACTGGCGATGCAATTGCAAGCATTGATAATACTATTCTAGGCTCATTTCGGATTAAGTCCTTTGAAGAACAATGTTTAAGTGATCTGTTTAAGCCTCATTGCTATGCTAAATCTCAGGGGTGACTGCTGAGTTTAATCCTACTGGGACATGCAGCTGTTCTGATATCAATGTAAAAATTACTATCTAGTTTCAGCTTCTGACACCATCTCTCTGTTATGGCCTGTCATGATCGTATCTCAACGCTCTGCAAGTTTGTTCACTCTTTGGGTTAAGTTCTGCAAAAATGTTATCAAGCTGATTTCTTTCAGTACCGTCTTCCCCTTGCTGTTCAATGTGGGCTTTGTCCCTAAACCATTCTTCTTATGGAACCTCTCCCCTGCTGTACTGATGCTCTTTTTTTTGAATCAGTGCCCAAGATACTTAACCCAGAACCTGAAGTATTTGGTGTCTAGGAAATATGGATAAGATCAATTCATGCAGTGGACAGATTAATATAACTAATGTCTTGTTTTTATCACATTTTATCTTCTCTCTGTCCTCACACTTCTTTTTCCCTATCATATGTAATCATAGCTGTCTTATCTATTCCTCTTTCTTAAGGACCATAAGTATCTTATCATAAATACATTATATTTATTTCTAATATATAGTTAATTAATGTTTTTCAGTCTGGAACACCAGCATGTATTTCGAACTAAAACAATCTTAAGTAAGTTGTATTTTGATAATAAATGAAGTCTTAGTACTAACCTCAAGATGAATGGCAAGGCTATGGTCTTAATATAGCTTGAAGTAGCAAAAAAGACTTGTAATTTCCTGTTCTTACAGTGCTTCTGAAAAAAAAGCACAGTGAAGATCTGGTTTTATATCTACAAATAAACTTTCATTTGTTAGAATAGTTTGTTCTAAAAATAATCACTGGCATCACAGTTTAATTAATGTGATCCTTTTAGGTAAAACATATTTTTAAAAAGGCTGAAGCAACTATGTTTTCTTGCCTGTTAGCAGAGAAAAAATAAATAAATTTGTTTCCTTTACCATTCCTTAATCCCTAATCCATCATAAAAGGGCCAAAGCTGTCTTTAGGGGTGGTAAAATCTGCAAGGAATTATTATTATTGCTAACTACTAGCTAACTATGTGGCAGCTAATTAGCAATCTGAAAATATTTTGGTGGCATTACAGACCTCCAAGATGAAATTGATAGACACAAGCCTGTTGTGTTGTATGGGGTTTATTCTCCAGGCTGTACAGCTACTACCATATAAAAAAAGTTTCTATATTAATGCTGTCTTTGTGACAACCTTCCGTCCTCCTCCTTCATATGTGACGTACAAAACAGATTAAAGTCTGGGGAAGGGACAGAAAGAAAATTCTGTTTTGGAGTGGTTCCAGAAAGCAGTGTAGTCTACTGCAAGGGAGAGAAAGGGAAAGGTTTTTTCCATTTAAAAGCTGATGAAAATGAGAGAGAGAAAAGAATTGCTGAATAGAAAGTGAAAGAAGGAAGAAAGAAGGAAAAAAAAGCTTTTGTGTTTGAGAAACACTTGTTACTTAGATATGTTTAATGCATTAGAAACGGTGAGCAGTTTTCCAAATAAATATTTGTTAGAAACTCCTGATTTACTGAAGCTAAATAAAATTGCTTGCACATTCCAGTAGAGTTGCCCTTGTCTCTGTACCAGCTTCTGCCCAAATTCCAGTTCTGGAACAGTATATTGGGGCACTTTGGAAACACAGATACTAAAGCCTCTGCCATCACCACAAGTTTCCTTACTTGCGTAGTGGAAGCATGGGTTTGATGCACGAGGCCTGCACCTCCGCAGTGTGGCTGGAGGGTGTTTTCCAGGGGCCACAACACAGTAGGGTGGGTCTGAGGCTCTAGAGCAGAATCAGCACCTGGGATTTGGAAGGCAGATGCTCCTGGTCACCCTCTCGCCATTGTGATGGGGAACCCATGCGGGCTCAAAGCTCATATCTGAGAACCTCAGCTCTTTGCTTTGCAGACAGATGCATCAGAGATTTGGGAGTTCAGAGTTCCCAGGATGTTGCTTCATAACCCATGGTTATGAATGCTTAACATTGGCCAGTAACAAGGAGGGCTTGTCTCAAGGTTTGCATGTTGCTTTTTCTCCTTCCTGAGAGGCTGGGAGGTGGTGCCTTCTCCATAGGAAAATATGGCATAGGGAAGACAGGCCATTTGGTATACAATAGCTCACCGTCCCTAAAACCATTTTGCAGTCTCTGCTGTTATGATACTCTACTTTATTCTCAGAAGTCATGAGACAATTTGGAGAGGAGCCTGTTGTCCAAGTAACCTGTTAAGTTGCTTGTTACAGCTCTTTTTTCCGTAATTGTGATGGTCTTCGTGGTTTTACTAGGCCTGCTTAGGTCTGGATAACAGCTGTAGATATGGCTGAGACTTCTTAGGGACTTACTTTATATAAGCCAGCATATAAAGCCCTCAGTTTTATTGTTAAAAGTGCTAGAGTGCTGCTCTGGTGTTATCATTTCTTCCCACTTTTCTTTTTTTTTGAAAACCATTTAAAAAAAAAATCACAAAGATACTTGCACATGCCGTGTGGTTGTCAGTTAGCATTTTAGTTTCCAGTTTCCTTTCTGGCTATTAAGAAGGTTAAAAGTGGTGTTTAGTAGTTTTCATTAAATTTATCTTTTATATTAGGGTTGTTTGTTTGGCTTTTGTCTTTAACCTGATGCAAACTACATGTACCTGAATTTTATCCTTTAATGTCTTTTAAAATGTGTTCTTTTAATAATGGAAAAATAATTAAGGGGAGAAATATATATATTTCTTGTTCTGCATTCTTGAATGCCTTGGGTCAAAGCAATTTCTTCTCATTTTATGCCTTCAGAGAAGGGATGAGGTCTGTACAGCACTCCTCATCTTCCCCTCACAAGTTAGAATGCTGAGACATAGTGTGCCATGAGAAACAAGCTAATGCAACACTGTTCTCCTTTTTCCCCCTCCCACGGGTCAGAGGATTGGAGTGGACACATTTCTTGATGTTTACCCACCTCCTTCTCTAAATGCACTGAAACAGGAAGGTAGTGGGAACTGAGAGGGATAATGAATAGGTGCTTCTGTTCATAGCCTGACAACAAATTGTTTGTTCTCCTAAAGTAAAGAGGAGGTTGCGAAGTGACTTTTGACTCTCAAAGCTAGCCCAGATGTCCCTGGTGCTCCCAGGGCTGGTAGTGCAGCTGCAGATTGCTCTGACCTCAGGCCAGCTGACCTCCAGTCTAGTCCTAGTTTGGCTTTCCTTCTGCTTAGGCAAACTGCCCAGCTTACTGTGGTTCCGAGAATATAGGTCCATATACATATAGATGCATTTTTTTTAATAATTCTTCTTCTGGTGTTCTTCAGCATTGTTATCATTTTATATTTTTAGTAATGTTATTTAAAACACACACAACTAGGTACTCTGCAGTTCATAGTATTGTGAAATTATTTGTGTTATAATCCTCTAAATACATCAAGTGGTTCTAGTGATGTCATAAATTGCCTGAACATTGTCCTCTGGGTCCATTGTGATATTACTAGTACTTCTTAAAATATGGCATTTATGATTTTATATTTGTAACTTCCATCCATGCTCCTTCAGTCCTTTTTCAAGATGATTATGGATTCTCTGTAACAACTGTAGTCTAGGACATAATTTGTTCTGCTAGAAATCCCATGTGGAATGCCTTCTCATAATGAGCTTCCTCAAAACGTTTCTGTTGAACTTTTGCATGTGCAATATACAGGGCAAACAATACTTCAAATAATTTTGAAGTTGTAGAAGGTATTGTGATTATCAAAATCAGTTCTTAAGTTTTGATGATGTTCCATTAGAAAAATGTGGTATTTCCTACATCTTTTTGTTAACAAGCTCTTGGTAAAATACAGAGAACCATTTCCATTAGCAAATTTTGGAGATACCTGCTATAGGTATTTTTACATACAAAAAGCCATTAGTAATTTGTTTCTGTTTCAGGAAAAAAAGATATATCTTTAGTTCAAAAAGGCAGTTTTTATAAATAAGTTGATGTTGATTGTTTTTTAGGCTGATATCCCTAATTTATGCAAAGAGCTGTGCCACCCCATCCATCCATGTTTTGTCCATTTCTTTAATAACTTTTTAAGCTGTTGGCCAGTTTCAGTGAAAACTGACAGCCTGTAGTACTTGCTGAGATAATTTAAGTTCATGTTTCCTGAAAGAGGTGGAAGAAGAAAGGAGCAAAAGAAAACCAGTGAGGAACATGCAGGCAAAATTCAGCTGTCATTCATTCTTCTCTCTTAAAATCCAGCCTCACCACCCAGCACAGCCGTGTTTTCTTAAAAGGGATTATCTTGAAGGAACATTGTTGGGGAGCTGCTGTTACTGCATTGAGAGATTTAGTGAACAGGGCAAGAACCCATAGGATGATTTCATGCTTCAGTTGGTACAACGCTGATGTATCAATGATTTGAGTCCCTAATCAACAGTTTGTTGCAAGTTGTCAGGATAGGTCCTTTTTAAAGGTAAAATTTAAAGGCATTTTTTAAGGATAAGGAGAACATCTCCAAATATCTATACTATTCATCATAAAAGAGATTATTTGGAAGAGATTTTTACCCAAGAGATTGCTATTGACATTTCTTAGTCAGTGAATAGGAAGAAGCTTCCCACTATGGAGATGTTATTCCACAAGTATTTTCCTTGGCACTTTTTTTGTTTTCTCTAAGTCATTCACTGATGAACTGACATATTCATGGGTCAGACAGATGTGTTTACTTGAGAAAAAGAATCAAAGTTTGAAGAAATGCCAGGTTCTTTTACATGTTATTAGTAATACTGAGCATCCACAAATTCTCATCTTACCTGGCGTCCAGTGGCTCTGTACCTATTTGAAATTCAGCCTCTTCATTTAGGTGACTAAATGTGACTTTCATCACATTTTAATTTGAATTTTAATTACTAGTCTTTAAGATTTTGATCAGCAGTAATAAATTATAGCACAGTCATATAGGTATTTAGCTGATTGATTTTTGTATACTGAAATATAGTCATTTTGAAGAGTAGTAAAAATACTTTCAAGTAGAAGAAATTCTTCAAAGATAAAGGAATTTGTACCAGATTTGTTCAAGTCTGTGTCAGACCAGAGAGGAAAGTCCTAAATCTGAGCCCTTGTGAGGAGCAAAGCAGGTGTCTCCTATACAGTGTGCTTAAATGCAGTAACATCAAGTCAGGCAATCAGCCCAGAAAAGGCCAGCAAGTGCAGCTTTTTGGAATGACTGTGTGTTTCCTGGTGGTGGTGCAAGGTGAGGGATGAGTATACAGTATTGGGTAATGGATAGCTCTATTAGTGCACCAGATTGCAGAACTGTATTCTAAAAGGCAAATACAGCATTTGTTTGTTTTACCTGAGTTCTTGTCCACCAGCATCTGCTATTGGCTTCCCCTTTAGTTTGGATCTCTTTTCCCTCAGAAGTCTACAACATAATATCAGGAGAACCTTTATTTTCTTTTCCTGCTCCGAAGTGCCCATTTTTAGTTTCAATTCACCAGTAGCATGGCAGGAGTACTGTAACAGGAAGGATTATAACTAAGCCTCTCTCCGTCTAAACATCTCTGCTCCATAGCTCAGTTGGGAGTCAGCTCTCACTGGCTGGATAGTGTGTACTGTCATGGGGTTGATGCTATAAAACAAAAACAAAGACAGTGGATAAAGTCCCGGCCCCACTGATGTTAATCACATCACCTCTGTGTCTTCAGTGAAGCAATGATTCTCTGCCCATCATGAAGTACTTTCTTCTTACGAGAGAAATGGAAAGCTGGGGAGTTGGTAGGACCTTCCACAAGACTTTGTATCCTGAACAGTAAAAAAATTTCAACTAGGCAAGTAAATTCCAGGATCAAGTACCCAAAATTTGCACAGAGAATCCCAGTCTCCTTAAATCATGCCAAAAGACATAAATGCAAAAGCATCTACTTCTTTTGGAGTTTCTGGGTTTTTTTCGTTTCCTTTCTAATGAGTTTGCAAGTTCTTACACAGCTGAATGAAATCACTGAGGCATGCTCAGAAGTCTCTGTCCTGAGGAAATTATACACTTTTGGTACACTTCTTAGGCAAACAGGCCCCTATTCCTGTATTCTGGGGTATGTGTTAGAGGCCTGAATATTAGACAGGATTCATTTAGTTGATAATAGCAGTGCTGTCTGCAGCCTCATTCTAGTTATTGTTTAGGATTCAGTTGAAAGGGCACAGAACAGGGGTTTGGAAGCCCGTTGTTTGGATTTTCTAGGAAAGTTTTGTTGGGAACATAACTGAAGACAGAAGAACAATTCTGAAAGGAGGGATTAGATCTGCTTTTGGCTCCTGGCACAATTCCTGGCTGTCTAATGGCAGAGTTTCAAGAAGAAAGGAATGGTACAGGATATTTCATGTCAGCTAATACTTTCCTAGGATAGAGGAGAACAGAATTAGTCTTTCTCGAGATAAGGGCAGGCTAAAACTCGGGAGTTTTACTTCCTAGAATAGTGCCTTAATTTCCAGAAAGTTAGGGGCAGCAGTGTTTCATTTTCCAGAGCAGAGCTCCTGATGTTTCATATTGGCAATCTACACTTTCTTTAGACAAAATAGATGCCTAATTGAAGCAAATATTGATACCTACATTAGTTCTTTCTTATGTCCACTAACTGTATTGGGAATTTGAATGGTTATGGAGGACAGACTAGGTTGCCTTCTAGTACTACCTGCCCAACAATACATCTAAACAGAAGTTTATTTCTACTCTGTTTTACTGATACCGTGTCTCCCACACCTATCAGTACTCTTTTTGCCTATTTTCTGATTATCATGTCCTTCTCAGTGCTTGGATTGTAATTCTTCTAAAGCCAAGGGCATTTTTTTGTTGTTGTTTCTCCATGCAACGAATGGCATAACATCACTCCATTGTACCACCCTCAAAGATCATGGTGCTGTGCAGGGGGAACATACCATCTTTCTTGGAGCTACTTTTTGCTTCCTAAACATCAGACATTTCACCAGAGTATAGGAAAGTCTGTACTATTGTGGTGAAACATTGTTGCCAGGACTGTGATCCTGTTTAATGGCTAAAATCTCAAAGAAGGTGTAACAGCTGAGAGCCTGCATTCCATTGAAGTGCAATATCAGTACCAAATTCCCATAGTCTCCTTAGAAAATCTCATCTCTCACTTATGGACTATACCTTTCATGAGAATTAAATGCCTATAAATAGAATTTTCAAATATGTGTGCAGTCTTAAGTGCTATTAGAATCAGCCTTGACTCTTTTAGTCTGGTTTTGTTTTTAAACCTGACCTTCAGATAAGTGTCTCACTAAATGCATTCCTGGGTACATTAGTTTTGTTTTGTTTTTTGAGATCGTGGCATTGTTATATAGCTGAAGAAGGGGTAGTACTGAAAGCAATGCATCTTGGAGTGCAAGTAGAACTATTTAGACTTGACTCTCTTTTTAAAGCACAGCTTCTTTATCTGTAACTATCCAGTATCTAGAAAGGAAGAATTTCAGGATATTATGAGCTATATTCTTCTCTTGTTATTCACCTCATGTTAGCAAACTGCTGTTCTGTAAGCTCTTGGAAATGGCCCTGAAACATATAGGCTACTGCATCAATCTGATAACAAAAAGGAAACAAATACATATAGTTGTCTTCCTAAATTTCTATTATTTACTTAATTTCTGTTTACTTTTTGGAAAATACTTGGATTACTTATAATAGTTATCCATTAAACTGTTGTGGACTTTAAAGAGGTATATGGTTTAATGACTTCTCATAACAAGAATTGTTCTACAGGAGCAGCGTGGCATTTTTAGAGTGAATGCTTAGTTAAAACAACCACTAAAGGCATGTTATTCACATAGGCATCTTTTGTATCAAACCTATGTATTTTTTATTATCTATGCATTCTGACGATTCACTAATATAATTTCATATAAATACATATAACATTAAGCTTATGAATAGGTACAGTTGTTCTAAAGTTAGTTACGTTCCCTAGAATCACGAACTGAATTAGCTCTTTAAGGACTGTGTTACTATGATGCAAAATAGATTCAACGGAATAGTTTGGTTTTATTTAAAAGGTGAAGAATGCAGAGGTTTTTTGGTGGTGTTTTTTTGTTTGTTTAGTTGGTTTTTTTAGTTTAAGAGTGGAATATGTGTTTTCTTTAGCTGTAAAAGCACAATCAAGGCAACATGATAAGTGAGTCAGTGTTGTAAAAGTAAAACTAATTTTGCCTTCACTCACATGAGCTATAGAAGGAGGAAGCTTTATTGTCCCTGGGAAGGTGATAAGGCAGAGTAATTGTATATTATACTGTCCTGGAACATCTGCCTGAAGACTGTTGGAGCAATTCATCTATCATGGACGATACAGCATGTTTTGTCTTTCTGCTTTAACCCATCCCCACTGCTGGCCTGCACGAAGGTTTTGATAGGGACTGTGCCTGGGCTGGGGCTCACATTAATCAGTCCCCTTGTTCAACACTCCAGCTGACATAATTACAACCTGCGCACAGCAGTTATTCAAGTTGAGTCCTTGTCACTCGTGGTGCGAAACTACACAGCTCAGATCCCGAAGGAGATTGCCTTATCACACAGAACAAGGGCTCACAGGAGTTGAAGAGAATAGAAATGGGAAAATGTCTTCCGGGAGTACTATATATTCCTTTAAAATAAGACATTTGAGAGACTTACAAGGGACAAAGAGAAGCATTGTGCAAGGTCTGAAATGAACAGGTTATTATTTTTAAAAGGATTACACAGGCCATTTTTGTGAAATGGACATGCATTATTAAATAAATTCAGTGGTCTTTCTTATCATTCAGTGGCTCTGCCCTATTAGTTTTCCTCAGAAGTGATAAAATAGTTTTTGACTTGTATAAGCTTTAAGTATCTCTCAGTAGAAATCATCAGAACACAACTAATAAAAGTGCACATTTTATACCAGTAAAATTGGCACACACATAAGGGAAGATCTGCGAGGATCAGAGTTAAGGGTGAAGGAAGAAGCATGCAAAAGGGCTTTCGAAGATGAGCAAGTTCATTAGTTTCTGCTGTAGTATGATACGGGAATGTGAAAGATGAAGCCAAAGAACAAGTTTCATATTTTACCATTTTTTCCCTCTTTTCATGTTAACCCTCTGTGGGAAAAAAGACAAGTCCATAACACTGTCTAAACTAAATGAAAGAAGTTTATTTTCATGTAATGTGATGAGAACCTTTGAATACATGATCATAGGATAATTTTTTGGCATTGTTCTATAAAATTTCCTCAATATGACGGAATGTTGTTGGCATCCAGAAGGCTTTTCCCCTGCTATTTGAGTTTTTTCTTCTTGGGTACTAGATCAGTTTTTGAATTAATACCATTCAGGCAGTTCCTATTCTTCTCAATTAATAGATTTACAGTGTTGCCCTGATTTCTCATTTAGCTAAAATCATGTGTCTAATATTTGGACATAGTTGTTTATAGTCAAAAGAACAGTAATAATGTATATGTTCTGGATGGTCCAATTTTAAGCTAACACTTTTACAAGACAGCTTATCTGCTGTCTTTGAATAGTCTGAAGTGCTACCTTATACATTTTACTCTACACATAGGTATGCTAGGTAAGTCAAATGCATAGTTTAGTGCTTTCATTTCATTTCATTTCAGTATCTTTTGGTGAAGTACACAACACATTGATCTTGATGTGTATGTCTCCAGTGAAAGTCTAGCTACATGAAAACTGCAATTTCTTACTGAGCAGCAGAGCATCCTTATAGTCAAATGTACTCTTGAAGGAACAAAAATCAAGTTTTGGTTGCTCCCTACCCTTAAAACCAGTTCTCTGGGTGTGAACGATGCCTGTGAAGTAAGCTCAAAGTACAGAGCCAAATGCTGCATTTACTTACATTTGTGCAGACAATAGCATTATGAGGACATAATCTGAAGAGAATGATGTTTCTCTGATATATGCTTTCAACACATATTAGATCAGCTAATCAATCATACCTCCAACTAAAGACCCAAAGTTGACTTTCAGAATCTAAGATGGTTTTGCTGTATTGACAGCCAGGAAGAATATATTTTAATTTGCAGACTGAGCAAATTTCCATGACATCATGGAAGCACAATAAATGGCTGACCTCACAATGACATTTTTCAGACTTAAACTGTACCTCTTGTAGACTTTGAGCCCAGAAAAAGCCTGAAGCTCAGCCAGTCTGACCTTCTACATAAAACAAACTGCATAGGTAGGTGGTTTTTTTTCCAGTTTGCTCTATGTGGAGCCTCTTGCATCTCACTGAATTTTGTCATCCAGAAACACATTCAGGTTTGATCTGAAAACATCCAGATTTGCAGAACCTGGTCCCCTTGTGTGAAAGATTAATTGCTGAAGAAACTGTGCTTTGTTTCTCAGTTGAATTTGACTATAACTTGCTTTTGGTTTTGCATAGGAATTCTCTGAGTTAAGTTGTCCCTTAATCACACCTTTATTCTGTGTTGAGTTACTCATACCCCAAGCTCAAATGCAGTAAACAAAACAGAAGAGGTATTTATTAAGTGTTTTGGAGTTTTTCCCCCACTTAACTTCTATTTCTATTTATAATCACTTTGTGGCTGTTTGTTTAAATGTAGGCAGTAATGCAGGAAGTAGATATTCTAGAATTAGTTTCTCTGGTGTCATAAAAAGAACATTATATTTCTTGCTACTTCCTTGCTCGTCTAAAGATGGCATGGGACCTTTCTGCTTATAGCATCATGCTAGAAGCTCAAATTAAACCAATGGTTGACTAATCCCTAAATAATTTTCAGTGTCACAGCTTTTCACAACATTCTCGCATTCTCTGTGCAAAGGTAGCAAAACTCAACTTGTAGTTGTACATGTACGTGCTTTGATTGAACAGGCCTGGCTTCTGAAACTGTTCAATATGATGGCAGTGTCATCATTATTAATCATGCTGCCAATTACAGCGTCATCTGTAAATTTTATTAGCAGGGATTTTATATATACTTTTGGCATGCATAACAAAAGTGAATCTTTCATACAATTATTGATGATTCCTTTGATAAATTAGAACATTTGAAATGAAGAAGAAAACGACCATCTCTTTTAGCGAGGGGGTTGGGGCTGGGATAGGGCAAGGAGAGGCAGTGTATTAGCATTAAAAAAAACTACTTTGAGCGGAGATAGTACAGACCACAGTGCCCTGGGTATGAATCCAGGCTGCAAAGCAACAGGATCTACCCTCTAGGGAACCGTGTTGTCACTAAAATGGCTGAAGGAACTGACACGGAGGCCAGTTGGAAGAAGTACCATCTGCATCTGAGATTGACAGGCAGCCTTTAGGGTCTGTTGCTATCATTTGTGACTTCAGCAACATTAGGAATCCAGTTATCCAGTTTCATCTTGTGCAGTCAATAGATTCCACACCCTTTCCTAGGCTCCATCTGCACTTCTCTATCTGTGAAAATACTTTATGTGTTCCTGCGGATATACAAACAGAGTCTACAGGATTGTTCAGTTACTTTATGTGGTCATTAAAAGAAGTACAATAGGGAAAAAAATTGATGTTGAAAGGAAATGCGTGTCTTCAATTAAATTCATTCTGGCTTTTTTAAAAAGTGGATGTTTTCCATGGCCTCATTTCAGCAAGGTGTTTGATCATGTACATAAATTTAACCTTGTGAGTCATTCTTTTGAAGTCAATGGGCGCTGCTTGTACTTAAGCTGCACAAATGCATAAATACCTTGTTAAATCAGGGCCTATGATACTTACAGCCCAGTCTCCATCCTTACACCACTGCAGAGATGCTGTTTCTCAGACCAACTTCTCTTTCATGCCATCTGCTCCAAGAAGAAAGGATAGGGGGAGGGAGGAAGCCCATGAACAATGGAGTGATTATTCTCAGTTACTGTGAAATAGATGAACTCCACCTGCTATTTCTGTCACTTAAACCTTGGCTGACATAGTGCAGCAGTGCACTGTGCACAGCAGACCTCTGCATCCCTCACGCTACAGGCATGCAGATCCAGAGGGCCCTTGAGCCAGGCCATTACAGAGCCCACTCTGCCTGCAGCAAGGTGTAAGCCAGGAGTTCTAGCAAATGTTACAGAGAGTTTTCAGTAGTAGATCAGTCCTATGAAAAATTGCCTTTTTTTGTTTGTTTGTTTGTTTTGCTTTTTCCTTGTCTATTCAGTTAAAGGAGAAACTGAGGTTCTCTCTGAAGAGCTACTGGGGCAAACTCAGAAGCTGAGCAGCTCAGCTCTGCACAGCATCTCTGGGGTCAGTGAGGACCACAGCACAGGTGGAAAGCTGAGGCACATTTCTGTGCCTTTCTGTACCCTTTCCACCTGTTCTCCCCAAGTCTAGTAGTTTGGACATAATTTGCAGGTTTCTGTATATGTGTCTTCTTTATTTCATTCTCTTCCTGTAGAAAGTAGAATTAATGGAAGCATTTAAGGCAGGAAACCTTACTTCCTTGGAATCAGAGAATTTTTTTTCTGCAAAAATCAGATTTTGTTTAAATTGTGAAGTCTGTTGTAAACTAAAGTGGGTTTTTTGGTTTTGTTCTTTTTTTCAGGTTTTTGTTGTTGTTTTGGCATTTGGTTTGGGGTTTTTTTTGTTTTGTTTTTTTATTCTGGATTTATTTTTGGTGTTTGTTTTTGTTTTGAGAAAAATACTCTGACTGAAAATTCAAGAGTAGTTCTAGATACCAGCACTGGTATCTACTGCTTTGGTAGTTGTTCATTGTATAGGGTTCTAAGTGGCTTTACAGATTCCTCAGAGGTAAACAAGACTGCAATACATCAATAATTTCCCTTTAGAATTTCCAGTTCTCCTGAATTTGCCTTTAAAAGTGTGCACTTTGGCTATTGTAATCTACATCTTGCATCACATATAGTTGTAATGATCAATTATTTTAAATTGGGAATTTCCATTCCAATACACTGTAAATAGAATGGTGGAGCTGTGGCCAAATTACAATTTGGGCATGCTAGTCTGCTGAATGGAGCTCAGACACAAGCAGTAATTATCAATCTTCCATCATTTTCAGTGCTGACGCACAAGTTTTTGCTGCTTCCCTACAGGGCTCTGCTACTTTTTAGCAGCCAGCATTGGACATCTGTCACACATACTGTATGTCATAACAAATAGATCATTACAGAAAAAAATGCAAACTAAAAATGTAGAAAAGCAGAAAACATTACGATTATTATCCCTGGGTGTTGCTATAACACTATCAGAATAAATCCCAAATACATTTTTATTATTTTCTTTGTGAAACTGACTGTATTATAAAATCTCATTAAAGCTTGTAAATGTAGTGTACTCTCTTTTATGGGCTACTTCATATTTTCTGAGTGGCAATACATGCAAGTACATGAAAACATGGCAATACATGTGGGCACCAGATTGTTGGGCATGCATTTTTATGACACTATGGGTGTGTACTTCAGTCATCTTATCTTGGTATAGTTGAAAAGCATCGGCTGTGAGCAAATGTTTGCTGCACAAACAGCTATGGTGGTAAAGACATTCTTTTCCCCAGCAGCTCGTTGCCACTCTCCACCAGAGGTCTTTAGGAGCAGCACAGGGAGATGTTTGCCAGCAGTGACACAGGCAAAACTGAGCTGGCACTGGGTACGTTGTAGTTGACCTCCTGAGTTCCCATGGAGCCATATGCTCCTAATTCTGACAATAATATCGTAAGTCACTTGATAATTGAGGTTGGGTGCAGAGAGCTGGCACTTGTATCCATGTGATTGTTCCCCCTTTCGTTTAAAACCTAAATAAAAGGTAGAGATTTTACTTTGAAAGGAGAAGAGCAAGGTAAAAGTAACCCTGGTGCATGTTAGTAGTGAGAAGGCTGAGGAAATGTACTACAGTTCTTGTACATATATGCACATATATATGTTATCTATGTGTTTTAATGTATAATAATTATTGTTGTTTTATAATGTTAGTTTCAACACATTACTGCTGTTCAACACAATACAGAATGTGTTTTTTGCTACTATATTTTGATATTTTTTATTATTTCTTCTGCAACACTCTATTGACCTGTAGCACTGAAGAGGTAAGCTGATACTTTAATTTTTAAACTTGTGCAGATTATGTATTATAATGTAGCTAGCTTGCATTAACTGGAAATAAGTTTTTTTTTTTTAAATTCAGAAATACAGCTAAATCTTGAGTATGCTGGGTAGATTTTTTTGTTTGGTTTGCGTGTCTGGGTTTTTGCTTAGAAGGTGGGCAGAGTGACTGTCATTTTGAAGGTTTTGATTGAATAAGCCTGTTTGTGTAATGAAATTACCCCAGGTTGAGGTATTTGTTTCTTTCCTGTCAAGAAAGTATTGCCCATTAGGTTGTTTACCACCACCCTACTGATGCTAGTTTTCATAGAATTTAATGACAGCAAGAAACAAAGGCAGGCTAGAAGGGTTGTATTTTGGAAAACAGTAATTCTGAAAATAACCTGAAAGGTCCCTGCATTTAAAGGAGTGTACTTGAGCATTTGGTGCTTTGAGGAGGATCCAAGAGCTCCACAACTCCTGGCTGCAACTGGAGGATGCTGAGCGCAGGGAAAGCCATGGCCTCCATGTATTCAGCACTGGTGTGAAATCTGGTATTCAAAGCTTAAAGCAGTCTTTACAACTGAAAAGAGTTTAGGAAGAATCTGATGATTCCTGAAAGTGAATTATAAAGAACTGGGTTCCTGTAGCTCATCTACTGTAGTCCAGGTATCAGGGGATTCTACAGCTGAGCAAGGTATGTTGGACAAATAACACTGTTAGCTGGATGCAGGAGGATGAGAAATACGACTGTTCGTAAAAGTGACAGTGACCAACTGTAGAGTAATTTGCATATGATTTCAGAGGATTCCTTGTTGCTTTCCATCAGATTTTGATGTCTCTGAAAACCATGTGTTTGGTTTGAGGAAAGAAGCTAGTTATAAACTGTGCAGAAGACCTTCAGAGTGCTCTTGATATGAGAGTGAACTTGATTCATACTGACGAACAAGGGAAAAATAGAAATCTTTACAATCGGTTGGTTGTATCACTGTGTTTGTTTTTCTGTTATAGATAGTGATGTCCATGGAGCTGCCATAAGTCCTTTACACTGTATGCATTTCTCTGCAGAAAGAAGATGTTTGTACCTAATGTCCTAGACAAGACCTTTTGAAACAGTTTTATTTTGTGCGAATAAGAGCCCTACAAGGTGCTAAAATTTTTAAAACTTGGTGGACTAGATAATTAACATTTTGCCTCATTTGCACCTCTGAAACCTTCCATTTCCATGTCTTGCAGTAAGCATCTTTCTGATAATGTCAGGCACTGCATAATGGAAGAGTGCTCTAATTTCAGTTTCTTATTAGTAAACAGGAAAAAATAATAAAAATGGGTTACTTCCTGCTATATTTCATTTAGCTGTTAAATACAGTGCTAATGTATCCTCATGGAGAGAACCTTCAGAAAATATAGAAGCATTCCTATTCTGCATGGGCAAATTTAGAATTAACAGATGTTTTGTGAATTTCTCTTATTTCATGATTTTTATCCAAAATGCCATGTAAAGATGAGGATGGCAAATAGCTCTGGTATTGGGAAGCCACAGCTCTGCAGTTAGGTACTGAACTGAGCTGTTTACACAGGCTGCTTAAACCACTGCTGCTGGCTGACGGGAGTGCAGAGCCCCTCTGCAGGGGGAAGGGATGCCCAAATCCCTACCCTCATACAGCTTGTACTGCTTGCTTGTGAGTCTGGCTGGCTTAGCCCTGCAAGATGGGAGAGAAGGAAGAGATGATGGGGGAATAATAACCAGAGACAGCCCTTACTGTGGGGACCTTTAGGCTGACAATTCCCCAGCTGGCACAGATTTGCTCCAAGACTCATTGTTCCACTCATGTTTTCCTGCTGCTGACTTTGAACTCCCATTTCTGCCTCCTGCAAAGTGCACATCTGTGCTCTGCCATCCCAGAACCCTGAGCAGTGCTGCCGTTTACGGTGGGTAGACCTAGTTTTGCTAAGGAATACGGTCAGTGGCACACTCTATCTTCCCAAATGCAACTGAGAAAATGTCTTCATAGAGGCTATTATACTGCTTTGAGGGGCAAAAGGCAGTCATGGGAATTTTTGTCTCATTCACCAGAAGCATGAATTTCCCAGTGTTCTGTAGACCAGACACTCTGTTTCTTGCTCTTGGCACAATGCCTGAACTGATTCACGTATATAAGGGTAGGAGAGGGAAGACGCATTAAACAATGGCAACAGCTTCTCATGTTGACAAAGTGTCTGGCCGTTTTATGCAACTCCTAACCTTCTACTTAATTCCACTCTCCCAACAAAGTGAACCAATGCTGCTATAAAGCAGGCAATGCTGTGGATGGATGTGGCACGTGGCATTGGGCTTCCTTGTCACTCTGGGGATGATACCTGTGCAAGCACAGTCACCACTGAGACCTTGAATAAATTGTTTTATTCTCATCCTTGGAGCAGGGAAGTTTACTTTAGGCCCTGTTGTGGAGAAGCTTTGAGCCTCATTGCGCTCGTGCCACTGGATTTGTCAATTGGAAGCTGAGTATTATTCACTGTTACAATGCCTGTGGCTGCGTTTCAAGAATTGCAGTCAGGGGAGGTGACCCTTCCCCTCTGGTCAACATGGGCAAGACCACACCTGGAGTGCTGGTCCAGTTTTGGGCTCCCTAGTACAAGGGAGACATGGTCATAGTAGAGAGAGTCCAGCAAAGGGGCACTAAGATGATGAAGGCATTGGAGCATCTCAAATGAGGAGAGACTGAGAGAGCTGGGACTGGTCAGCCTGGAGAAAGGACTCTCAGGGGATGTCATCAATGTACACAAAAATCTGAGGAGAGGGTATAAAGAAGAGGAAGACAGACTCTTTTTCAGTGGTGCCCAGTGACAGGACAAGAGGCAGTGGACACAAACAGAAAGATAGAAGGTGTTCCCTCTGAACACCAAGAAACACTGTTTCATGGCGAGGGTGACTGACCACTGGCACAGGTAGCCCAGGGAGGCTGGAAGATATCCCTGGAGACATTCAGAAAATGCCTGAAAATGGTCCTGGGCAACTGGCCCTGGGTGGTCCTTCTTGAGCAGAGGGTTGGATAAGACAATCTGCAGAGGTCCCGTAAAGCCTTAACCATTTTGTGATTCTGTGACTTATGTACCATTTTACAATCAATAAGTCATTTCCAGTTAATATTTGAATATACAGCAACCTTTAATGTATTGAGAGCAGCAAAAGACATAGAGGTAACTGGTTGGTAGGAATGGATTTCAAATGGCAACATGAAATGTGCAATTAGAACAGCAATGTGAACACATCACTATGCGATGAACATTAGAGATAAAAGCCGTTTTTAATCTTCATCCAAAAGAGGTTTTCTGTTCATCTTAAGCAGTAGTTGCATTTCTCAGGAGAAGCTTGCCATCTGTCTCCCTTATTTCACAGTGTTGTCCTTTACAGAAACGTGGGAGCTCTCCTGGATGTGTGCAGGGGAAAGTAGGCCTATGCCCTTCCCAATATATCAGTCTGTGATGGATTAAGTCATACAGGCTTGTTGCATAGGAAGTATGGGCTGAGCTTTTCAGCTCCTCATATTTCCTGTTCATCTGCAATGCACCTTAGTTCCATCTCCTCTTTCACCATGTATAGCACTGACAGGACACTGAAAACTATACAGACCTCCCTCTTCCCTTTAATATAATTGTTGTGGGGTTTGCATCGAATCTCAAACCTTTTTCCACATCTAATAAGAAGACTTACTGCAAGACATGAAATAAAAAGAACCTTTTTGTTGTGTTTCTTTGCATCAGAATTGAATATAAACCCATCGACTATAGCTTTAGACTAATTAAGTCTCTCTAATGAGTTCCCTTCCTGTTATTGCAAAACATGGACAAATTGACAGAAATATATACATTTGATTTTCAAAATGGATCATGAGGATGAAAGCAATGATAATATTAATTTAACTTGGAAACCTCTGGTTTAGCCTTACTAATATACAGATTAGTCTCCTAAAAGCTGCTTTTATTTGTTTGTGGCTGTAATTTGGACTGGAACTGAAAAAACAGGAAGACTTTCCTCAAACGATTTCTTTTGGGCTGGGCTTTAACTTCCAAATTTCAGAACAAAGGAAATTTGTATTTCAAAGTTTATAAACACCTGGAAGTGAATCTTATAATACAAGGCCTGTCAAATGCTGAACTATCATCACTATTGCAACACTATAATATTTTAGTTAGATGCTTATCATGTTTAGCTTTAATGAAAATACAGTGCTGTTTAAAATCACAGACTTCTGTGTTTACTCTTATGAGATGAAGTGATGTAACTACACACTTAAACAGTGTTGGTGGAGGTGTTTTGTGTCAGACATATAATAACATACTTGTACAGTACATGGGCTCAAGAAGACTTCTAATAAAACAGACATTCAAAGCACACTGAATAATTAAAAAACATTTTATATGCACTACTTTTGTCATGTCATATTTAAAGGTATTACTTGGCTTCAAAAGTGCTTGGATTTACCAGTTGTTACCTTCATGGTTTACTTTATGATTTCAATTGCTGCCTTGCAATCTAATATGCAGGGCCGTTTATAATGCCTTGTGATCTCATATTCTTCATTTCTGATTAAGCCTTTCTGGCCTTGCCACATGGAAAAACATGGGTTTAAAATTTTTTTATCAGTATATTGGTGTGTTTAGTCACAGATTTTTACTGATGACTGAATAAATGAGACTTTGGGATTTCTCTGTTTAAAGTGGTTGGAGCAAATTCCAAATCAAAGGAGATAGAACTGGCCTTTTATGACTTGAACGGGCTGGGTTTTCTTCACAACTCTTACATAGGTTTCAACAGATCCTTTGTATATTTCACAGAAATATTTCAAAGTAAAAACTTCTATATCCTCCCTTAACATAGTATGAGACTTGAGGTAAAAGAACACAGATATTTTATTTCAGATTCATATGCTCTGCTTTAATCTACTGCCCTTTAAAGTATAACCCCTTATAGAAGGTTCCAGGTTGTCTTCTGCTTTCATTGCAATGTACACTACCTTTTTTTTTTTTTTTAACATTTCATTTTAACAACATTTATGAGCATTGTAATTTTTTTAGGACAGAATCCTGAAAGATGCTGAGGACCAATATTTTCCATATTTTTCAGTGATAAGTGACTTCTCTGACATTCTCAGGAGTCTGATCATTATACCAGTATATAGCAGATGGACATGACAGAGGGTGAGCTTTGGCAGCACCGTAAGGCAGATACCAACTTTACTATGACCATTTCCGAGGGGGAGACAAGCACTCCAGCAGAACTTCAAACTGCTACTTTCAGTTTATTCTGGGGGTCCTTTTTTTAGTTGCCTGTTACTGTGGTATTTCTAATAGCGACAGATAAACAATCAGTTGCCCAAAACACTACACTTGTCTTATTTGAATATTTGTGAAGTATTACACATTTATGTAGTTTGCATGAGTGTTTGTACTTTTTTCAGTTAAACTGAATTACTGTTCTTAGTTTGGCAATAAGAATAGTGTATCCTACTAAGAAAGTCTAAAAAATAAAACCCCAAAACAATGGCGTGCATATACAGGCCATTATTTTGATTAAAGAATAAATATAATAGCTATTTGTGATTGAAATAAATGAAGCAGCAGTATATTTTATATAGGATTCATCACAAAGTTTGAATAAGTAGGAAATTCTAATGCAAAATAATTTTGTACTGAGACTGCAAAATTTTAAAGACTGGAAATTAAAAATTTGTTTCCATGTAGATCTCTTTGTGAAGAAAAGAAATGTAAAATCTTTTTCTATTCCCCTTTCTTTCAGAAATACCAGTAGAAATATTTTTTTTAAATGCATTAAACTAATTGTATACATATTCTGACTTTTATGCATGAAAACTTCAGTGCTTTCACAAAAGCTGTGTTTTAAGAAGTATCAGAATCCCTGTGTATCTTCAAAGAGACATAAACTGGAACAACTCAGTTCTTTTTCCTAGGAAGAGTTCATAGGTGAGATGAGAGGTGGTGGAACATATTTAGAAAAATCATTCACAGCAACTCCTATGGAATCTAGGAACTGTGTAGGAAAGGTTCGTGCAAGCTCCCTTGGGATTGTTATAGGCATTTGTGTATTTCAGCTTTGCTAAGTTAAGACTTTTGTTTAATGTCATCACTGACTACCATGAGAAAAATAAAAATTTTAAGACTTCTGCAAATGTAAAAAATCAATCATTTTTTAATACTTCTGGTTCAGATGTAATGTTCAGTTAACCTGGAACAGCTTTGGGAGCCTTCATGCAAGGGACAATATTTATGCAAGAGGATGCAAAAGTTGTGCAGATAATGAAGAATGACTATTAAGAACTGATTTTCTGTTATAACACTAGCTTTTATTTGAACCACTAGTAGGAAAAAAATTATTATATAACTTTTTTTTCTTTTTTTTCATGGCTTTTTAGGTCTAACTGTGCAGAAAATATCCGTAAACACATCTTGCATACAGGAAAGCATGAAGGAGTAAAAATGTATAACTGTCCTAAATGTGACTATGGAACCAATATCCCTGTGGAGTTTCGTAACCACTTGAAAGAACTACACCCAGACATTGAAAATCCTGATCTGGCATACTTGCATGCTGGTAAGGTCATTCCTCTCTTTGCTTACAAATTCTTCTCTTTTCTATATGTACATGTTTAAATGATTGTAATAAGAAAATGAGAAGTTATGTTATCATCGTTTATTCTGTTATTATCATTTATTCTGAAGAAGAACAGAATTTAAAATGGGCTTAATCCTCTTCAAGTTTTCACTAGGGTTGAAGGTTATGCATTAAGCACTGAAATCCATTCATGTTTCACAAGCAAAGCTTGCAGTGCAATAAATAAACATCAGAAGTGCATGCTATTTAGATGCTTCATATTAAAATCTAGTTGAACTTTTATAGAGAAATATTTTTTAACATTTGTCTTAAGTCTCTCCACTCACACTGTTCCCCCAAGAACAGAAAAACAAAATTCCATAGGAAATACAGTGACAAATTAATGTACTTAAAACATTCTTAGATTTCATTACCAAAAAGTAGACAGTGTTTGGCATTAAAGATAGAACTGCAGAGATCAATCAATAACTTAGATATATGTTTTCAGGCTTTGTGTTAGAGAACACACACAGAAGTCACTGGAGGAATGCAAAACAAAACCGTTGCTTTGGAAAAAGGAATTAAAAGAAGAAATTTGGAGTGTTTTCTCTTTAGGAACAAGGTTTTTTGTTGGTTTCATGTATTTTACAGGTTCTACAGTTCAGAGTAGAAGGCAGAAGTTTAATGGGAGCATCAGATTAGGAGAAAAATAAGAGTTCCATGGCAGGAGGTTAGGAGAAATAGCACAAAATTAGGCTGCAGCTTGAATGAAATGTGATCTTAACTTGGGAGAAGCAGATAACTTAGACATCACTGGGTGGGAAGACAAGTCAGAGCAGTGGGAAAAAAGAACAGATGGTGAGAAGAAGGAGTTGGGGAATCCAGAGGAGGAAGAAGCTATGTGGGCCAAATTCTTCCTGAGATGCAAATTAATCT
The DNA here is from genome assembly GCA_013396775.1 of Cephalopterus ornatus. Classification (NCBI taxonomy): domain Eukaryota; kingdom Metazoa; phylum Chordata; class Aves; order Passeriformes; family Cotingidae; genus Cephalopterus; species Cephalopterus ornatus. The sequence goes on along the minus strand of VZRE01003905.1, from coordinate 158,129 downwards.
TCCATTGAATTACTACTGTTAGTACTCCTGTGTCAGATTTTAATTTTCTTCTCTAAGGAATCGATCTCAGTTTTTGAGACCCTCATACCCGTAAAAAAACACAACGTGAAGAGCTTTCGTTCAGCTCTGTGCAGTGTGTACACTCTAGTTATTTTAAAACCTCTCAGTCTTTTCAAAATGACTGCTTGCTTTCCTGACTAGAGACAGTGTATTATTTGTACCATATATTTCTATTTGCCAAGTATTCCACTTCATTTTGGAACCAATCATCATGTCATGTCAGCATATGGTGGATAATATCTGGATGTGCAAACAAAATGCCAGTTGGCGGAATACCAATTTCAAAATAGGTCAGAAAACTGATCACATTTCACCATAGTTCTCACTGAAGCAAATGCATATTCAACTCAGAGCTTAAATGCAGACACTGTTGGATTTTTACTACAATAATCCCACTTAATATGAAAAAATCAAATGCTTTCGGTAGACAGATAGACAGACATAACACAGAAAGCTATAACACCGGAGTTAGAATCACTAACATCCCAAAATTACAAATGTTTGTGTACCTTTTCATGTTATTTGTTCAAGACTGTATCTGGGTAAATTAATTGTTCGTTGTAGCATGCTGCAGTTAAAACTATTCAACTCCCTTGTCTTGGCAACATAGGAAAATAGTCATCAATGTGTTGTGTACTAATGATATCTTATTTCTAAGATAAGATATATCTTTATATCGTTTTTATACTGTAGAAATCCCCTTGCACTAAACAGGGTACTGTACAAATATATTATTACTAGCAAGAACTGATTGTAACCTAATTATTGCCAGGCTAGCCTAGAACTGGAATACAACAAAAGTGTTGAAATATTGTTTGCATAATATCGTTGCTAAAATAAAATACTGTATTTTCCTTTCAAGAAAAGAGACTAGTAAAGAGGAACCTAGGTGATAATTGTGTATTCATATCAGACTTAAATTAAAGGGAGTTTCTTTTCATCTTTTCAATCCATTTATGACTGCTGGACATCCGAGAGTTAAAAGTTTTAGAGAAGAATTTTAGAGGAATGAAGGACAACTCCCGTGCCCTGGCTAACATCCCTTATAAAAATGAGATTTGTTCTGTGGCTGGTTCACGGTTACTGATGACTTATTGGTCATTGGCTGCAGCCACAGAGAATCTACAACACGACATACAACCCTTTAGGATGATAGGAGTATGAAAGTGTCATACAAGATTGATTTTTTTAACTTAAACATATTTGTCTGTCTTTTGTGTTCTAATACTGCTTTGTAACAGGAAAACCAAACCTTTTGCTACTTTGAGCAGATAGAAATAGAGTAAGTCTCATCACTGGTAAAGAGACAGACAGCAACTCCAGCTACTTTGCAGGACAGTCAGAAACTCCTCACCAGGAATGGAGCTGTGGGGTACCTTTAGGATGTGGCTGGGAGTAAAAATCAAGTCTGTTTCTCATCTATGAAATTTAGATTGACAGTTGGACTTCTCATTTAAAGTTAATGCTCTTTATAATATAATGCTGTAATATTAGTTTTTATTTAGCTTTCTTTAGCAGCCACTATATGCATTTATGGGGTCAGTGGTAGTCACGAGCTTGAAGAAGCTGCATTTCTGAGGGAGAGGCTGTGGAATGTGGCAGGCAAAACAAGTTGGCTTCTACATGAGTAAGGATGATGCTGTAATTGAAAGGTGTTTCAGAACTTCTGTTCTGCATCTTTCAGATTCTATATAATGTGAGAAATTAATATCTGGAAATCCCACAAAACCAGGTCTTCAGACTTTCTTTCCTTATTTTACTGTAGTCTCCCTCTGTCATAGAGTTGTAACAATGTAACTATATTCCTTATAAACCTTATATGTTCTAAAACAATAACAGTCTAGATTCTGCTTTTGTCTTCAATTTTCAAACTGTGCTGCATTTGAACAAGAGGCCTTTAATGCACACAAGCCAACAGACATATATGCATCTGCACATAAAACTGTAGACTGAATTTGCTAGATCACACTTCAAAAACGGGTTTATGCATTTAACCTCTAATTTTTTATACAAATCATCAAATCTGTTTTTTAAAGTGTCATTGTGTGTCATTGTGCAAGAGCTTTGTGCCTATTTCTTCATATTCTCTGACCTATTTTCTCAAAGACTGTGTTAAAATTGCAATTTTATTTGAAAAAAAGCCAGAAATCCAGAGACTGTTAATCCATTATCCACAATTTTAATTTATTTTCTTTTTAAAATCACATTTAAAATAACGATAGATCTTATTGCTGTTCTAAGAACATAAGTGGGCTTACTAGCAAGCTCAGGAATCTTGCAGTTAATGGTTTAGTCATAGAAATTTGGTTCCAGTGGAAGCTGTTTACGTATATTCTTGTTATCAATGCGCAAATCTGAAAATATGTCATTACAAATGGAAAATGAATACAATAGAAGAGTGAATTGTCATATCATGTCGGTGACTATCAATTTAGCGGTTTTTCTAAAAATGAGATTATTTGATTAAAAAAAAATTCTGATTTGCTTGGTTTGGGCTTGTCTGTATTGCAAGTCTCAAAGCAAGCTGAAGAAATCTTTTGATTGATTCTTGTATGCATTGAGTATGCACTGAGTATGCAACCGATGCTACATTGCAATACTGAGTTGAACTGAGCCTGAATATTTTGACAAGTGGTGCAGGGGAAGAGCCCATACCTGCGGTAGAAGTTGCCAGGGCTCAGTTCTCCAGCTATCTTTCTCAGTGCTGTGTCTGCATCGGAGCAGCATCACTTGGTAGTGATAATTTCAGTTTGAACTAAATGTTCATCATTTAGGAACTCTTGTCTTATAAACATTATGATACTATTATGATGCATTATTTATGTCCAAACAGTGTAATGTCTATGGCTGAACATCTCCATTATTACAATAGGTGCAGAGCCCATGGCACCTCACAGTGTGCATAGTAGTCTTCTGTGGATACTAAACTAGTCATAAGGCAAAAACCTCTTCAGAGAGAAGAGGAACAGTTTGCTCATTATTGGTTTTGTGATAATGTTGAAAGTTATGTGATGATACGGGTTTTTTTTTTCAATATTGTTATTTCCATGCTGCACTGTAAAAAGTGAAGATGATCTCCAAAAATGAATGCTACTCTAGGAAGTCAGAATAACCCAGTTTTTTAATGAGCAAAAGATATAATGGTCTTGCTTTTTGTCCAGGTTTCCTCATGTGCAAAACAGGTGCAATGCCTAAGCAGTTTGAATCACAATGGTCTTGTTTGAAAATGGCTTCACAACAATCAACCATGTGATTAGGGAACTGCTTAAGACATTGAACAGAAAAATTGGTGATGTTTAATTTAGAAGTAGCAGTCATACAAAGTCTTTCTTGTAAGTCTTAAAAAAAAAAAAAAATCAGTGAAGGCAGATCAATTCATTGTACTCCTTGGCAAGTTTTTGTTTGTTTGGGGTTTTTTTGATAGGGATACTATGCTTGCAAAGCACACACAATCCAGCGTGCTCTGGGAGAGTCTGCCACCCAGAGCAGGGGTGGTGGATTGCTTACTCTTATGGATCCTGGCAGAACTAAAAGCGTGAGCTGCTTCCCCGGGCTGCACAGACATGTTTTGGAGAATGCTTGGAAGTACAGTTTTGTGTGCCTGTGCCTCCACGAAAATTATAGGTGCCTCTGGGGTTGGGCATGCACAGAACAAAGATCGTGACGACTGTGTTTTGGCAGTTGGCTGCCTACATGGTGATTGAACGCTTAGTGTTCATGAAGAGTTACATAATTCATGACCAAATGATAGATAGGTACTTGATTATAGTGTATGAGTTGCTTCACAGAGAGAAAATATCAGACATGAGCTACTCTTAGTCTAGCTGAGAAAAGCCTAAGTAAAATCAATTACTGTAAGTGTAGTCAGACAAATTGAAATGAGAAACAAGGTGCAAACACTTAAATATGAGGTCAATTGAGCTCTGGCAGCAACTAGCAGAAGAAATTATTCCTGTTCTGTTCCTTTGAGCCTTGAGAAGACTGGATGTCTTTCTGGAAAATAGATTTTAGGGGGGCCCAACATTGCTAGGTTCACTGCAAAACTTGTGGGGCTTTGATATACTGGAAGTCAGACTGTCATCTACTGGTCCTTTCTGCTCTTAAATCTTCAAATAGTTTAAATCTACAGCCTCTCGGTAAGGGCTGTGTTTGTGAATCTAAAGTGTTTGGGTGTTGTGATAGCAATGGAGTAGCTGAGGAGACAGCTAAGCCCCCCAGAGTGTTCTTTCTCGGAGAGACAACATGCCCATCATCAGTGCTGAAATCTTACTGTCTTTGAGACTGGGTGGTAATACACTTGTCTAAACTGTTTCTTTCTGGTATGTCATTAAACCCTTAATAAAATACGTCAGAACATACATTTATTTATTTGCTTAACGTGTTGGAAGAATCGTTATGAAATTCTGATCTTTTGCCTGGCAGTTCCTGTACTGTGTTATTGGGTCCTGAAATCTGAAATCAATGAAAAGGCAGTTCAATTAATCATCTGTTCACTAAACTGGGCCTATATCTTACATCCTTCTTTTTTGAATAGGGGAACAGAGTTAGGGGATGTTTTAGTTCTTTCCAGAGAGCAGTGAAAATGAGAAAAATTTACTTCAAGGTCTCTTTTATTTGTGCTTGCAAACTTTAAGTGCACTTTTCAAGAGGCCACACATTTCTCGTTCAGTTTCTTTAGCTTTTGAGAAACAGAGCTGTACTAGCAACCTGCAGCATGATTACATCATCAACAAGGGACAAAATTGTGATCCTATCAGTTGTAACAGTTGCAATATTCATGAATGGAATTCTGAAAGTTCAAATAGTTAATCCCAAATAAAATTGTGATCTTTATCCGACTTGACAGCTACATTTATCAAATTATTAAGAGGAAGAATTGATTGCTAAAAGTTATGGTGTGATCTATTATGTGATTTTATCAAAGTATAACTGTATTACCAAGTGGAAACTGCAGACTTATTCAGAATGTGAATTGGACAAACAGAACCTGATAATATAGCAATTATACTAGGATCCTAGTGCTTTTCTGTTTTTAAATTTTTCTCTTTTTTTTCTAATCCTTTCTTTTGCATCTTCTGATTCTTTAGTGGGAAATATGGAGTTGAAAAAATAGGAAAAGTGAAATAATAAAGGCCTGTTTGCTCTTATGCTCTCTGAATTTATCAAACTACAAAAATAAAAAATCAGTAAATGTTACTTATCAATGAAGCAATGGAAATACAAATCAGTTGAGTACTTAGGCAAACTTGTAATTCATACCTGATGTAAAGCCTCCAAAGAAAGGATGTACAGTTTTGTGTGCAAGCATATTTAACACTTTTCTTGGAACAGTTAATGTTCTTAGTCTTTATCACTGTTTAAATAAAACATTTTAAATTCTGTCATTTGAAACAATATTAAAATTGTCATTGCTAGATATAGGCAAATCAGGAGCAAGCTTTTACAGCAGCGATATTGCTTGGGTTTCTAGTCAGATAAAACATTATTTTTGATGGCTGGTATACTTTAAAAAAAGAAAAAGGCAGCAGCAGCTCTGCTTCAAATAGGTTTGCTCTTGTCATAGCTATTAGTGCCAGTCTTTCAATAGCATGTCATGTTGATTGGCAGACAATCCCTTTCCTCTTTTGTGAAGAATAATAATTTTAGTGTGTGCTTGAAATAAAAACCTAGTATAAGTGATTTTCTGTTTATAAAAGAGAAAGCCAGGTTCCTTATAACGTATGTAGATTACGTATTATTGTGTTTCAGGAAAAATTAATCTATGTTTTAAAAAAATCCAAGTCATTTGTTTATTTTTATAGCTGTCTTCTGTTAGAAGGCATTGTATGCCTTGCAGAGATTCCATAGCCAGTATTTTTATCTGGGTGGTCATGACATCAGAGTTGGTGCTTTCCAGGTAGCAAGTGATGTAGAAAAAAAATTGGGGTCATGAAAGTATTTTTTCTCTTTTTTTTTTTTTTTTCCTAGGATGTAGCTTTTTCTACTGCTGTTGAAGAGCACAGGGACTCCTTTTGTAGTCCCTTAGTTGCTTTTCGTGAACAATCAGCATATATTGCTGTGAGTGACATGAAAGAAGGTGTTGAAATATTTTGATGCAAATATTACGTCATGTAATATTCAAAGCACACCACTATTAATATTAGTTACATCCTTTAAGTGAATGGTATTGTCAGCTAAGAGTGAAAGCCATGAGTTTCACTAAAGAAAAAGTTGTTCAGAATATAGTTTTAAATGAAAAGGAAAATATTGCCTAGACCACAGTCTGGAACACCTCTTAGCACCTCTGATTAGTATATATTAGTATAAGGGGTGTCATGCCTTGTGCTGTTTTTCCATCAGAGAGTCAGCAATAAGGTGCAGGGCTGTCTCACAAGAGGTTTTCATTTTGTGTGGAGCACCAATAACAAGTAGTTACAATCCTGCATTCTGTTCAATGCCTTTCTGTCCACGGCCCCCTGCGCTGGTGATTCCCCAGCAGTTGTCATTCCTCTCTGAAGAACTATCCCAGTTCGTAACGAGGAGACTAATTTTTTGTGGTGTGAGCTTTTACTCCTGAGCAGCTTGAATCTTTTTGCCCATGTCTAAATGTTTACTCTGGGTGTTAGCATGTTCCTCCTTTTCTGTCGTTCCTCCCTATGGCATTCTAAGTTTCCAAGGTAGGAGCCATTTGGTTTTCCTGGAAGGGGTCAAAACCCTCATCAGTCCTGAAATTTTCTGTGAAGCCCTAATACCAACCTTGTATCTGCCCTCAAAACACCCTCAGACTGGCATCTGCTTTGCAAATTCCTTGCATTGCACTGGTAGCCACATGCCGGTTCTCTGCTGGTGTCCACAAAGACTGTTGCTTCTGCTAGGATGTCAGGTTCACCGATGAAAAAGAGGTAATCTTACTCCAAGCTACTATTTCATTATACTAATAGATAAAATATCCTTCATGAAGAACAAGACATATTATTGCCTATTTAGTGCTAAAAATAGGATATCCTAACATAAAACTTTTAAAGCAAGGCTGAAATATTTAAGTGCAGAAGTATAAGAAAGCCCTTAAGACACGACAGCCATCTAGAAAGACAAAAATATTTAATTCTGCTAGAAAATATGTGCGCATAATAGTATATGGCAAACATAAATCATAAAAGGAAACACTAGTATGGAAAAATCAGCATATTAAAATTCTGAGAAAAACACCAAAAAATGGGGTATGAGGGCCATCAAGAAAACTTCCCAAACAAACCAAAAGGAAGATATTAACTTTACAGGAGAAATAGAAAATAATGGTGTATAGTACCTAGGAATAATTCAAGATGTTATGTGGAAATTGTCCTATACTTTGAAGATTTAAATTGCTTTCCTATCAGAAGCAGCTCCTTTAAGAGTAGATCTCTTAGTGTATCATCCAGGGAAGTTATGCTGGAGCTCTAAGAAATATAAAGCTCTTAATTTTTTATTTTCATGAAAGTAAATGTAAAGTGTAAGATGAAACTTGAAGAACAAAATGAAAATTAGGATTTAAAATGTGTTGTGAATTTTTATATATATAATAGATAACACATAAATATTTAATTTTTTATTTTATTTATGTTAAACTTTAAATAATTATATAGTGCTAATTTATTATATAAATCATTTTATATAAATTTGATTTGTATGAAAATATAAATAATAAATATCTATAAATAAACCTAAATAATAAATTTCTCAACTGTGGCATCTCCATTATAGACTAATTATTTGCTTACTTCTAAAGTTGAACTAACTGTCCAAGACCTGTGGACACCATGTTTCAAACAAACACAGCAGAGTATATTTTGCCTACGTACTGCCACCATCTCTTGGGCTTTTTGACTGTGGCTGTACATTATTTAGAGGACCCTTTACATTTTTCTTCCTGTGAGATGTGACTAGTATTCCAACAAGCTGCACTAAAAGTACTCTTGATAAATAACTTAAATGATTAATATTTGTAAGTCTTCTTGCAAGTCGTTGTCTGAATTTTATTTTTTTTTTTGTAAATTATACAAAATAATTATTTGCTTGCTACACAAATTTTTATCACTGCACAAATAATAGCAAATAATTTCAGAATCAGGAAAATGTTGAAGTTGTGGTTTAACCCCAGCCAGCAACTATGTACCACGTACCAATCACTCATTCCCACCAATGGAGGAATGGCGGAGAGAATCAGAAAGGTAAAAGCGAGAAAGCTTGTGGATTGAGATAAAGACAGTTTAATGGGTTAAGCAACACAAGGAATTCATTCATCACTTCCCAGGGGCAGGCAGGTCTTCAGCCATCTAAAGGAAAGCTGGGCTCCATGATGCGTAACAGTGACTTGGGAAGACAAACGCCAGTACTCCAAACAACTCCCCACTTACTTCTTCTTCCCTCCACTTTACATGCTGAACATGACACCATATGGTATGGAATGTCCCTTGGGTCAGTTGGGGTCAGCTCTCCTGGCTGTGTCACCTCCCAGCTCCCTGTGCACCCCCAGCCTCCTCGCTGATGGGGTGGGGTGGGTGGGGTAAAAAGCAGAAAAGGCCCTGACACTGTGTAAGCACTGTCAATAACAAAAACATCCCTGTGTCACTGACACTGTTTCCAGCTCAAATCCAAAACATACCAGCTACTGGGAAGGAAATTAACTACCTCAGCCAAAACCGGTATGTAGATATTAAAGGACTGAATCAAAGTGTTAGTTGTCTGCTCACTGCTTTACTACTTTGGGTTGTGAGTGAGGAGAAGAGCCCTCAGCAACAATTGCTCCAATGAATCACAAATCATTGCAATTCCATGCTGATTTTTAAAATTTCTTTTGTACTTTCTTTTTGTTTGCTCTCATTAATCCAATATATGCTGCACTGACGTTCTATTAATTTCTTGATGTAGCATCTTGAATATTGACCTTTGTAAGTAGGATGCTATGTCTGTCTGATACACGTGTTCTTTTGTACTTCTAATTTCTATTTTACTTGCAATAGTTCTTCATAATTTTTTCCATCTTTTCATTTACCAGATCTTTGGTACCTTTCAAATGCTAAATGCTCTCCCATATATCCTTAGTAACCATGCTGGATTTTTCTGTCCTTTTTAATATTTAGGTTTTATTGGATGAATGTAGATTGCACCTTCTCTAACTGTACCTTAAATAATTGCCACTTAAGGGAATTAAGAAGTACAAGGGAAGGAAAATGCTGACCCATAGACTAAGCAGAAGGAAAAAACGTTCCCACTGGGTCCAATTTCCTAAGAAGGACCATCAGGATAGTGACTAGGACCTGAAATTATGGGCTGAATGACCTCTAAAAAATTTTCAGTTCAAAGAGGAGCTTGTCTATAACTGTTTGCACTAAAGGAAATGAAGATAGGTAGAAGTCTCACAGAAGAAAGATTGCTTCACTTTCTTGGTGAACGTGTAAGAGCGTAATATGAAACTATATCTCGTATAAATACATCTCATGTCAGCTGTCTATAATTCTTGTATCATGTCAAAAAGCCATGGAGATAGATATCATATCTCTTAACTCCCAACGAGCCAGTTAGTGGGGAACCCCTTTTTCTAAATGCAAAGACAGAAAGTACATCTTCTGGATTTAAGATATTTTATGCATGTCTTGCATTTATGGTAAAGAGTGCATGCTCATCAATATCTAATGTCAAATAAATGGTTTGTACTGAAGTAACCACTGCAGATTTAATACAGATGTTTTCATTCTCTGAGTCATCGCAGTATGATTTTAATAAAATTTTCTCTGATAGTAAAAAGGGACTTTAAAGTGAATATAATTTTCATATAAATTACATAGAAACCTGAGCATTATTGAAAGCTTCAGACAATACAGATTACTGGTTCAGTCTCCACAGGCCTGGATGGAAAGGTCTAAAACTGCTAGTTTAAAAGGGTGCGAGTCCAGTTGCTTGGGTGTGGGAAACACAGGAGTTGTCCAACATCCAGAGACAGAGTTGCTCGACAGGTTTCTGCAGTGTAGTTAAGAGGACTTCTCAGATATTTAAAAAAGATTAGTTATTGATTGTCACAATCCCTCCTTAAATAACATTTCAGAAACTTAGATTATTGTTGATTGAAGACCTTTTGATTACTAATTGTTATACTGTTGCTAAAGGAGAGTTGGTTGCTCTGTAGTGTTTGGGATTACAGCGTATAATGTCCTTACAAAGAAGGCATTAAGATACCTACCATACTATATACTAGACTAGGTCCATACCTCTTTCATATCTTGACAGAACAGTCCTTCTTATTCAAAGTCTGGGAAGTAATAGCAGATAGCAGCTCTCAGAAAACAGTTTTTAGAAAATATGAAAGAATTGACCTACTTTGAAGTAATAGTATCTAGAGGAAACATAAAATAAAAGCATCTGTTGATAGCAAACAAAGATAAAACTGATTATCAAGTTATCTCAAGAGCCATCAAAAGGTTTCTGGCAAACATTTTGGATTTTGCATATATATCTGAAATTCAGAACTGAATTTGAACAATTTGAACTTAGGTTATTAAACAATCAATTCTACACTTAGTAGAATAGTTCCAGTAGTTGCTAGAATGTATGAGTAAGGTAAAATTAAAAAGGAGGGGAGCGATTGTGAAGCATTTGGAGTCCTCACATATTAGTGCCTGTCACCACCACAAAGTGCCTGTGGGATAAAGCTGCTTCAAGTCAACTCAAGTTAGCCTTGTGTGGCAAGGATTTATCTGTAAATCCTTACTGTTCCAATAGTATTAAGTATTCTGTTATTGTGTATTCTGTTATAAAGGGTTGTTGACCCTTTCTTTTGTAATCCACTTTCCTCTGAGCAAATTCAGCCACAGTCAAAATTGTCACTAAAATTTTCTGAGCTGCTTTTGCTTGCTTCTACCCACTCAAGCAAAAATCCTGAAAATATGAAGTCAGAGATTTATCAGTGTATGAAAATCATGAAATCTCAGTTATCTGTAGTTCAGTATGGCCTTACTTGTAGTATAAATCAGTAGGGCCAAGATGGGAACGCAATCCTCTGTTCTCTGTTGTAGTTGTGTGGGGTTTTTCGTTGCGTATGCTGTTTCCTGCAAACCTTTGAGCTGTGGAAGCGACCAACTGATTAAATATATTTCTTGGAATGTCTTGAGATACCAATTTTAAAATTATAAAACCCAGTAATTCTAGAATTACCCAAAAAAAATGAGCATTTTTGTTAAATAAAGCTACTTTTAGATCTGATGACTGATATGCAACAAAAAAAAAAAAGGAGAGGAACAGAAGAGACAGACCAATTGCAGAAAGATTTGGTTAGGTTTGGGATACCAACCAAGTACACAAGTACACAGACTAAATGGTTATAAGTTGGTATAACCAGTATAAGACTCTTGAGGATCTTAGGAAAGCAGAGAAAGCTAATGATACTTCGATGGAGAGCCTAGGAGTCCTCATTCTGAAAATACTTCAATTTTGTTGCCACCTTCTCACCAAAAATGGAAAAAAATTGATTGATTTTGGGGGGATGCTTTTTTGTAAGGCAACTCAGACTCATGAAGCAGATTTCAATAGGTGGCTGTACTGGTGCATAAGTGGCTCACAACCTAAAGATCACCCACTTTGCAATGTTAATGCCTTCTTTCTGTGGTTAGTCTGCCATACAATGCACAGGAATAACCTTTTATCTTATGTGCCCATTGGACATGGGAGGCTTTTAGGTATATTAAATTTTTATTTTTTTTTTCATTTTGTCAACATCTAGGCTTTGTCTTTGCTTAAACTCTCAGCTTTTTTTCATTTACTTCTTTCTTTCTTTTCCTGAGATTTTTCTAGGATTTTCATAATAAATGCAGATCCTTTCGTATTAGCATTAATAGGTAAACTGAGCTGAATAAAGTTATTTTTGCTAATGTTTTTCAAAGAAATCATTATAGAATTTGTAGTCTGATTGCTCATGATGCTGATTGGCAGAAGCAGGTCTCTTAGCTAATGCAGAAGTACAGATGTTATAGAATGAAACATTAAATTTAAAATTGTACTTCAGTTTCAAGTGTAAAGTTTATATTGATAAAGCTTCTAGTGCACTTGAATTTATCTTTCATTTGCATAACATAGCATTACATTACATTTCTCAAAGTGGTTCCCTGTTTCTCCAAATACTGTTGTGTACCTACTACTAACTTCACAGGGCATATATGTCTAAAGATTGGTGGAACATTAATGTCTGTATTTTCAATAGGTTTTACTAATTTACTTTAGTAATTCAGGTATTGTCTCTTATTTCGAAGAGAAGGTAATTGTTGCCCATACACCAGTGCTCCACCTGCACTGTTAGAAAGAAACATGAAAATAGATTTAAAATTTACAGATAAGATTACTTCTAAAAGACTTTGACTGTATAGGATGAATAGAGCCAAATTATAGTCTTCATTTGTTAAGAATTTCTTACTATAAACAGACCCATATTGCCAGTGTTGTTCAAGGATTTACTACTAGATTCCATATTTGAAGAAATATTAGAACAGGTGTCCTAAGCTTTTAAGATACTGTTGTAGTTTTTAGGAAGTCTGAAGTGTTTTGGAAAAGCCATGTTAACTGACTAACTCATATTTTAATAAAAAATGTCACCTGAATGACATATAAGTAAGCATAATTTCTAATGCTCTGGTAAACAAGTACAGTGTCATATAAAAGAAATTACAGTGTTCAGGACAGGGAGAAATAAAACCAATCCAAGTTTTCAGTCTGTACCCTGCTCCAGTACGGATTGTAAACAGCAAACTGTTTTCCAATAATTAAAGGCCTTAGGCTTCTAAGATGCTTAGATCTAAACATGGTTATTATTACAGTTATACGGGGCAGGAGATAACTTAAATGATGTTTTTTCACTTTCTAGTAAATTTTTATTTTTTTGCTTACATTGTTTAGAAATAGAGTTTTAAGTGTATTGAACTGGTATGGATGTCTCTCAGCAAGGTAAGGACTATGAGTTTCTAAACAATATTGAGATTCAGGATTTGTATAATTGGATAAATTTTTTATTTTATAAACTGTTGTAGATATGTCAGTCATGAAATATAAAAGTAAATTTGTTTCATTGCTGTCATTATTTTGCCGTAACAATACTGTATTTGTATTTCACACATTACTAGATGTATCTGTAATAAATTTATCATTCTTTACATGATTTGGTTTAATTTTGATCATATAGAACCAAAATTTCATTGCCAATTTTTACATTTAAAGGCCTGTTAATCTGCATTGATTTCTTAGTTTGGTATGGATTCTGAACTGAAAAATACAGTACATCACTGACTGTTCTATCACCTGACAGCGACTGATAAAGCATCCGTGCAGAAAGTGTCAGAAAAGGTTAATATTTATTGATTTTATGGCGCTACAACCAATGTAGTTTTGCCATCAAAGATGTATGGCCACCAGCAATGGAATCTGTAAAATTGCAGGTTGGGCGCTAGTTTTTATTATAACCTGTGCCAGTGTTCTGGCCTTAAAAAATGACAGATATTTAATTTAAGACAAAAAGCTTTGAATGGGCAGCTACTGTATACCTGCAACAGGAATTTAGTATTCTAAAATTAAACCCAAGTGCAGCACTTCTAAAGTTTAAAGTGGTGGGGGCAGGGGGGGAGAACTGCGCAACCTTGAATTGCAAATGACAATCACATTTAGCCTTTTCATCCACTTAACTATGTGCTATTGATCTGTAGAAGGTGCCCAAGCAAGTGATAGCTGAAATTATGAGTAATAAAGGGCTTGCTTCTTCAAACAAAAAAGTATATAATTAGAAGGAGCAGAGGTGGGGGCAGAGCCCGTGTTTGGTTTTAAAGGCATTTAAACAAGATGGACTGAGTGCAACAGCAGTGTATAAGAGTGCACAAGGAGAAATCTGGTTGCCTTGAAGCATAAATCCATGGTCTGGTTGCAGCTTGTGTGTAAAAATTAGGCGTGCGCTCCAGCCTTTACATTTATCTCCATCAGGGTTTGCCTGACAGAAAGACAATCTGTTGGTTTGCCTACATCAACTAGGGAGAGGAAAATCTTGTGAAGCTTTGGTTCTTATAAATGCATCCATAGTTTGCATTTTTATTCTATTTTTGATTTAGCTGGCTCATGATATCAGCCTTTTCATAACTGGTAGTTCTATTGATACATCAGGAATGTTTTCAAAGAGATGGAAGAATAGTTGCTAAGGTGCTGAAAATTAGTCTACTAAAATACATAGAGACACATAGAGCTTATATTAGCAGGTTTGTAGGGCATATGAGCAGGATCTGGCGCCAGATTTTAAGATTCCCTGTTTAACTAGTATTTATTACAGAATTACTATTTTTATGATACACTTTTGCATGCAGATTTTTCTCCCCAGCTTTCTTTAAGGTTCAGCGTCAGGGACATCAGTAACAATGGATTTGTTTTTGAACAAAACCTACTGATAACTCAGCAGTGAGAAACTCTTATTCTAACATGACTAGTAGAATAAATTGCATGGCATACAGTAAACATGCTTTAGATCGCCTCTTCTCTGTACCACATTTTTCTGTTGAGCTTTATACCACCAGTTTGTCTGGGTTCTTTTTCCCCAGACAGCTTACCCATTTTATTGTGCTCATTTAGAGGAAAGAAAAACTGTTTGTCTCCTTGAAAGGCAAGAGAACAGTGAGTGGAAAACTACTTTTATAGCTAAAATACCATTATAATATATGGCAACTAAAATTCTAAAATTGAAAGAGAAGATACAAGAGAAAATCTTAAATCACTTTTTTAAAGCCACTGACAATTTGAAATATTCCCATGAAGATTTCTATTTTTTGTCTTCCTTCCTTGCGCTTAGTAATATGTGATTTTTAGAATGATTGTTACAATAACTTGTTTAATTTCAATAACTCAAATAAGATCCATTCCTCATATAACTCCACCTTTTTTATTTTAATGACTGTGTCATTAATCTAACATTTTCCATTTTTATTGGGCTTCTTTTTTTCCCCCTTCTGATCTCTTTAAATTATGGCTATGAAATGGCACGCACTCAGCAGTGGCATGGACTGGCTGCATTTTTACATCGCTTTTACCCCTTTAGTCTCATGTTTTTAATTTTCAGTACAGCCAGATGCCGATAACATTGTGGCTGCATAGTGTCTGTAAGTGACTTCCAGGCTACAGCTCTGGATGGCAGCTTAGTGACAGAAGGTTTTTCAAACACTTTATTTCATTTTTTTTTTTAAATTAAATATCACTGCTATGAACTATTTGTTATACTTTATAACACCTTCACCTCAAAATTGGTTATTACCATACATAATGATTGATATGTTGTTAGCTGATTTTAACAAATGGTTTTGTGGAATTATTACTTAATTCATAATGTAATCAATTTTTAGTACCCAGCAATACAGAATTGAAGCCATATATTTGTTTTGCATTGCTTAACCAGGAGAAGACTGCATTGCTTAAAACATCATTCACTGAGTAAATAAAGTTAGTTTATTATGAACTTTGCCCACACAAATTTGATATAAAACTAAAGGATAAGGAAGAAAAGAGGTATTTTGAGACCATAGCTCACTGAATGATTACATGTGCTTGCGTGCTCTCCTTATGCCTATGTGAAATGGTAAGGAAAATTAGGAGCCCAGAAACCTCTTATAATTCAAATTCTACTTGTACACCCCAGGCTTAGTGGTTGATCTTCAGATACAGGATATGAAAGGGTCCATCAGGTTAGGATTCATCTGTGGTAATGCTGCTCTAAACACCTGTTTATGTGCATTGTATGTCTGTTACCAGTGGTGATGCAGAATCACTACAACAAAAGGTAGTATTTGCCTATATTTCATGATAAAGGTTAACATGAGCCAGAAATTATTACATCGTATTTCAGATCTGAGTCAGGGTATAAAAACAAAACAGTGGTATTGAAATCACTGTATGTCTATTTACAGAAAACCTAAAGTAGCAGAGTATTTCCTCAAGAACCAGCAGCGCAGCTCTGCTTTGGGCATGGAACTGCGTTGGTGATCATTAGTGTGAGCATTACAGCGGTATTGCCGTTTGGGGCAAGTCTGACTGCAGGCACCTGTGTGTCAGCTCTTCCTGCCCCGCTACAAATCACCTCCACTTGGGAACCCCCTTCACTGCGCCGGTGGAGACTGAATCCCTGCTTTTAAAACTAGAGCATGTGAACTTCAAAGTGCAGTACTGGGGGCCAGCCCTGACTAATCATCCCCAAAGAAGCCGGGAACAGTATTGTGTTAGTGTCGGAGTGGGTTTGCCTCTGGCCGAGCCACTGTGCAGCTGGGAAGTGAGGGGTCTGGGGCCCTCTGCATTTCAGAGCAAAGACTGTTGGAAGTGATTTGCTTTATTTAGTTATTAGATGTGGGGGGAAGAAGTACCATCTCTGGAATGCTGAGATGGCAAGAGGTATTTGTGCTGATAGAGAGTGGGAGGTGGACAGAAGTCTCTCCAACCCCTCATGAGCCTGAATTCTCTGTGTCTTGTATGCAGAGACACACAGAGCCCTTCAAATGGGGCATTAAGATACCTTGCTCTTTGGTAAATGTTGCAACTGCCCTCATAGATCTGTGGGATATGCCCTGGCATTTAATTCTTGATATTTCTTTGTTATCATTTTCTTTAGTTAATCGATTGCATATCTGTTTATCCACAGTCTTCTTCAAGTGTTTCTGGCTATAATACTTCGTAAAATAATTTATTCAGCCTTTTTGAGCCTTCTTGCTAAAGTTGTAAATTTGATTGCATTGCTCTATTGACTGAAATGTTACAGAGCAGTTAGCTTTTATTGTTTTTGTAGGGTAAAATATGTGATTTTATTGTTCATTTTTATATCTCAGTATCATCTTTTATTAGAATTTTGAACCATTTCATCTTCAGGGTAAGATTTATCCACGGTACTAAGTACACATTTTAAAATGTTGATTATTTAACCTGCAATTCATCTTAAAAGTTGGATTTTGGTTTTTTGGTACAACCAGGAATGAAGGGTTATAAGTAACCATAATTTCTGTTACAGTATTTTTTCTCAAGAGACACTTGTAAGAGTTACAATACCCATTCCACCCCTTCTTTTTGCTTAAGGAAGGAAAGAGCAGCAATAACTGTCTGGGTGTTGTGTCAAGACTCTGCCCCATCCCTCTTTCATTGCTCTTGGGTCTGGGTATGGCAGGCAGAAAGAAAAAGGTCTCACTCCTGTGTGAATGTATGTAGTCTAAATCACAATATTGTAATCATAATTTCACTCTGCAGTAATTTTGTGCTATTACGTGTGATTGAAGCTAAGATATTAGTATTTATGGTTCCCAGTCAAACAATGCAGTCTTTAAACACACTTCAAACCTTCTTCTCCTCTAGGATTATTTTATTTTTGATTTTATTACAAGAAGAGTTTAGACAATTATTTTGTAAATAAATAAACTGTGTATTACTTATGTAGTAAGTTTAGATTTCTCATAAGTGCAGCTTTAAAAATACTTGTTGATTTTGGAGTAAATACAAAATCCCATAAGTGTTTAAAACCATAATTAATGTAACAAACATGTAATATACTCAAAACCAACTTTTTCTTCCCAGATGTTTTGTCTGGAAAACTTTATTTGCTTAAAATTCCTAAATTTCTTATAGATATCTAAGCCCAAAGAAAGATATGGCAAGTGATATATTTTTAAATATGTCTGGTTTCTGTGAACAACTTACTCAAGCACTGTGTTTTTTCAGCAACAGCTTTTGCACAAATTCAGTTCAATTCAGTATGTGGTACTTGAAAACATTTCCTTCAATTTATATTTAACATTAATGAGGCCTCACCACAGATAAGATGGGGTGCGGATGAGTCAGGTGATGTGTTCTGTTTCCCCTTCTGTCATCATTTTTACTTTTCTCAACAGTGCAGTGCAGTCGAGGCAATAGTGTTATGGGTAACTTTTAAATTATTGACTAGTCAGGCTAATATTTAAACATCACTGACAATTTGGGAATTTTGACCCAGACAACCAGTTTTTACTATTGCTGCTGGGGAACAATTGCAATCAGTGTTCTGAGGTTTCAAATTGTCACTTATGTTCCTACAGTAGAAGCAACGTTACTGATAAAAGTGTGCTTTATTCCTTTTTTAGTGTCATTTGAGACAGAGAAAAGGTTGGGACAGATGCTAAAGAGCTGGCTACATTTTTCAAAGAATGCAGTTATTAATTAATGCAATTCATAAACTAATCTACACAGATAAACTAACTCATTGAAACTTCATTGTGATATGGGGGAAAAGAAAGAACTAGCTGTAATTTTGAGGAAAATGCTCTGTATCTTTCATATCAAACTGAGACAGCAACTCCCTATCTTAAATGTACAATGAAAATTAACTTCTTGCTTTGCAAAATTACTTTACTTTTGTGTGCGACTGTGTGTATGTGCATGCCCACATTTGTTAACAAAATTCTGGTCAGTGATGAACTTGATAAATATCAGGTAGTAAGATTATTCTAATAGTAGGGCTCTTAAGATAAGTGGTTGGACTTTTGATGTACAGAAGTAGAAGGCTTTGACAGTGAAACCATGAAATTATCATGAGTATCTTTAGCTTTCTAATCTTCCTTTTAAAAATTTTAGTCTATTTCATGAGTAGAGAAGCAATATTATACAATTTAGATCTAGATAATTTCAGATCCGTAGCAAGAAAGAGAGGAAATGAGGTAATTAAAGAGAAATTAAAGTCCAACTCTGTAAGCATGTTACATACTTAACTACCTTGTAAATGTCCAGCTTCCCACTGAAATTGTATTGGACCCACAGTTCAAACATACATGTATGAATGAGGCCTCTTTCGGGCTTAGACAGGGAGTCAATGGAAGGCCCACAGCCAAGTCCCAGCCTCCCAAAGGGCTAGTCTTTCCCTAATGTAGGGCATCTTTTAAAAAGTAAATTGCTCCTATTCTGCTGTGGTGGAGACATATATTAGTAGTGATATGCACTGCTTTTAATAATGTGGCAAAAGGAAATAGAAATGCTGGGTAGGGCTGCATTTCAAAAAAGTAGCTGCGATGCGCGTCAGGAGTAAAGTGGGGGAACATGCACGGAAATGTGCTCTCATATTTCAGAGAGAAGAGAGTGTTTCCCTTACTGCTGGTACAACTTGCTGCTGATAGCAGTATCCCTTAAGAAAGTCTCTTCTGTAATTCCAGTAGCAAACCTAGTCAGCAGCAGCACCAAACCTAAAATTCTGTCCTTACCAACTGTGCCATTTCATACCTTTATTTACTAGTCAAGGATATTAATCTCAAAGAGTATTTTCTGTGGTAAGGATTGTTGGTAAATATTGCAGCCTTCATTTGAATGAGATCAGCTGGCTGATGTGTCTCTTGGTAATATGTCTAAATTTACAGTTGATGTAAAGATGTACAGGTGTGGTTCACAGCACCTCTGTTTCCTTGTGCTCTGTAGGCGAATATGCAACCATGCCCTTCACCTTAAGCAGACACAGAGTGAAGCTTTGCGTAACTTGTGCTGTTTCAGCCTTTGTACCATAGAGCAGCAGACTGCACGAACGAGGGAGCTTGGATAAGGTTTTCCTCATTGTCTGAAATTGCTCAGAAATAGATAGGTCAAATGTAAGATCTGAATATCTCCTAAAACTTGGCCATTTGTTGTCAGGGGTGGGTGAAAGAAAGGATGGAGTATTCAAGTGAGTTTTTTATCCGCAAGAATCATTAGCGGCAGGTGGCCTCAGCTGAAGTAGCTCTGAACATAGCCATCTTAGGGTGGGTGCCATTTGACCTTCATCTAGTCCAGGAAAATGAAGAAATTGGTTAGTTCTCATTCCCCATACATACTTTCTCTGCAGGACCAGGCAGGAGTTCAGCAGAGATGACATTTGGCTTCTTCTCCCTTAATTTTAATAGTTGTCTTTGAAAGAAATTGCCAAATTATTAAATGTTTAATATCACAGCACTTAAAACATACAATTTTAAAACAGTCATGTATAATATTCTTTTATGTGCATATGTAGTAAAGTGCACTTATATTTTCCTTTGTGTTTGATCATTAGCAGTTATATTATAATGTCAATATATGCTATGAATGATATTTTAAACAAACCTTCTACTGACTTGGCTGTAAACTTGTAAAAAAACATTGGTTTCACCTTAAGGTTTTAATTTCCTTATGTTTAGTGTAAAATCAATACTTTAAGAGTGACTAAAATAACAACCAGACAGTATTTACTGCTTTTATGCTGAACATTTTAGATCAGAAGAATATAGGAGGAGTGTCTGAGTTATAATTTAAACATTTATAACCATCACTAGTTCATCTGAGAAAGCTTACTTTATTAGGTCTAGAATTACAATCTGTTCAATTAAAAGCATTTCTCAGATAAGTACTCTGAGTAATAAGAAGTATCTTCCTAAACCTTAGACATAAATACTTGAATCTAGTGTAGTCCTTCACCATTACAAGTCAGGAACAGTTTGTCTGATATCAATAAATTAAGATCAATTTAAAATTGCTGGAAAAGAATGAATGAATTGTGTCCAGTACACTGTCTTTAAAAATAAAGTTAAAAGCCTGAATATGGTTAATGGAGTGTCTGTTCATAGATGTATGAGCTAGATAAAGGGCATTTTGCCATAATGTGTCAGATTATTTTGACTTCAATTTTTCATGAGGCATGTTAAGTTAAGGTAGTGCCTAATGTGAATAATAGTGACAGAATCTGACCTTTGCATGTGGTTTTTTTCTTTCCTATAATGATAGTGAACATCTCAAGTAAACCTTATATCAGCTAGAAAGTACTACTTTTTTATGTCATTTTTCACAGTGAACCAGTTGGAGTTGGTTTTAAATCTCGTCTCATGATCAATAGTCTTTCTTCTTTGTCCTGTCTTACTTTCCAAAACAGAGCATAACTAAACACTTAGGAGTGATCAGTAAACCACTTCTTCAGTGAAAAGATAGAATTACCATTAAAAAAAAAAAAACAAACAAAAACCCCAAAAAAACCAAACAAAAAACCCCAAAACAAAAACCCAACAAAAACCCAAACAAACAAAAACCAAACAGACAAAACAAACAAACAAAAAAGTAGCTCAAGCTTCCAGCCAGATGGTACAATCATTCTTACATTGACTATACCTCTAAAGTTGTAAATGCTCCGTAGATTTCATTCAGCAATGGCAAATTCTTTCCTTAAATTATGAAATATCAAGTCCAGAGGTAAAAAAGAAGTGAAGGATTACCACTCTGAGTGCATTTCATTTTTTGTCCGTTCCAGTTTGAGGAAGGTGTTCCAGACTGGTCTTAGTCCTGTCTTTTTGTCTCATAACTTCAGGTTATTTTGCTACATGTCCTTGAAAGAATTCTTTTGTCTGTGTCATAAATCCTTGCCAAGCCTTTTCTGACTGCACAGGATGCACATAGGTATTGTATTGTCATTCACGCAAACAGTACGTTCTCTACAGTGATGCTCTGTTTTCATTAGTATGGTACGCCAAAAATTATTTTTAAATACGGGCTGGCATTGAGTTTTATATTTCACTTTTATATATGCAATGAATCTAAACCCGAACATGGGTAGCTTGTATTTACTCATGGAAGGAAGCGTTATATCCGGGTTTCTAAAAGTCAAATGAAGCCAAGTGAAAACACAAACACTGTTTAGTGGTTGGCTTGATCCGGTGATGAAGTTAAGAGAGTTTTGTGAAGAAAAAAGAGCAAGGCTGTAAAGTAGACAATGTCATATGAACCAAAAGGTCTCTCACTCTTGCAGCTGCACCAGCACCAGCACCAGCACCAGCAATTTGTGCCTTTATTTGGTGATAAATTAAAGAGGTCTTCCTGAGCTCATACAAGCAGAAAGAAATGATCTCAGACGTTTGTGAGTCACACTGTGTCTGATTAAGTTAAAGGTATGGGAGATATAGAAAACTGCTGCGTGTGGCTATTTCTGATATATTATGTTACTGACACTGCAGCAAAGACAGACATTGTAGTTTTGGCGTACAAACACAATACTGTTTGATCTAACCAGTGATGCTGAATTGGTCAGCAAAAAGCACCAGTGACAAACTTTCAGCTGAATATACAATTACGGAGTTGACCAACACTTTTAATGTATTTTCCAGGCAGCCAATAGTGTTTCCCATAGTCCAAGTCTACTGAGACTGCTTCAGTTGCATTTATCATTTCAATAAAGACTAAGTAGAAATTCATATTCTGTCTTCTGTATTTTTCTTGCATTTGACATACTATGACGATGGCTTTTCTTTGCTTTAAATCCCATTTTATTTCTAGAGATACACTTTTTTCAGCTCTGGGAAGTGATTGAGAAACTTTCTAACTGGAGTTAGATAACATTTATAAATATTTTTTTTCATTACTTACTGCATTCATGCTGTTCCAAAATGGAGGACCGTATTGCCCCTGTATGTGGGAGATGTGCTTGCATCCATCAGCTTTCCCAGGAAAGTGTTTCTTGTCACCAGACAAGACTCCACAGGAATACAATACTTCCTATGTTTGGAGAACTCTTAATAAGACATCAGAAGCAAGTAACTCAGTTGTGAACTAACTTCAGCGGTGTACTAGCTCCAAGCACAACAAAGCAATTTATTTTTTTATTTTGAGATAGTGTTTCTTACTGTGTGCAGTGTCCTGTAGTTTCATCACTGCTGAACATAGGGGAGCTATTTTATGAGTATTATTAGCCAAGTTTCCAAAGATTCTGATGGATCAGTTTTGTTAATAATCAATATTGAATTTGCTTATGCCCTTCAGTTGGGACATAAGTGTGACATGGTCCGTAAACTTCTTTTAGAGATTTGTGAATACTTTTATGCCTTGTTGATTAATCATTTTATATCATGACTTCTTTTCCTGGTATTCATCATGTGTTGGTTTGAGTGGCAACATTTTCTTGCAATGTACATTATTGTATTGAATAAAACAAACCTATATAGGGAGTAATTGTACTTTTCATAGGCGTATTACTCGTTTAAGTTTAGGCATGCTGGTATTTTAAGTGGTTGAGTTTTTTTGAGCAAAGCAGAGTGTATCACACCACAGCAGTATGCTGGAATAGCGTGCTGTACTACAGTACAGCCAGCCGTTCAACTTTATGCTATGCGTTTCCTTGATTTTACTTGGAAGTTAGTTCTGGAGTTATATATTGTTGCATTTCAGTTTGTCTTCATCATCTCTTTAATTAAGTAGCTTAATTGTTATGTTAGGTTTTTTTTATGTTGTTCGAGTTTTATTGTTGTGCTGTTAACCAGGTAATAAATTTGCAAGTAGATTTTATTTTTTTATTATGGAATTTGTTTAGGTGAGAAAGTTAGTTTGTAATTATCCAGGATAAGAGTTTATAGTATACCAACGGTTCTGCAAAAGGACTTAAAGTGAAACGGTTAGTGCTCTATACAATTTCATTCTCTGACTTACTCCATTAATATTCTCCTGTAAGCAAGTCATTAGGGTAGTATGCTTTTCCCCACCACAACATCCCCCATTAAATTGAATAAAAATGGGGAAAAAGTCTGTAGTGGGCTTTATGGAGTGTTTAGCTTTCCCTTTTGAAGTATTTATATTTTATATGTATTTATATATATATTCTATATATATTTTTAGCTGAATTAAGTTTGTGTGACTCCTCCCCTTACCCCATCAATAATCCTCTTCATTCCCCCCCAAAAAACAAGTAGAAGTATTGCAAATGTCTGCCTTATATAAATGGAACAGTTTTTGACAGATGAAGGTTTAAAAGATGGTATTTTCGTTCTTAGGTTTCCCTGATGGTACTTACATGTGCTGTTGAGAATCCTGCCCTGTGGGTAACAGAGCTTCCATTTTCACTTCTCCCTGAAAACAGGAAGTCCAAAATATTTCTGCAGGATTGGCACTTGTTTACCTAAACAAATTCCAAGTTGTTTGGAAAACACAGAAAAATACAGAATAAATTATCAAAAGTAAAGCCTGAGTGCTTTAACTGTGTGTGAGGGGATGGAAACTGACTATTTTGATATAGCCTCAAAATCAGTTCTCAGTTAAAGTTACTTGAGAAAGATCAGTTCCAGGAAATAGTGACTATAGCTTTACTGCCTCCCCATACCTCATTTACACTTAAGGGATTTTGGAGAAAAGAAAATTGTGATATATTAATATGAGGGTCCTTAACCATCCTGTTGTCTTTCTCTAAGATAAAGACCTTTCTATCTTGGTAAGAAATTCCTATATATGACTTTCTATTTTGTTTATTTTATGTGAGATTAAAAAAGCTTCACCTGGACATGTCCCTGTGTCACCTGCTTGAGATGACCCTGCCTTGGCAGGAGGGTTGGGCTAGATGATCTCCAGAGCTCCCTTCCAACACTAACAATTCTGTGATCTGTGACTTAGTGTTCTGTTTTTAATGAGTATTATTAATTCAGTCTGACAGTTGTTTGTGGGTTTCATTTTGGGTCTGCACAGATTCTGTGCTTGTTTTGCTATTTCAGTTGATGGTGGTTTTTCCTGCAGTTGTATTGTGGAAGCATTCCTTGATGTGTATTTACTTTAAGTGGTGGGGAGGCTGTTTTAGTTTAGGTCGGTTCTTTCCTCTATCAACCAAGTCAACTGGACATTTTTAAGACCATACCAGATGGGTCACTATGATTTTATCACAGTTAAAGCTCTAGAACTTGTCTGGTAGCTGAACGTCAGTGTGATTTTGTTCTTTTTGTTTGTTTGTTTATTTTCTAGCTGAATTCTTAATAATTCTTACAAGCTAAGACTTATTCTTGCAGTAGTGAAAATCTAAGTTACAAGTTGTTTTGCACTAGCCTTTCCTCAGCCTTCTCCTTTTTCTTTCTGTTTTTTGGGGTTTTTTTAATACTTGCATTTTTTGATTTCTCTTCCTGAAAAGGGTAAGTAATGATATTTTCTCTTGAAAGATAAGAACCTATACCAGTCCAAGAGTGAAACCTGATTTTCCTTATTTATCATATCATCTACTCATCTAAAAGTATCTATTTTTGTATCTACGCAACCCTAATTTATACCTATTTGGAAAGGCATTTACAATACCGTCTAGTTTGCATTCATTGATTAAGGAGTATTTGTGCTGTTAAATGCAACAAAATAGAGCATTACCAGCAACATGTTTGATAAATATAGTGATATTTACAAGGAACTTCTTGCAAGACAGGTATACTTTTGATGTAATCCTATACTTGCCTTTGCAAAAGTGTATCACAATTAATCAATTGAAAGTCAGATAGTTAACATATAGTTAACGTATTATATGGGTAGTTTTAATACAGAGAAGCAAGATATTCAATGCCTTTCTAGAAATGCTAGAACTCACATAAATAAAAACAGGTGTGTTCTTCAGAATACTCGCACTGTCATAGGTTACATTTGCTATCTATTTGGGTCCTTTCCAGTAATATCCCATAATCTGGATTGCAAGTAATGGCAATTTCCTAATTTTGTTAGTAATATTAAATATTAACCTATGTAGTCTCCAGACGTTCAAATTTGCAGAAATGTATATACATGTATATACATATGTATATGCATGTTTTAAGTAACAGAATCCTAGAAAAACTTGTGATAACTGCATGGTCCAGTAGTTCTTTAATCTTCTAAATTTAAAACAAAATTGCATGACATGAAAATCAAGGATAAATATTTTAGTATTTCAGAATTTTTTCCTAATGCAATAAGAATTTTGCATTTCCTGTATTAACTTTTTCAGTACAGGATAAATTAGCTTGACTTCAGTAGCTGCAGAAATCATGTAATAGCATGTTCCTACTATGCTAATGTTTAGAACCAATTAAGCATTTTCATTGGAGTTTGGTATTGCATATTGATTTTTTTTTCCATATTTTTATCTTGGAGAGAATAAAACAGTTCTGCTTTTAAAACATTGAAGTCAGTTGAAATAGGCTTACTGATTTTTATCCAGAGTGTAAAGATTGCGATCAGTTGCTGGGTTGCTGCTATTAATATACATTTAGGTTATGCAGGATTTTGTCTTAATATGATCAGTCTTTATTTATGTAAAGTAGAATTCTGACACCATTGATCTGTATTATTAAAATGCATAGAGCAGCTATCATATCCTGGGCTTCTGCTGAAATATGCTTTTAATTGAAGCAGAATTATAGCAATATATTATCAATGTGAATCTAGTTAAGACTGCAGCATTGACTGGAGTGCTTCATTGTTGTACAGTGGGCTCTGTTTTGTAAGGTTGAATTTAAATGCCATCATGTGTCTAGGATAGGTGCTCAGTGCAGGAAGTGATCAAATAAAGACTTTATTCTGGAAGATGTGCACTTCCAGTTATGTGACACACAGTGTTTGTCCTTGAGAAGAAAGGCTAGAGCTGTATGACATTTGTACTTGTATTTTAGAAAAGCAGTTAATACGCCGAAAAGGGGGAGTTGTGTGCCCGTAACTAGCTTAACAGTGCCTCGGTATAGCAAATGATTCTGGAGACGTCCTTTAACTTTGCTTTCTAGAAAGGAAAAGAAAAGGGAGAGGAGGAAAACAGTAGCTTAAAAAACAAGTTTCAGATGATCAGAAACAATGAAGAGAGTCTGGAGGTTTTATGTTTTTCTCCATCTACAGTGCAAAGGCCAGGCACCACAACTCCCGGTGTTAGTTACATTTTGTGGTGCTCCTGTTGCAGAATGCCTCTCAGACAAAAGCCAAAAGCTGATAAAATGTAATCCATACACTTCCCATTTATGTATGCCATATAGTCCTAAGCAGAGCTTCAATTTTTACCCGTTTATGTCAGTGTTCATGTACTTAGTGTGCAACTCAATTATTAACATTGATTTTGGGACCATCAGTTGAGACTTTAAATACAGGTGCTAATATTTACATGATAGGAACCTTAGTTTCAATGCTCATGAGTTTTTCATCATCATAACTATGTAAAGTGTGTTGAAAAGCAAATGGAAAGTGAACATCTCAAAGAGAGAGTTTTAAAACAGCAGTAGAAAAATGTGAAATCATGTTTTTGTCAACTGCTTTTCATGAGACAAGAACAGACAGATCTCCAATACCATCGAAAGATGGTACATTTGAAATGGACAGAAATGTATGTGGTTTTACACAGTACAACACTGGAGCAGTGTTTGTCACAAGCTATTATTGTTGTGAGTCAGATTTAAAAAATCCTTCACCACCTGTTTCCGTTTACTTGGGAAAGGATGTTATTCTTCTCCTGAAAACCTTGATATGCATAAAAAATGCAGATATTTACAGGAATCTTAGCTAGGAAGGAAGGGTATGTCCAGCAGTTGGCATATCTGTTAAAAGACAGTCATTAGAAGCTAACTAGTTTTCTCTCTTGACCAAAACTTTTTTAGTAGTCTTGAATAAAGTTTGCTAAACTGTCAGAAATTTCTGTTAGAGCCTAGAACTTGAGTCAGGTGGAGAGTACTGTTAAGAAATGCCCTCGTGCTTCCATCATTCCTGGTCAGTTGTCATCAATTCTTCTTCCCATGCCATAGGTTGCATTTCATATATTGTTGTAATTTGCAAAAAATAACCTTCCGCTTCCAAGTAAGTCAGGGACTTCAATTTTTAGAGACATATTGGTACATAAATACTGAAAGATGAGCAAACAGAAATAATAGTAAATTTTATAACGTTTTTCAAGCACGTAAAAGAAATTGTGGGTTCCAAAGTAGAGAACTGCTTCCCTAGAGTGAATAAAATTTAGCAGTGTAAGTCCAGTTGCTTTAACAAAGCATAAATTCCAGTAGTGCAAGTAGTCTAAAATTATCATCATCAGTGAGTACATTAATGAAACCTTGTTTTTCTTGTAATTTTCAACTGCAAAAACAAGTCTTTAGGGCATAATAAAATGATAGCATACAGTATCTGTTTTAATAAATGATGTTCAGATAGGAAATACTGTCTGATGTTTATATTTTGGAATCTTTGTTGTTAAGGTTTTCTTTATTTAGTGAATGTTATTGCCCTTGGTGGCCACAGACACAGAGTGAACTGGCCCATCTCGATGATTTAAAAAAAAAAACAAAAAAACAAAAAAACACCAGGAAAAAAAAAATATTTCCTCTCTTGCACCACTCAGTGACTCAATGTTGTCTGGCATAGGGTTATTCTGTTGACTGATTGCCGTTGGATTTTTATTTATGCTTTTTAATTAGCAATTACAGTTTAAATATCTTATATAAATTTATGGTCGGGGGGTAGTTGTTGAACTTTATTATGTTATTTTGGTATGCAGAAATATCACAGTGTTAGATTTCACTAGATCCCTGCTTTATAGAGGTTGTCTTTAGCTTTTAGAAGATCAAAAATGACTGCTTCATTTTGAGTTTGTCTGTTTTTCCAGTTTATGTAATTTAAGAACAAGAACCTGTAAGCTTTTTCTTTATTTTTTTTATAAAGCATATTGCAGCTGAGGACTGTTTAACTAGTATGGTTTTGTGGATTATAATGAGGGCACTTCAAATCGTATTCACCTTTAATTTCTATAGTATTACTGCAACAATGAATTAAGTGCCTAATTACCTTTCTGCCATGTCAGGTTCTCTTCTTTTTCTAAATATGCTGTAATAAATAAGCACAAAGGATTTAAATTGATCTCTTTTTATACTCATCTGCTCATGTAATTGATTCCCCAGTATTGAAACCTATTTTTCCTGTCTGTATACGGAAGATTTCTTTGCAAAGGTCCAGCCCCAGCAGGTTGATTACACACTTGTTACCTGTAATTCAATACAGCAGTGCCCTGTTTACAAAGTCCAGATTTCCTGGGCTGTCAGTTAGGGCAATCAGCACAAAGACCAAGAGCTTTTGGAACTAAATAAACAAAGAGAAAAACATTCAGGGCTGCCAGTAACCTTCACAGGTAATTTAACAGCCTTTGACTACAAGGCATCAGTTGCTGTAGATGTCTGGCGAATATGAAATCTGACATTCTCCCTTGCCATGTTCTGCCAATAGGTCCGTGTGTAATCTCTCACTGAGGTTTGCCGCCGCTCCGCTGCGCTCAACCAAACTGCTTTTATTATGACGGACGCCCACACCTGCATTCTGTCACTTACCTGCCATGTGCTCTTCCGAAAGGATATGGCAAATTATTTAGAATTTCGGAGTTAATGAAATTAAAAGTCACTCCCTTGTCCCTTCTGCCATTCCTCTTCCTGGTCAGCAACCTGGCCAGCATAGCCTTTTTGATATCCTCTTAGAAATGTTTAAATATGAAGAAAGAAACTGCTTGATCAATTTTGCATAGATTGGACTCTGCTTTTACTGCAAACAGGGAACAGAGTTATTTCTTTTCTAGATGACCTTTAAGTATCAAGCAGATTACTTTATTAAGATTTGTGTTTATGTATTTTTAATTTAACTTCTTTTTTTCTGATATATTTGGTGCCTTTTCTGTCGATTTAGATAATGATTAGAACAGCTATTTTAAAGACCATTGATGTATCAAAGTAGACAAAAAATATCCGTGAGGAGAAGAAAACAGAGACAGAGATTCATCTGGGTCTGTGTAAGAAAAGTTCATATGTTTTACTTCAGCAGTCAAATCTCTTTGTAAGCAGATAATGTGATCTGTACAAGTTTAAAAGTGCATCTGTTAAAAAAAAACACAACAAAAACCAAGTATAATACTTATAAGTTAGATGTTTATTGTTCATATAAACAACCCAAACTGTCTGACAAATAAGCATTTCCTTGGGTGCGTGCAACATGCTCGGCTCATGGAATCATGCCTTCTTTTTTAATTATCCCTGATATATAAATCTGTAGACATCTTGCAAGCTGTTATGAAGAATCTATTTTTTCATAACTTTGTACAAATATAAGAACTGAAATGATTTGAAAAAACTGGGAAAATCTGTTATTCAATTATGTTTTAACCAGAAACTGCTCTCCTGTTCTATTTTTACACTTTCACTGATGAATTTCTGAGCGCCTTGTTGTGGTCAATGTAATAGAGATAACTGAATGTATTGTGCAACAGACACTCCCCATTGCTTGATTCACTATTTGCCCTGCAATTCTGTCTCAGGGAACATGCTTGTTCAGCTGTAGATAGATGCACACCCATGACTAAAACCCAAATATATATGTTTAGTATTAGTTTAGTTCTAATTATTTGCTGTGTCTGACTTAGCAATGAACACACAGATTTAAATTATATAGACATGATTTGGGCATAGCAAGGGAGAAGAAGGATTGTTATGTGGTGTTTTTTTTTTTTTTCTTTTAATTATATTGTTCTTTGCAAAAATGGAGGCTGGAACGCTGGCAGACCAGAAACAGTTTAGTAAAAGCATAAGTAACTCAAGTGAGAAATTCCAAATTTGTTTGGCGATCCCTTAATATTTAGTAGTCTTTCTGTGGTCCCAGGGGAGCATGGAAAAGGATAAGAACACAGTTTTCATTGTGTGTTAATGTGGTCAGGAACAACACTGGGAAGGCGATGGTCTTACTAGGAGCAAAGTGTTGTAAAAATGTAACTCATTTACAATGTGTAGGCATAGCAACAATTAAGGGTTGTAGTGTAGAAAGCGCTAATGTGATTGTAACTGAACCAGGCAATTGGGCATAGCATGGTAACCTGTAGGAAGCAGCCATGTCCTGCGTGGCCTAGCTCATGGAAACTTATGGAGTGGACAGTGACAACCCAGTATTTATAGTATTTTTCATGGTAGGGGATCCATTCTATAGTCAGGGTGGGTGGCATTTAACTGTTTCAGCAATGGCGAAGTAGTGAACTGCCACAGGAAAGTGCTTCTGAGGTGGTGTAAGGTCCCCCACCACTGTGTAGCTCATTTAGAAATTGAATAGTCACTACAGCTGGATTCTAATGTACCCTCATTAGGTTAGGTTCATCACGGATAATCAGTGTAATACTTCCATTAGAATGCAAGGTATCACTTGGGATTCTTCTTTATTTATTTATTTTACACTACAAAATAATCCATACTTGACAAGAACTGAGATAATTTTAAGAACCAGTCAAAAATGTGATCTGCAAGGGTAGCTACATTTATGTTACGCCCTGAAATTAGCCCTAACCTGAGCAAGAAATAAGGTCTCGCTGAGCTAAGCTGAAGTACCCTAATGCACCTGTCACCAAAAGGATTTTTTTACATGATTTGTCACAGACTCTTTAAACACTTCTC
This sequence comes from Cephalopterus ornatus, assembly GCA_013396775.1. Taxonomy (NCBI): domain Eukaryota; kingdom Metazoa; phylum Chordata; class Aves; order Passeriformes; family Cotingidae; genus Cephalopterus; species Cephalopterus ornatus. Next base: position 126,909 of record VZRE01003905.1, on the reverse strand, counting down.
AGAAGTGCACCCACAAAATGTTTGCTGCATGTTTGTTTCTTTTGCAGTGTAAGAAAACTAACCCCAAGTATTAAATGATGGGGTTTTTTCTCTCTGTGGATGAGAGCTAGATTTAGAGACGTAGGCCAAGTTATGTTTTTTAAGTGAGAACCAACCTAAATTGCTAATCTGTGTTTATTGTTATTAGCGGGTTTGATGCTACAAGCAGTAACATCTGCACACAGGTCAAAATCAAGTGGAGGGCTTACGTTATGACTCAGCCTCATTTTAAATATGATTTTGAAGACATTGTGACCAAGAGGATTTGAGTAGATAGATGTCTACAGCAGACAATTGATGTGCTTCTGCTTCCGCTCAACTTCTAAGCTGATGAAATTTTGGCCTGGGTAGGTTTCTTCATTTATGTTTCAGCTCCCTAATAATATCCCATTCATTTGAAATACTTAGATTTTATTAATTTGATTGTACTAGTAATTTGACGCTTTTTAAAATTTTCTTTTTTTGTGTTTTATTTGTGCCTTATTCTGCCACAGAACTCTCTCAGTGAATGGTACTTCATAAATATCAGCAGCAACTATGTTCAATTTTAAAAAAAGAAAAAAAAAAACTCATTAAGTGAAAAAACATTTGTTACTACTTGACTTAAAAAAAAAAAAAAATACAAACCCCAGATTTTGTGTCAGGAGCTGGAGCTACTCCTATATTTATCAATCTTTTGACTGAATGGAAAGCCCTAGCTACCACTTATCTCAGTAATGTCCATTGACGATACCCAGATAAGACAATATTTACATATTTTAAAGTTAAATCTTTCCACAGTCTGTTGTTAGGTTTGGTTACAGTTTTCACTGTAGACTTTTTCTCCAGTACATCTCGTTTGGCTGATCATGCACAGTAATCTAACAGTCAAGAGTGATCAGGAAAGGGGGAGAAAATGCTACTGAATCTTCAACTTCCGCTGCTGGTTTCCCATTTCCCAAAGAGAGAGAAAGCATCTGAAAGCAAATCCGCCATGTTCCGCATTGACATATAAAGTCAGGATAAAGCTGTGCACTATTAGATTTTTTCTGAAAAAAAAATTGGTTAGCTATTGTTAGCTGCAGAATGAGCTAGTTTTCTTCTTCTATTTTAATGAATTGCTTCATACCCCTTTACTTCAGGGCAGATTTAATACTGCTGTTGATGTTTTGATATCTCTGGAGTGTAATGTATTTATGTTACAGTATAATTGTGTTTTACACTTCTTTCTTTAACTTTTGATTCTCAAATTCATCTACCCATTTCAGAGGGGAAAACAGACTGAAGATATTTTAACTGTGTTCTAATCATTCCTGACTCTTAATTTTTAAACAACATATTAAGCATGGGGTTTTGTCTCTTGATAATATATCAGTGGAATGGGATCAGGCCACAGTTCAAAACAGGATTCTCACAAATCAAATTGATGTATTTTTCAAATCCAGAAGAATGTTAGAACTGCCAAAGGAGTTCTTCCTCACACCTCATTTTCTGTCAGGAGTTGTTTGTTCATTTGTTTGTTTGGTTTTAACTGAATTTGTGATCATGGGTGCCTAAGCAGGTTAACTTAGGTTAGTAGCAAACACCAAAAAGTTGTTTCTACACCAAATTAAATAGGGTTTTCATAATGCAAACAAACATTAATTGGAAAATTCCTGCTCTGAAGTTGGTAATAAGCATAAAGCAGTATGAGTAACAGAGTAGGAGTGTTGCGCAACTTCAGAGATGATTTAACACATACTGAGTGCCATTACTTGTAGTGTCCCTTACTGGCATTGAACTTAAAATCAGTACACCCACCTGAATTAAAGATGACACTTTTGACAAGAAGATGGTGGAGAAGGCAGCATTCATGCTACCTAGACTGTTGTGTAAATGAATGCCAGAGGATCAAAAAGCATTATAAAATGTATTTCTAAGTTTTCTTTGCCATCTGTAGGATCTCTCACTCTTTTTCTCTTTTTTTTTTTTTTTTTTGCTCCTACATTTTCTTTAAAAATATCTTTTTTAATTATATCAATGACATTAAGACATTAGGAATTCTAGAGAGAGAAAATGTAATCATACAAGACCCATAGTACCTCTGATGGTTTTTATGATGAGGAAATACAGTTGAAATTTTAGCAGACTATCTCAGCAGAACTATCACCACAGCTAGCTTTACTTATGCTCTGGAAACTTCAGGGTTCTTTTTGGGGAGGAAGAGGGAATGGTATGCTTTGGTTTAAATGGGGGGTGCTGTTTTGTGTTAGAAAATCCACAGTTGGGAAAATCTGTTTAAACTCTCAGCTCTTTTGAATTTATATTTTCTTGAACACTAGACTGCTGCTTGCCCAGAGCATTCAATTGTAGAGCCACTGCTCTGCAGATTGTCTGACTCTGTTCCAGTGTCACCAGCTCTCACATATTTAACTGTAAATTACATGGTAATTAATATTTACCTTAAGCCCCAGCACCAAAGTTCAGGTGATTGTATGAGAATCTTCTATTAATTTTCCTTTTTTTTATTTTTTTCATGAAAACATTTGATCTTCATTATAGCAGAAATATACTTGACATGATCCTAGGACTTAACTTGGGCACAAGCCTCTGTAACTTCTTATACTAGTTTCTCAGTGATTATTGAGTAGTGAGGCATGAGTATGTTGCTGGCATTGCATGCCACCAAGCCCAAAAGGAATAATCCTTGTTATTCCCATGCAGGGAAGGCTTGGGCCCTTTGCTGTTCCCTGTGCTGATATGGTCCTGCATGGAAGAAGCCATGTTGGCTTGGGCTTGACATTATGATGGCTAGAGGCAAGTAGCAAAGTCTCAGGTGGTAGAAGAGGAAGAGAGGTTAATCCTGGGGCCCAGGAAGCACAGCAGTGCAAGGGAAGAGTTGAATAGTGGGAATATGTGACCTGCAAAGCCTAGCTCCTTGTGTGAGATCCTGCTAGGGAATGAATTTTTCCTGCTGTGTTGGAGGAAGAGGAGAGGAAGTATGTATTTCTATACGGTTTGTTTTGTTGACTCTTTCTTGCTGCAATCCTTTATACATAGAATCGTAGATTGGGTTGGAAGGGACCTTCAAGATCATCTAGTTCTACCTCTCCCTGCCATGCACAGAGCACCTTCTTCTAGACCAGGTTGCTCAGAGTCCCATCCAGTCTGGCTTTGGACGCTTCCAGGAATGGGGCATCCACAACTTCCCTGGGCAATCTGTTCCAGTGCCTCACAACCCTCTGAGTAAAGAATGCCTTCCTAATATTTAATAAAAATATCTCCTGTTTTGGTTTAAACAATTCCCCTTTGTCCTGTCTCTACCTGCCCATGAAAAAAGTTGTTCTTCCTCTTTTTATAAGCCCCCTTCAAGAACTGAAAGGTTGCAATGAGGTCTCCCCAGAGCCGTCTCTTCTCCAGGCTGAACAATCCCAGATCTCAACCTGTCTTCATAGGAGAGGTGCTCCATGCCTCTACTCATCTCTGTGGCCTCCTCTGGACCTGTTCTAACAGGCCTTTCTTGTGCTGTGGACCCCAGAGCTGGACACAGTACTCTGGGTGGGATGTCGCAATGGCAGAGTAGAGGAGTAAAATCACCTCCCTTGACCTGCTGGTCATATAATAAGTAGTGTTTTAATAAGGTGTACAGTCTCATTTTTGTTCTGGAAATAATGTGCTGGTAACTGTGCTGTTGATGGCTGCCTGCCTACATGTGCCTTCTGCCTCCCTCAGCTAAAAATAAGCTTTGCCACTTTCTGTCATTTTACGAGGAATGTGCCATTAATGACCACGCCAAAGAGTGGTTTAGATGTTGCTTACTGCCATGATAGGAGCCATGCTGAGGCACTCCTCAGCATGCAACTATTTACTATGAGGCTGTTGGTTCTGCTGCCTCTGAAACAGCTTTTTATAGAAAACATAGCAAAGTTTGATAACCTGCCCATGTTTTATTTTCTTACTGCATCAGCAGTAGCCTCAACTATTGCTGATCATGTGAGGTCCTCTAGGATATAGGAAAAAGTTTAATGATCTATTGATGTCTTCAGTATTCTTCAGCAGCCCATACCTATCTGCATGCTGAAGGCAAAGGAATCCCTTCTAAGCTGACATAAAGAGAGCTGGAAATCTGTGTTAATTCTCTGAATCTCCATCCCCTCGATGTCTATGAAAGCACTGGTATAAGATGAAGGGATCACGTTAGGTTTACTTGGAAATGTGTTCCTGAAAAATGTAGCATTACTGCTCCAACTTAGTCTTAATGTTATTCGGATGCTAGCATATATCCTGACCATAACTGTTCTTCCAGAATAAATCTTTCAGTTTTATATTGTCTTCTCTAAAACAGGTTTCTCAACATTTAGCTTTCTTCCTTTAAGAACAAACATAGTCTGTCAATGGTAATATATAAACAGGTAGCTGTAAAATGCATCACCATAATACAAATCCAAGCAGTATTTATTCGCTACAATCAGTGACTGCACTGATTGTGCCCTTAGGAAAATAAATATTCCTTTAAAAATGTACAGATCAAATTAACATAGCAGTTACAGAAAGGTGAGGGTTTTTTTCTTCAAAAGAGTTTGTAAAAGAAAAAATGGGAAAAGTCACTATGAGTAACTGAAAAATAGGATTGAGATTGGTTTTCAGGAAGTAAATATATTTAACTAACTTTTAAGGTCTGAAATGTATTTTGTCACGGAATTTGGTTAAATGCTGTGTGTGCCTGGTTCTGGAATGTGAGCTTTATAAAAATTCCCTGAAAGCAAAGCATTGCAGTTATGTTTTTTTAAAGATCATTTTTTTGATGTAGGTTTAGTATCACTGTCACAGCATCTAAGGCTTCTTTGGAAGAAGCTACATAGCTAACGGATTTATAAAGGGATTGCATCATAGAGACTTTTGTGATTGATTTGTACATACTACAGGAAAAATTGCAGCAATAAAACAGATCTTACCCCAATGACAAGCTGAAACAAATAAATTTATTTATTTAGATGAATTTAGTACTCATGAAAAGAGCCAGATTGACAGCCACAGAGACTTAATACCTCTATTCCACAGACCAAGTACAGAAGAAAGTAGTGCAGGATTCTCATGTGGCCCTGCTAATGTCTTAACCTTGATCTGTAGCTACCACTTTTAGACATGAGTAGTTCAATTTACATCCCCATTCACTCCTTAGACAAAAACTGCCAACAAGAGTGGCAAATATTGGTGATACTGTAGAGGAAACTAGTCGAACAGAACTGCTGACTGATATCACAGGAACAACTTGCACTCTCGAGTAACCACTGACCTGGCCAAGATTCAAAACAGTGTGATGTATATGTGAAGGTTTCCACATTCCTATGCTGAGATCTTAAAGTGGTTTGTCATCTGGACATGATATTCCTCTTTTCTGCCTGATTAAATCTAGCCAATGTTAACAGATTTTGTACTCTGTCCACATGCAGTTGCATTTCACTTGAGAAGCTATTCACAGGACCAATCCCTCGTTCTTTTTTTTTTTTAATTCAAAGAAATCAAAATAATTGTCCCTCAAGATCAAGTTTGAAGACTATTCCCAAGAAGAGTCTCCTGAACTTTACCTCCTCCTCTCCATAACGCTTTCTCTACCAATGAGTCTGATCAGGAATAAGTTATGCTGCCTTTGGTGGAAGAGATTAAGCAAACTGGGGTTGACTTGGGTGCACCAGACTTTGGCAGTAGCATGTATACTTTCTTCTGAAGCTTACCTCATCCTTCTGCCATAGCGGCTATGGAAATCAGTCAGAGGCAGCCATTTATGCTTTTGCACTGTGATTTGAATTAACATGCATTTAAAGTAGTCAACCCTAGTTATTTCTTTGCAAAGGTCATGTAAAATTATGGTCCTGTTGCCAAAATTCCTCCATATTGAGTAGGGACTACCAAGGATAACAAGAGTAGTCATGTAATATTATTTCATTGCTAAATTTAATTGAGGTTTTCTCAAGGTCAATAATGCAGAGATGTGCCACTTTGACAGAAGGATCTGTTCCAAGTCAGAATGTTGATCTTAGATGAGAAATAACGTATGAAATATTTTCCATAGTTTTCAGGTTTTTTTCTGGTTGTATGTTTTAAAGCTGTAATATTGGACATAGTTTAATTATGCTTTCCCCTTAAAAGAAAGTGTGTTATTTGAGCTACTACTAGTTGTTTAAAATGTAAAATCTCAGCTGAGAATAGGAAAACTGTTCTTTTGGGAGTGTTTGTACTTGCAGGTGGGTAAAAGAACTTACATACCATATGGGTCGTAATTTTGATCAGAATGGTAAAAATTGTCACTGGCTGAGAGAAATTCCATTTGAGTTCACTTTAGCACATGAAAAGCACTTCTGCTTTTTCTGTTGTTGCTGTGGTCAAGTTAGTGATTGCTGATACAACTTGAGCTGTAGAATTTGTATAACACTGCTATGCAGAAAAAATAGAAGTGTGTTTTTGTTATCAAAAGTACGCAGTCTTACTGTGATACCAGTGATATATTCCTCTGTTGTACTGTCCAGATGACACAGCTCTTCTAGATGTGTTTGATACTTGCCTAATACCTTCATGTTTTAAGTGAGATCTCAGCTCAATATTAAGAAGTGACATATCTTATTTAGCATGTATTAATTAACAAATGGCTTTTTGCTGGAGTTTACCTTGTAATTGTAGAACTGTTTTTGTGGGCAAATTACCTGTGCTTTATGAATTCTATTCTGCTGTAACTTTCCTTAAGAGGGTAATAATATATGTCTTTAAGTGAGTGAAATAAGATGGGTTGGCAATAAACTTAGATCAGATCTTTACAACAGTGGCAGCCCAGCTTCAGAAGCTGTGTAATCTTAAAATTCTTAGCTTCTAAAAGCACTGTTGAGAAC
>VZRE01003905.1:34545-119983 GCA_013396775.1 Cephalopterus ornatus | reverse complement strand
AAAAAAAAAAAAAAAGATGAAAAAAGTTAATTCTTCCAAGTAAGTAAAAAAATTTAATAATTTTGGTAAATGATCATGTGGCGATTATTAAACTAATATGTAATTAGCATTTTCTAATGACAATCATAATCTTGACAAATGCTTTCATTCATTTTTTTCTGATCATTAAAGACTTTAAAAGCACTGATTTTTGTTAACTGAGTCCCTTGGCTATTCATCAGTGATGCAATTCAACTTAATACTCCAGTGGCCAGTAATCAGAGAGTTGCCTATTAAGTGAAGGAAATTTTATCATTGTCTTTATGAACATCAGCTTTATTTCTTCTCTAACACAGCAGGTAGATAGAACTGTAAGAGCATCCAACTGATAGTTAATGGTTCCTTTTTTAAAAGGCTGAATTACACCAATTTTTTACATGATCAAAATTCAACCAATACTTCGACAGTAGTATGATCTTTGAAGTTGTTCAGATACAGAGCTTTTTTCTTTCCTTTTTTTTTTTATTTTGAAAAGTTAAACAAGAAACGGTTTTCAGTCTTCTCAATAGATCAGAGATACTGAACATGGCATAGCTAAATGTTCTTCTATGTGCAGGCAACATATCCTATAATCAGTGCTGGTGTTTGAATCCTCTTGTTTATCTCACTGCTTGTGCCAGATCCTCTCTCCTAGCAATTCCTTGTATTTTTTTCCCTATGCCATGGCAGAGATACTCTTCTCATTCTTAGCTCTCTGCAGCAACTCTGTAGCTGCTCAGGTTTCTGTCCTCACTTTACTATAAAGTTCGTGGCCCCACTGCAGGCTAACTCCTTTTTCGAGCATGTTTGTCCAGCAGAATCTCAATTTCAGTTCTTTTCCCTGCACTTGGAATGCGGTTATTTTATATTTACAGAATGTGAAAGATAAAACAAGTATGCAAAAAGTATAGCAATGTATTACATAGTCACCAAAATATTTCTGTGTTTGTTTACTTTAGATGTTTGAGTTTATGCAGAGCCAAACTGACTTCAAAAATAAAGGACAGATGATCAGAAATGTGGATAAGGACAGCATGTTCCTTTGCTTTATTTAGCATTGAGCATATTAATGGGTGCTCAATAAATGGTAATGGTTTTGGAGACATGATGATTGATGTTTCCTGGATCAAAACATAGAGGTTTTGTTTAAGAACAGCCCAGCTGGCAGAATGATCCTCTTTTGAAACTGTTTGTGATCAAAATATGTCAGAGCTGTGTCTATAAAGTACAGTAGGCAAGACTTTCTGTCAGTGGATTGGTTAATTTACTTTAACAGTAAACTATCAACTGTATCTTTGATTATTCATCCCTCCTGTCACACCATATTCCTATCAGTGAGTTAAAGTACTGCTCTTTTCTCTGCTTTCCAGATTTTGTTTCTTATGTTGTAAACATACTGATCTCAACAAGGGCTATATATTTTTGGAGTAAGAACACATACAAGGTACTGAAAAGAGAGGATTACATATTTATTTGTGTACAAAATTGTGCCACACGCATACTTTGGACAGCTAGTATTGAGAAAGAGAAAACTATCATCCGTCTTCTAAGGAAGCCATCTGTGTAACTCATCTGGTGCTATCGTCCCTAGTCAGAGCACACCTCAGTGTGACTGGTATAACCAAATACTGCAAAAGAAAATAATCATGTCTCTTACTTTGTCATCTCAGCTGTTTGTTCCTCTTAAAGAAGCAGTGCTCTTTGTTTTGAGTTAAGAGGAGATGGCTTCCAAATTAATGGCTTCCAAGATCTTTAGTACAGGCAGTGAGCAAAGCCAGTTAAAGCCATCCTTGATATTTCCATAGTTAAAGTAATATGAGGGAATTCAGAAATAAAGTAGGCAAATTTAACTTTGTTTTCTCTCCCTCTTTTTCTTGAGGCCACCTCTTTCTCTTCCCCTTCTCTCTCCATCCAGCTCTTTTTTCACCTTTAAGGAAAATAAATCAATTACAGTATCCTTTCTGACCTTTTAGTTTGTCATGTGTGTTTTTCTTTGGGTTTTTAATGCTTTTGGTATACTCTCAAGAGGAAAGTAAAATTTCTTGAGGAAAAACTCCCAAAGTTGATTATGCTTTAAAAAAATGTGAATTAATTTCAAATTTTGGGAATATATTTACCAGATTAATTATATGAAATGTTTTTAATTTTTCATTTGGAAACTTTGTATTTCCAAATTTGTATTATAATTATTTTTTAATTAAAACAAGAAAAAATGTTTTGTTAAAGAGTCTTTAAAAATCTGAGTCTCTCCATGGGACAGATACGTAAATATCCAGAGTACACATTTCTGATTGTATTGGTGTGTAGCAGCAGGAACCCTTGAACTAGAGTTATTGACAAAATAGGTTGCAACAGCTCCAAAGAGTAGCTCAATTGTGTCTGAATGCATTTAGGCAGCTTTAATTCCTGAATTAATTATACAATATACTGTAATGCTACAAAGAAAAGCCATTAAAGTCATCTGTGTCAAAGGAAATTTGTGTATTGGGGAGTAGATTGTGGCATATAGTCACAGCTGTGAGTCTAGGTTGTATGGGGAGATTGTCTGCCCAAAACCAAGTTCTCCTACAACCGTCTGGTTACAGTGAAGGTTACAGATTGTTGGTATTGCCAAGTCTCCATAATGCTGCATATATGGTCTTCTTTTCTCTGGGTGGTAATTTCCAATCTCTGTTGCTTGCATTTAAAGTCACTGAATTTCTCTCTTCCCCCCAAAATGAAAACAAGTAACTAACTCTTCTTAAGCATTTGAGTCTAAAAGCTTGGGACATTAAGCCTTCAAATATCTGAGCTAAGATGACTTGTGAAAGGATTGCAGTGATTGGTAGCGCTGTAGTGTTGGGAGCAATTTCAAGAAAAATGACTCTTCCTGATTGCGACAACCACTGCCCCTTTCTCTGTCCATGTGTAACAATGGTTGTGAAGGTAGAGCCAGGGCTGTGCTTACTCCCATCTGCTTTTCGTAGCAGTTCAGTTGGGGCTCTGATCTTTTAATGACTACTCAGTGAGAGAAAACTTGTTTACCCTGTTGAAATGCCTGTGCACCTTGTAAAGAAATGTGGTTCCTAATAGCAACTGTAATGCTGAAAATTCATCATGTATTGCCTTTTATGAGATGTGGACATTTGAAAAATAAAGAAAGGACATAATTTCTCACAGAGGTGTTGTGATCTTTGAGGGGCAGAGTTTCATGCCAACAACAAAACAAGTGGCTGAAGCAAGGGCCTGAATACATTTACTGCGAAGAAGTCACGAAAAAATCCTCTTCCCAGTAGCAATAAAGCACCTTTTGATCTGTATTTCTAAAGCTGTGCTGTTCATTGTTGCTTTCTTTTGTTCTGCCTTTGCCTCCTTTTTCCCAGACAAGCCCGTTTGCTTTAGCCTGCCTGTTTGGTGCTTTGCAGAGGATCTCTGTAAAAAGGATTTCATAGCACATAGGTTTATGAGCCATGTAAAAATTCCTTGCAAATACTGTTCCATCATTACTTCGTAGGAGTACAGCACTCCTGCTGCCATGGTGCTCTTGACTGAAAGCATAAGTGGTGTATAGGCCCCTGAATAGTTCCTTAGCACTGAAGTAAATTTGACTTCAGATTTTTACTTAAAACAAGGATAATCATGTTTGCATGTGGCACAGTTACTCTGGCAGCCTCGGCATCTCAGCCATTTGATGCTCCCTCTTTTTTTTTATTGTTATTATAGCAGTTGTCCAAACATACAATCACGTGGTACAATCTGTCTGGAAATTCTAATTCTGATGAGAGCAGAGGTGGGAAGAAGGAGGTGGCAAATTGAAGGTTTCAGTATTTTAAATTCAGCTTTTGCTTTAGTCTTCTAAGTGTTCCAGAATCCTCCACTGCAATCACTACTTACTGCGAAGTATAACTGGTCTCAGAGATACAAAGCTCGAAACCAGTATTAAGTCAATTTGGTATTTGTATGTCGTGGGTTTCATTGTAAATCAATCCAAAGCTGAGCATGTCATTCTAACCCAAAATGTGTTTGAATTAGCTCAGAGCCCTTTAACTGCAGTGGCACTAGCAGGTGCCATTAAATACTGTAAAATATTATTATCTGACTAGTGATCCTTTAAACTAGGCTATTTAATATATGCACTGAATATTATACCAAATTCAGCTTTTGTGGAATTTCAAGCTTGTGGCCAGGGACATGGAATGGGAAGCATTGACTGTTAAATAACATACAAATTAACTCTCCAGAAGTTTAACTCAAGGAACAGATTAATAAATCTGTCAAAACTGCCTATCCTCCTAAAAATATATTGTAATCTTAGCATGTTACTGTAACCCAGTAAAAACTTGGTGATATCAGCATAAATGATTTTATCTAGTATTTTTCTTTTCAAGATAAATCCAAAGGTGTTAAGATCACATTGGTTTTATGGTCATATTTGATATATGACAGTATCATCTATGTCTGCAGAATTTATGATATTAATATGAGGAGAATGGTGGGCTTATTATTATGGGTCACACAGAATTACAGATCCCAATAACAGTACACCTAAAAAAAGAAAAACTGTCAGCTGAAGTGTAGTGTCAGCGCCCGTCTTTTCAAGCTGTTGTAGCTCACATTAGAAAGAAGGCCATTTTAGCTAGGAGCATAACAATCTCATTGTATTAATCATTTTCTGTGTTTAAGCAATATGAGGATGTCTGCTTTCAATGACAGAAATAAAATCCTTGAAGGGAACAGTCTGTGAAATAAACTCTGAAGGGACAGTGAGGCTGCCTCTCTTTACTCCCTGTGGCCTAATTAAACAGTGGAAAAGCCACCATAAAAGAAATTAAATTTAAAAAGACAGATTAGCAACAGGAAGGGTGTGGCAGCATCTGATGTGCATACAGTGCTCCATTTGCAAGTATCATGAAGAGCAGTGGTGCTAAGAAGCGAAGTAGGGAGTTGCTGATCAGAGATGCTTAAAAAATATTTTCTCTTTTGGCAATGACAGAATTCTCTAGTCTGGTCTAGTATTTTCCTTTTACAATCTTCTGCAACAATGTAACACCAAGAGAAAGCAAGCCATACATCACCAGATGTGCTATTCTGCTGGTAATATTTCATTTATAAAAAGTATATGAATAAACAATTTATAATCAAGATTTTAAAGATGATTCTACAGGCCTATACACATTTTCCTGTACATAAGTATTAGCACTGAACCCAGTCCTTTGCTGGATGATTTATTTTTTATTTAATTGCTGCTTTTTGTATGGAGAAGGTCTATATTTCCAAAACCAAATTCAGCCATTGATCATCTTTTTGAAAATAGGAGAATTTCAACTGCTGTGATCTGTTGAACTCATAAATGGTAAAGGATTGACTTTCCTTGGGTAATAACACATGGTTATTCCTGTCTATGACTGATACAGTGCTATGTAACTGGAAGAGTGAGAACTACAATTATTTTGAAGGTGGAAAATGACTGTAGGAAAATTGCTAAGACTGTTCTGTCTGGTGCGGTGTAATTTTCTCCATCTTCACACCTTTGCTCTTTGGTATAATTTGTGTTTGTGCATGGTTTGTGTTTACATTAACTTACTGTTAATGTTGACACTGCTAGTGAAACAGCGTCGGGGGAAATCTGTGGAAATCAGTGCCCAAGGTGCTCCTCTCTCAGTTGGAGTTCCTCTTTTTCTGCTAGGAGTCCTTCCCTTGCAGAGCAAAACAGCTCACTCATTTGAGGAGGTTTTCCTCTGCTCATGTTTTAGCTCAAAAGTCCTGGGATCTGTTCTTCACGTAAGAGTATTTTATATCCAACAGAGTCCAGGTCCAAGCAGTGTGCCTTACTTTACTCTCTAAGCCAAGAGGAATACTATAGAGCTTTTTTATTTCTCTCCAGATAAATAATATAGTCAAATCTTTTATCCATTAAATGTAATTGTCCTTTTGACACTTGGAGGCACGTGTTTGGGCGTGCACTGTGAGGATGAGCCATGGCTATATAAGGGACCACCAAACTTAATCATTAGTCATTAAGGAAAGTTTCTAAATGAAATTGACAAAGAAGCAGACCAAAAAGATCTCATGCTCCAGAAAATAACTCTGTCTTGGTCACTAAGCCCAGGTGCTGAGTTCTCAAGTTGGAAGTTGGCTGTCAGCCCCCCAGAACCTCCAGCCACCTGTCTATGGCAGGAGCTCTCTCAACAACCCCAAAGTTGGCAAGTGGAAATATCCATAGAAGCAGTCTGATGAATGGCTTTTCCTCCTCAGTTTATGCATTGTTGCTTCAAGAAAAGTGGTAAAAATGTTTACAAGTAGTTGCTGTGCCTACAGGTACTCCCTTTCACAGAGTACAGACCCCAGAGAAAATGGCCATTGAGCCAATGCTTATGAGGGGAAACAACAGGCAAGAGATTTCTTCATTCCCTTATCCTTCCCCAATATTCTTGGAAGGGTCTGTATCCCAGACATGTTATGCAAATATCAGATCGCAAGCAATGGAGACAAAGGGGGGAAAACTTCACCATGACTCTTCTCTATAGGCCAGACAAATTACCCAAGCTCACAGAGGAAACAGGACACATTGTTTGAGGTATGGTATAGTGAAAAAATTCCCTTTATGTGCTTTTTGTCATTAGAATTTATGTCTCAAAGACAAGTCTTCCCGGAGACTTGCCTACAACATTTAGCCTTGCACTACCTTGAGTAGCATTTGTCTTTCAGACAAACTCCAGCCAGTCAGGATTGAAAGCCACTGCACAGAATGGACTTCGCAGGTTTAATTCTTAAGGCAGTCAATGTTACGACAGAAATACCGGGTGGGTAGAATTATTTTCTGTAGGTTTTTTAAACAGGAAAAAAATATTACATATTTCATCAGCATGCTAGAGCCATACATTCACTATGTTTCTGAAAGCCACCATCACCTTTCTCTGTTATTGTATGGTGATTTTTTGGTTACTGAATAAATGCTACCGAACAGAATTTTGATGACTCTATGTGCAGGGAAATACTAAGATTTGGGGAATGAGTAAAGGCTCCTTGGTGATAATAAATGTAGGAAAACATATGAGTGAAAAAGCAGTTGCTTCTCTATGCTTATTGGTATATATGGCTGTATGCTCATTGTATTAGTATCTATCAGATTTCGGTTTTTGTTAGAAAACGATACCTGAAGTTTTATGCATGTGCATTTCTTGGTTATGATTGTGATTTTCATATGTCCCGAAAGACAGGCGTATTTTGTATGTATTACGCTTTTCTGAGCTTTGTTATTGCCAGAAGCTTGAAATCAATACCGCTTTCTCTTTCTGATAATTAAAAGGATGGTTTATCTTTATATGGATCTTTAATTTTAATAAACTAATAATTCTGATTTTAGCTACTATTATCTTAATAGCTAAGCCTTCTTAAATGTTTTTATCGTAATTCCTTTGGATGATGTTGCCATTTTTTCAACCTGCATGAATCCTTGCTCTATAGTGACGTCTGCTGGAAATGGTAAACTGAAATGGTCAAGGGCATATTTAAGCTTTTCAATTCAGGGTTGCTTGATCCTTTTATGTGTGTGAAGTATGGACTGTACAGAAAAGCAGAATCACGTTTTCCCATTCCCTAAAGAGGTGTGGTTTCTACATTAGACTTGGTAGAATTTGGGCTTTATCTGTGGCGGGCACGTATTTTTTGCCTTGCAGCACATTCCGGCAGTGTAATTTGTGACATGTGACACTTGTTCTATGTTTGTCATAAAAGTTGATAGTTAGAAGTCATCAAGTTGTGAGAAATAAGTGTTTATGCTCTCTATCAGATCCATACTGAGGTGTTCAGATTCAGTTATTCAGCACTTCTTACTGACAATCCTGACACCGATATTTAGGTAATTATAGAGGAGTCAATAAAAGAAATTTATACTTTTAATCTGACATTTAGAATTAGGTCATATTTGCTTTATATCTTAAAAAAGATATAACATTCAAAATAGACAACAGACATTTTGCATTAGAAGTAAAAAAGGAAAATAATGAGCTCATTTTTAAATGAATTTGAAAAGCAATCTGATTTTAGTTCTTGCAATGCAGAGCAAATAAAATAAAAACTATCGTACTTTATTTACTAACCGATGAATTGAATTGTCCGCCTTTTAT
Organism: Cephalopterus ornatus; assembly: GCA_013396775.1. Lineage (NCBI taxonomy): Eukaryota > Metazoa > Chordata > Aves > Passeriformes > Cotingidae > Cephalopterus > Cephalopterus ornatus. The sequence continues at coordinate 111,857 of VZRE01003905.1, read as the reverse complement.
TACAGATATAAAGCAAAGACTATGAAGAGGCAATCATTTTTGCAGCTATCAGACTTTCAGTAACATATCTCTTGTGGTTTAAATAACAGATAGTTTAAGTGTTTTTCCATTACCTTCGTGTAAATGAAAAATGCATAAAATATTTTAACAAGGCAAAGTAATCCAAGGAGATTGTTATTTTGTGTTACAAATTAGGTTATTTCTGTCATAAAATTAAAGGAAAAAAATCAACGCAAGGACATTTCAGCTTAATATCATTTACCAGAAGGAACATGTAACAGATTTAATGAGCTAGCAGGTCACCTGAATCCAGCTGTTTCCGACCAGCTTTATGAAACGGAGAATGCAGCTAACGGTAGGAGGTAAGCATTATTACAAGCTCTCAAGGAGTTACAAAATCGATTTCTGCTTGAATGAATTAATTTAGATTATCAATTTATAACCAGCTACACGAATCCCATCAACTCAACAATTCAGTGAATGATCAGGCTCAGCCCTTGCAAGAGCTTAACAATTAGAGAGCTCTATAGTTATCTCCTGTCCTACAGCGTTACTAACAAAGTTCCTTAGTTTGACAGAAAGAGAAGGAAAATGTTTGCTTAAGGACATTGCAGGAGTGAACCACATCTTTGGTGAGAGAAAAGAGCAGCTACCATGGAGCAGCTGTGTTCTTGTGTCTTACCTTCCTGGGAATTCCTCCAAGGGTGACTGAAATGGAGCAGTTCTTTCTACTAGCAAAAGAACATGACCAATGCAGGGAAGAGACCAAACCATCTCATTTCGATCATGTAAAGAAAATAACAAAGGATAGGATGTGAAAACTAATGCTTATAACTATCACATACTCTAGAAGTGCTATACCTGTAGAGCTATTAAAAATGTCTTGCCTTTTTGCTGGAATGTAGCAAGGTAGTTCCTCTGCCTCCCAGTTCTAGTGCAGTCATTTAAACCTGTGCAAAGAGAATGTAAATTGCTGCTAGTCAGAATGTTACTGTTTTACATTTACTTTGCACAAGTGTTAAATGGCTATTCAGGATGCAAGTCATTGGTGATTCAGAGATTCAGACTGTTCATGTTTTAATCTTTGACTTCTCTCCTTCTTCTAATATTGCAAATGGTTATGAGTAAAAGGACATTTGCTGTGCATCAGTTACTGCTGCCTCCCTAAGTATAAAATACAGTGGTTACTCTTCCTTGAGTGTTCGCTCAGTTTTGGCACCATCTTCCCTGTCTCAAAAGACAAGAGTGGTACAGTAAGTACAGCACTTTAATAGCAACATATGATTTACCACAGGGACATTAGACTTAAATAAGTAATTGTGTTTATAAATATCCTTTAACAGGAGCTGGGATTCTGGGTTTAGTAATACACGTCAGTGGTGAGGTATAAAAAGGTGATCAGCTGTTAGGTCATAAAGCCTTTGTCACCTGAAAATAATCTCAAATTATTACATTTTAGGGCTGAGGAAAATCAATAGGATTATATTTTTCTCCTTCTAAAAGGTACATTTGCAGCGCAATGTTCAAAGAGTAATAGGCATGATGGCTTCTGTTAGGGACAAAATGAGTTGCACCTATGTCATGTGGAAAGTATACCACTAAAAAGACCTCTGATTCCTGACAGTTTTAAACCACTAACAAAAATTGTTAAATAGCTCTGTTGCCCTTATGCTGTAAGAAAGTGGAATTTTTTTAAGTACCGGAAATGCATCTTCTGGACAAACCTGGATACGTTCACATGGGCTACCAGTACTTTTATTTTATTTTCAGCTGTAAACAGCCTTCTCTAAATTCTCTCTGGGCAGACAAAAATTGAAGACAACAATACAAACCTGTTCTAGAGAAATGGTTAAAAATTATGAGAAATCCTTTTTTTGTAGTCTTTTCTAAAAGGTTAGCTCTAATTGGACAATTAAATTATTGTCTTTTTCTTCATTATTATTATTTTAGCAGTGTTCTATACTAGAACTTACAGAAGTTGGTGTTTGTGAGATGGTAGTATTTGATAGTCTCTCATTTCTTGGAACAGGTGTTGTACAGACATGGAAACATTAGTCTACCCCACAGACCTCATCCTGGAAACTTTTCCAGGCTGCATGTAGCTCCTCAAGATCCATAAAATGATCCTGCAGTAGTTTAACTAAGTGCATGGGAGCTATCAGCCCATCAAACAGTGAAGGAACTCATCTGAGCATGTTCTTCTTTCCATCTGCACCTATCACAGCAGGTAAATATTTTCCTTTTGGAAAATCAGGTTTAAAGTATATGGGGCACTGATGAAAGGGAACCTGTACGTTATTTTTTACGTAAGCGTCTTGTGCCTTTTGCAGTTTCCCAACCACCTGCTCTAAAAACAAATTTGGTGGGTGGGGCAATGCTACCATTGGACGGACATTTTGTTATTGAAGACCCTGTGGCTTTACAAAAGTAACTCTTGGTGTCAGCACTTTCTGCTCTCCTGCATGCAATATTGGGAGCAATGTAATCCTGGCAGTACCATACCTCTGTCTTCTTTGCAGTGTGAAGCTGCCACTGATTTCTGTGCTTCTGCCCAGCTAATTTCAGTGTCAGGGTGATCTCCCCCACTATGATGGTTGAGTCTGAGGGGATAGCTGAATAAATCTCCCACTGAGAACTTTCATTGAAGAAACTCTTCCTCTCGGATTTGGATAGTTTATCCCTGGAGCATGCTATCATTCATGGATGGACAGCTAAAAATTACCAGGAATCAGAGGCTCAGTGACTTCCCAAATGTCAGTCTTTCACATCCAGCAGCTATTGAGTTAAGATGAACCTGTAACTTTTTCTTTGAGGGGAGAACCTCTTGCCATGTGCCATGTGACTCTCCCTTCCTCCTTCATGCCCATAAACATTTAGCAAGTGAACTGCAGAGCAAATCTATCACAAGATGAGATCTGTTGCACAGCCGAGGAACGTGGCCTTTTCTTGTCTACGTATTTGGTCAAGTGGTTGTAGCAGTCTGTTCAAGCACAGTAAGCTACGTTTTTAGGAATTCTGTGATAATGTCATTGCACTGTAGAGAGTTTTAACTAGAGAAAAATTTAGGTCTCTTTCAACTGTTGTGCGGAAGGCCCACATAGTGTTTTTCTAAGTGATGTGCAAGTGGTTCCCAACAGGTGAGGCTGCCTCAGTGGCAAGGCAGAAGAGTGTTACAGGTGAGGCAGCCAGTATTCCAAGCACAAAAGCCCTGTGAGACGCACTTGCTCTGAGGGCCACCATGGGTGTTTCTGCATCTTGATCCTGGAAAGAAGATGCTGCATCAGGAAACCTGAACAGCTGCAGGCAGAAGTGGCTCGGGGTAGCCAGGTGGTTTAACAGAGATATTCCCACAGAGCTGGTGACAGCAGGAGAGGCAAAAGGGTAGTCCAGCATGGTGAAGAAAGAGCTGGTACCCCAAAGGTTCAAAATACTCATGTCAAGTTCAGCCACATCCCAGACAGGATATACTGTGATTGTGCAGTGCTTGCGAAACAGCCAGCAGAAAAAGTAATAGTGCTGAAAGAAAAGACATAGCTAAACAAGGTTTAGGGGTATGGCCCTCAGAAAGCTAAATGCTTTTTGCTTGGGCCCATTAGCAAAAACACTGATATCTGCTTTAAGACTTACTTTTTTTGTAAAATAACACAGGTTGGATTAAATAAACTCTGTTTCAGGAGTTTCTCTTCCTTATTATCAAAGTTCATGAGATTTCCAACTATCTTTCTGGTCAGAAAGGATAATAATAGCCTTGTTATGTGTGGATTTTCCTTAGCATAGTTTCAGAAAGGTGCAAACATATTCATCAGAAGTGATTATTTGCTTAATTATGCCAGAAAATGCTGGTAAGCTTTTGGATTTTCTAATTTAGGCCAGTGCAATTTTTTTTGTTATTTTCATAACTCTAGCTATAATCAACTGTAATTTTTCAAACATATGTTTCCATTTTATTTTATGTTGGCAAAGCCTTTGATTGCAGTCCCTAGTGCTTACCTTAACTACACCTCATAGAGGTTGTAAATACACCTCTCCTCAGCTGCATTGCAGCTAGAGACAGCGTCTGGCAGCAGGCTAGGATGGGCAAATGACCTCAAAATCCTGAGGGCCTATAGCAGCGGTGTTCCACATTATTGATAGTAGCAGAGATATTGACAGTCTGTGCTTGGAAGGAAAATAGGAGTTTGATATGACATATTGTGTGTCTCAGCAAGACTCATAAATAATTTTGACAAGTTTTTGTATGCATGGGAAAGTCCTTGATTCAGCCTCCCATAAAAATAAACTTCTATTATGGAATGTATTTGTCAAGTGGCTGTGTGATGGATGGAGCTGCGTTTACCCCTTGGCAGTTCGATGAGTTTTAGATGCACAGCTTACCAGAGAGGATTTACGGGCAGTACAGAAATAATTATTCAGTATGAAATACATAATTCCTGTACCTGAATTTTCATTTTTTATTGTATTTTGTTTCTGTTGCATTTCTGGTCCTTAAGACAAAAGGCCTTGCCATTTTACTTGGAGCTGTTGTATGTCTGTAGTTTTTGTTCGGAGAAACTAATTCAAGTTCTTTTGCACACTTGTCTTGTATTTTGCTAATTGAATGAAAGCTTTTAGTAAATTAGGCAAAACCAGGAAAGTTTGCATTTGAAAATTCTTGTTTTTAGCAATAAAAACACTCTTGAAGGGATTTCTTATACTTCCAGAGTATTAATAAATAAATTTAGGTTCTTATACTAGGTATTGCTCATATTGCTCTTTTTCTTTTTTCTTCCTTTTTTTTTTTTTTAAACAAAATAGTAAACTCCCATGAAGAGTTTTTTATCTTTCTAATATGGAACCCAGAGCACTTGGCACATTTGTTGCATTTTTCCTCCTTCAGCTGTTTCTTACCTTTTTTTTTTCCTTTTCACAGTAGTCTTCCTTTTCTGTCAGGGCTGCCTTCATAGCTCTTCTTACTCCTGTCATTTCTGCCTGTTCATTTCTTACTCCTTTCACCTGTCCTGTTTTCAGTCATTTAACTTTCTCTTTAAACTTGCTCTCTTTTCTTTTTTTCCTCTTCCTGTCCTCCTGACTGAATGTTCTCCCTGCTGTTAATAGTTTCTCCAGCCTTTCTCCTTTACTCTCTTCCTACTTCTCCAGTCCATTTCTTCTTACCTTTTTTCCTCTTTGTTCTCACCATCATCTCATGTTCTAGCTTATTTTTACAGTTACTTTATGACTTTTTTTACTTTTTAGCCTTTACTTTTTAGCCTCTGCCCTCTCTATTATTTACCACTCCTAACAGTCATATTTTCTTCCTCTGTTTGCAACTTCTGACCCTGACCTTCTGACGGATACCAGTTGTTCAGTGTTTCTAATTGGTAGTCTGCTTGTCTTCCTACAGATAATATGGAATTCCCCGAAGTTGCGAACATGGCACTTTTTTAGTCCTCCATATAGAACTATGGATAGTTCTCTATATCCATGGTTGAAGAATCACACTGTCCTTACTCCCCAGGAAGAACAGTGTAGTCCTGAATGTGTTAACAAAGCTTTCTGTTGTAAAAGACTCAAAACTCTACTAATTTTGAAAATTACTTTCAGCATATAGTACAGCTAAGAGATCCCACTCATCATAGATCGGAATTATTGTAAGGATTCTTTAAGAAATAGCAAACTATTTTTAAAAGTAGAATATTTATTGTAAGACTTCATGCTATTTACTTAGCTTGCATATATGGTAAATTAGAATTCCTGTTCTTTATTTAAGGAGATTCGGAGATTTGTGTTGAGCAATTTGGATGTAAAAAATGTGCCTGCTCAAATAGTCTGTGGAAATAAGACAGTATGTTAATCCTTGCAACCAGCACCTGGATTCTAAAAATTGGTAACAATTAGAGTTGTGCTAAACTCATACATACAGACACCTGGCTCAGCTGCTCACACGCAGCTCACATGCTTGGATTTGAGCTGCCCTCCGATCTGCCACTGCCTCTCCAGAAGGGCATGATCTCCAGTGCCTCCTCCAGCCTGTCTGCCCCAGATGGACCTCTCAAATAGGCTTCAGCATCTCAGATGCCACTAGACTTTTAGATGCGGGCAGCTGAGCTGATTAATTTCTGTTTGTTTGCTTGCAAAATAATGTTGCGTATTTCTTCTAATATATTAGGATTCAGTTTAAGTTAGGAGCAGCAGTCCCATTTGGGCCGAGTTAGCAAAGCTTTGGAGAACACTGTGCCTTGCAATCAGTTACATCCTCTGACTGCCTGCTTGTCTCCCATACATATACCATATATGAGGCATCTGTGATTTTGACTCTTTATCTCTTACTGCAATTTGTCCACAAAAAGCCTATTTTTAGTATTTATTTCTAAACTGTGTTTGTTAATGGACAGTTCCTGCCCAGCAAAACTCCATTGCTACTATTGCTTCTCTAGATAACACATGTAAACAGGAGGAAGGACTTAGTCTGCTACAGCTAATTATGCCACTGCAAAGATCTACCAGAGGTGAAAGCCAGGCAATTCTGAATTGTATTAGCATTCAGGCATTTGTGTTTATGCTGCGTTGTCTTGAGAGGTCAGGGCATCCATGCTGCGGAGCTGGAAGTTAGAGCAGTAAGTGTTCCCCATTTTCCTGTCATCTCTCCTGGGAAGAACATCTACGAAGGGGAAAGGAAATTTACAGTCCGTTAGATTGGGACCATAATTGGAAGAATCTCCTTCTTCTTTAAAATTTAGTCCCATAAGGGTGTTTTAAAAAGTTGCCAGGTTTATTGAGGTATCACTGTTTGCTCTGTGACAGTTGAAGGTCTGTCTGTACTTCCATTATAAACCTCCTTAATAGGGAAGAATTAATTAGGCCAAATATTCTTGGCCTAAATCTTACTTAAGAAATCCTCATCCAGAAGCAAAAAAAACATTTATAGAAGGCTTTTCAATTTTTTTTTCTTTACTGCAATCCATTTCCCTGGAATTTTGATGCTGAAACAGGGAAAGTAATATTCTATAGTTGTACTGGCATTTCTTTCCCTGAATGTCTTGGGGAGAGGTGGGGAATGGGGGACAGTTAACTGTAAATCTGTAAATGATGGCGTAAATGTGCACTTAGGGTTTGGGTTTTGTTTTATTTTGGGGGCTTTGGGGTTTGAGGGACATCTTGTTAACTATGTATTTATGAATGTCTTAAAACCTTCCTGTCTTCATTTTCCCTTCATCCTTCTCCGAACCTGCTGCCTCATTTGCAGATTCTTTTAACAATATTTTTATTAAGCATTCTCATAGAGCTCTGTATTAACAGTGTTGTATTAACATGATGCTTTCTAATAAGTATCAAGCAATTTCTCAATGTGCAGTGCTGTGTCAGAGATTTCTATTACTAATGTCTTCAGGCAGCTTCATTTCAATCCATGTTGTGCTTCAAGGATCTGTTGAAGTGCACTTCAATGTATCTGAAAACATCCTCAAAATAGAACAACATGGATTGAAATTGAGGGGCCTGGAAGCAAACCAGGGGGGACAATAACAGCTTAGTAAAAGTCTTATTTTTCTCGAGTCTCGCTTCCTTTTTTATACAACCATTAAACATAGAAAGCTGAACAACAATTAAATACAATGGATTCCTGTAGCAGTGTGGTAGTCTCACTGGAAGAAATAGCGTCAACAGATCTGAGAGATAAGATTGATTGTTGCTTCTGAACCCATGTGGTTGTACTCATCTGGTACCCCGATTTCAAAGGGTGAAACTGGAAGTACCCTTGCTGATTTTTAAGCCGCCTATCTCCATATACAAGCCCCATTATTTTTATTCAGCAAAAGTAGCGTATGTAAGTGTATTGCACGGAGATGCAAGATGGGAGTTTCTTGGCAGTGTACCTGTTACGGACTAGCTCTCAGTTTTCATGTACTCCCTTTCTTATGAGGATATAGGAAAGAATAAAAAGCTGCTTTCTTTCTGTTTTTTTTCCTGCAAAAACTAAGATGAGTAGCACTGATGGTTACTTCCGAAGAATCATTTTAAGTGACTTTTTATAAGAAAATTAAAGAGTTTGTAGAGGACAATAGATACACATTCTTGTCAAAAACTGACAAAAATTCTTGTTTGTTTTATTAGACACAAATTAGAAGAAATATCTTTGAAAATATATACATGGCATATATGGCCAAAATTCTGCACAAGAATGGACTATTACTGAGCTGGGTGGCAGTAGGTGCCCACATACACAGTTTTATAGATAAAAGATCATCAAGGTTCAAATCTGGAATTGTTCTGAAGGCATGTGGGCTATGTTGTTTCCCTAAACCTAACATCTGATTTAATCTCTCAATATGAGGAGATTTCTAGTTTGTGTATTTCAGAGAAAAAGCTCTGAAAAATGAGCTATTGGTGTAATTGATAGCATGATATCTGACTCAATTTCAAGAGAATTTGAAAGACAACTTGAGGGAACTGACAGTGCAATGCTCACCACACTGAGATGCTGATACCCAGTGATTATAGTTATTTCTCATGCATGCATGTGTCTATTTATGTATAATAACTACTATAACAGTGTCCATAATTTAAGGATATAAATGTGGTCAATAGTGTCTAATTCACTTGTGACCAAAGTGTATGAGAAAAAAAGGGAATGTACCGTTTACTAATACGTACTCAAGACAGAAATCCATCTCTTTTTAGGGATTAGGTCTGTTTAAAAGTGGCTGGGGAACAGGCTACTTATTAATAGGAGAAAGTCAAAGTATGTAGAAAAGAATTTAATTAAAAACTTGTTGATATTTTATTAATTTTTCTGTATGATTGGCCAGATTTACCTTATGGAAAGTCCCTTTAGACTGTTTGGTTATTCCAGTGGTAAAACAGTCCCTGAATAATGCTGGTGTGTAAGAAAGGTCCTCAGTTTTGAGAGTACCCGTATACTAAATTGTCCTGTCTTTCAGTCTAGGAGCAATAGGTTACAGGCAAAGGATACTATTCTCCAAGTTCTTCAGTGCCACAACTTACCTAAAATAATGAATTTTAAACTACAGAAGTAGATCACTGACCCTCTATTTTTTTCTGTATTTTTAATACAGCAAAAGAAGTAAAGAGAATATGGCCTGCTTTGTTCATAAATGTTTTCAGGTTGTGAGTGAAACTGAAGATGCTAATTTCTTCACTAGGTAAAAACTTAAGGCATTTTTTTCCAAATACACTGGGAAATCTGCATCTAAGTAGTGTTAAATACAGTGTACTGAAATTTGCACTTCAAGCCAGAAGTTATGCCTTGGAGGTTTATTTTAAGTTTATTTAAGTAGGCTTTGCCAGTTTCAACTGAACAGATTTACTAGTGGCGGTGGCTTGTGAGTGATTCCATACATTAAAGTTTCTAACTGGAAGAACTAGAACCTTAGTTAGGTACTATTTAAGTTGTCTTCACTAAAGAATTTAAAACCCTTTTTCAGAATTGGTGCATGTTTGTTAGGTATCCAGATTGTCATACAGGTGCTTTTAAGTCCCTTTTTATTCAAAGTCAAATTTGGCTCTGCCAGCTACAGTTTAGAGGTAAGAAAAGTCATGAAAAAAAATTCTGTTGTTCATGATTAAGAGGGCAAAAAAGTAACTTTGTAAAGCTGTGATTTTGTTGTAAACCAGAACCCAAAGCCTGAGTGACAGTTCAAAAGATTTCAGTTTTATTGTTGTGTGAAGCTCACCCCTAACCATCCCCAGCTCAGAACATGGACTCCACAGCCTAGCATTGCCTGAAGAGATACAGTCTTGAATTTCTGGATTCCAAGGGGTTTCTTTGCCTTCTGTATTTTTCCATTGTCCTTCAGCCAAGCTCAGGAAGACCAAACTTGACTTTCTTAATATCACATAAAAAATCACATTAAAATCTAGAAAATGACCATAAAAAAGAAAGAAAGTGACTCAAGCAAGTTCATGTACCTTCTCTAAACACCAGACAAAAGAGAAAAAACCCATAAACTTATTCTTTGCCCTGAAGCTGAGTTGGAATATAATGCACTATCATGTTGTCATCGTTAAACTTTAAAAAACAGGGATTACAAAAGTTAAAATTATTCAGTTTACAGCATAAGCTTTGGGTCTGTAGTTTAATATATACATATAAATTTTGGCAGAAGAATTTCACATCCTTGAGGATATTTTCCAATTAAGATGTGAAGATAAAGTCATCAGAAGTTAGAGACAGAAATTACAGAATATTCTGAGTTGGAAGGGACTCACAAGGATCTCACTGAGTCCAACTCTTAAGTGAATCAGTGTGAATGAGATCTGAAGTGGATCGAAAATCAAGTTCTGAGGCAAATGGAACTGAAGAGAGTAAGACTCTTCAAAGCCATGTTTCTTTAGCGTAGTTTTGAGCAGGCCAAGCCATGAGTTGTGTTCTAATGCTGAATTGCATCTTAGTCATCCCAAGTCTCTCTTTTGACTTAAGAAGGGCTAAATCTAAATCTACATTGGCTGTATCATAAGTTCCCATTGTGAACTTTGTTTATGGATGAATGAGATGTGAAGTCTTCATTGCAGAATACTTTGTTGTGTGTTTTTTCTCAGTTCCCACCTATGGAGAGACATTAAAGTTTTGAATGATTTTTTTTTTCCTTTTTGTGCCATGATTTCTTCTATTTTCTGATTTTCAGAAAGCATCATTTGTTTACTTGTGTGAGACTATGTGTTATAAAAGGATTAACTTGTTGTTTTTTTCCAATGCAGTTTTAAAAAATCCTGTTTAATTAGTGCTAATGTTTTTTGCTCTGAAAGTCTCCATGTTTACTGCCACAATGAGGAGACAAGTCTTTTTTATTATCTTAATGGTTTTTCCTGCAGCAAAAAATTCTTTTTTTGAAACTTTTTTTATATATTCCCTATGCATTGGTCTCCATTTTGTGCGTTTTCTAACATCTAGTAGTCCAAATGCCCTTCTAGTCCTACATTATAATGTATGAACATGATTACAGATATTGAGTTACAGGAAGAGCTTTTTTTTTTTGTAAGTGTCATGGCTGTTATTAATCATATTTCAATTGAACAAATTTTTATACAATAAATTTTGCTTCATAAAAGACTTCAGAGCTTCATTAGTTTGTCTGTGGAGTCTATGAAGAGGTGAATTTTAGTCGTTCAGCTCTCTGTTTTCTAACTTTTCTTTAGAGTCTCAAATGTGGGTGTATTTTTAACAGTGCATAGCAAATACATACCAATTTCCAACATCCTGCTGTATCTGAATTATATTTTGATTTTTGGTTTTTTTTTACAATGAGGGTGTTTTATTCTTTGTTTGATTTCACATGATGGAAAAGTAGCTGACATGGATTTTATCAGACTTTCCACAGAGCATCACCAAACAGGGGCCAATCATGGAAAATCACAGCCAACATGACAAAAAAAAAAAAAATTAGAAAATGAAAACAGATTATAACTGAAAACAGACTATCAAACTTTTTGACAAGCAAACACTAGGTTATAGTATAGCAGTTTATTCAGAAGCCAGATGACAAGTAAACCTTTTCATGCTATGTGATGGGACATACCTTTCTAAGCCAAACAGAATTACCTTGTAGACTGCAATTTGGATAGTCAGATTCTGTAAGCTCTGTGTGAGCTTTATGAAACCTGCAAATTACTTTTTTTTTTTTTTTTTAAGCAAGGTGTTAAAAACAAAGTGGGTGGGACAACACAAAGGTAACCTGTTTTTCATCAGTTGTAGTTAGTGCTCTTGGATGCAATGTCCTAGAAAGCATAATGGTTTTACAGGTACCACTGCTAGCTACATAGAAGGTACGGACAGAAGAGAAAAGATGGAAAGAACCTCAGAGAACCCTCCAGATGCATTGTTCATGCATCCCGGCTTGGTTTGTTTCATTCCTTTTTTGAAACTCACTTCTCTCTGCAGTTCATTTCAGACTACAGCTGACTTGTTTCTCCTTTCCTTTACCCTCCACTGAAGTATCAGAACTGCCTCCTCACTGTACAGTGACGTTCGTTGCTTGTATTTATCTCTTCTTTCTCTACCCTCTCCTTTTTCCTCTTTATTCTTCATGATTGTATAATGTACAATGTATAGTTAAATTGGTGTAAACTTAATTTAAAGCAAGTTAAGTGTGCCTAGGATTAAGTGCCTAGTTAAGTGTGTTCTAGGATTAGCTCTAGTGCAACTGGATATATTTCACCATAACTAGGGGAATTGAGATATAGAGCTTTCTGATAAAGGCAAGGCCATAACAAGATAGCAATCCTCCGAGTATTTAAGGAAAAATTTTAACTTCAGCCACAGTAGTTCTTTCTCATCTTGCATTTTTTTGCTATTCTGTTACACCCCCTTGCTTCAAGAAAAATATTAAGTTGGTCTTCGGTACAAGTTTTAACTTCACCTCATTTTTCTCATCCCCTCTTCATTTCCATCTCCAAAAGCAAGTCCAAAGAGGAAGTTGGACTAGTAGTTCATATTTTATGCCTTAGCTTGTGACTTTGTTCTTTGGGTACCAAAGCAAGTTGCTCTGTACAATAATAAATGAGTAGAATCTGGGTTTAAAGTGGAACAACCCAAGGATCTGTTCCTTTATGAGCAGTTTTTCTTTTTGTTTCTCTTATACAGCATTTTTTTCAAGCACACAAAATTTTAGTATATTAATTTATCAAGTTTTGTTAATATTCTCAGCAGTTACTGAGAAAATTGCTAAGCATAGTTTTGCATGGGCTTTCTTTGGTTCTCTTTGACTGATTTTAGCTGAAGTTTCAAATACTTTAATGATTAGTGGTTCACCTATTCTCATATTAGAAGGTCAAACTCAAAGATGAAACAGTAATTTGTAACTCTTACTTGGAAATAATTTTTTCTCTCTAAAATGCATAAAATAGACTTGTGACTCATTCAGAATGCTGATTTTGAACCTCCTAAATTTCCATGACTTGGAATTTGTACCTGCATCCAAATTTCACAAATGAGATCAATTTCCATTACATTCTAAAATCAGAAGGGGAAAAAATATTCTATTGAGACATTGCGTATTTCAGTCCCTATTCTGTGTCTGAAACAAAGATTTTGAACGATTTACACATGAGGATGAACAGGAAAATACTTCTCCAACACTGTTCCAGCCATTTATTTCAGTGGTCTTTTAAATAACTAATACAAGTTTATTTTAAAAATATTAAAAGTAGTTAGCTGGTAGTTCCAGCCACACATCCCTCCCAAAATTTTTGAATCTTTTTAGCAGTCTAGCTGGTGATCATTACTTGAGGTTGGCTTTATTTTGGGGCTTTATTCTTCTTTTTTACCAGTTGGTGAAATGAGGAAAGGGGAGATTGCATGATTTGAGCAGTGGTCACAGAGTGAGTAAGTGTCAGAGCTAAGAACTACTCGAGCTGGTTTTCTCCATCTCTTGCACCAAGCAAGCCTGCGAATGTTTGGCATCATCAGTGATGGAAGTGATTGCTTATGCTGGTTTTGGGTTTTTTTGAGTCCAGATTGTAATATAAGTATGTGGCATATTGTAGTTGTTCGTTTTATTCATGTTCAGATTCATTGTGATCTTTCAAATGGTATTTACATGAATCTTTGAAAGCGCAAAACATCATGGACTTTTAAAATAGAAATATTAGGCAATAAATAGTGTAGCTGAAAAATCAATAATAAAATGTAGGTGGCTTTTACTGCTAATTTAATTAAGTCTGTATCATGTGTAAAATTGCATAGAGACACATAGGTAGAGCTGCTTACTCATATTGAAATGTAACTCTAATATACCATTTGAAAACGAGCTGACATGAAACTTGCTATAAAAAATGAAATATTCCAAGATATTCAATATATCTGTGAATAAATGAGATGTGCAGAAGTAAAAAGGGAAAAAACAACTTCAAGTTGTCTAAAGAATTACTTGAAGATAATAGAGAGTTTTTGGTTTTTTTCCTTATTGATTATTCCCACAACTTGAGGTTCCACAGTTAGATTGACAACTGAGTTATTTGCCCATACCTAGTGACTGACAACAGATAATGGAAAGGCTTTTACCATGATATAACAGCAGAGAATAATTTCTAATTTACTACTATAGTTCTCATCAAAAGTACCCCAGCAAAAACAGTAGATTTATCACTTCAATTACTGGAATTTCACATTTAGTTTAAAGAGACATGTTTCTATAATGTGACAGGCTTTACAGATTCTGAACTTCTTCAGACATTTCAGCTATCAGAGTAATCAGGAAAAGATATAAATGAAAGCAATTGTTTTAGTTTTATAACTTTCAGTGCTGTCTACTGGCAAGAAACGAAACAGGCCATAAACTGATGGTCTTTGCCAAGTCTATAAAAGGAAAAAAGACATTCCATATCATGGTCTTTTTACTTTTTTTAAACCAACTGTCTGATACTGGGTGAGAATAACATTAAAATAGTATTCAGTTAATATCTTCAAATTAACTTTTATACATATATATTTTTTAAATTAGCCACCTAGCGATGTAAAATGTTGTTTACCTCAAAATATATTGAGTATATTTTTAATACATTTATTCATATCGCTTCTGTCCAGCTTGCATGCCTCAAGCTATGAGAGGAACCAAAAGATTTAAAAAAAGACTAGCATAAAAAACAAACAGTCAACAATCATAGGCTTCTGTGCTGTAAAAAAAGTCCATGTGAATTATTTTAAAGCTGATTTAAAATATTCTAACAGGTAGTGTTTTCTGCTTTTGGGGAAGATGGGGTGTTCACTGCTTTTTTTGAGGAGCAAGTCTATAATTTTTATAATTCACCCCCCACTTGCTGGTTGTTCTCAGCTTGGGAAACCGCAAATGCTACATGTAAACTGGGGATGCTGGGGTACTTCTTAGGTCCCAGACTTCAGCACCCTAGACGTATCCTAACTTCATGTCAGGGAATATCTGGCCACAGACGTGCTCCCATGTGCCCCTTTTCTTTTGCTTCCTAGAGTGCCCCGATTTCTTGTGCAAAGGCAACCTTTGCACGTAAACTGATTGTGAATTCTGGATGTTCCCCAAAGTGGGTCCCAGGTCAGAGCACTGAGGAACAAAATGCTGGTGTGTGGGTTTGTGTTATGGCACCCTGCCATCAGTCAGCTTAAATGCAGTAAACAAATCTTAGTGGAGTACTGTGCTATACTTTCCATCTTATGGCAAGATGAATCAGTGCACCAAAGGAGATCTAATCTGTCTCTAGGTTCACTTCAGGAGATTTGGATCTATCTCCAGATAAATAGCCTTTATCCTAACATTATGCTTATGCAGACAGACATACCGGTTCTCCCCGAAATTTCCCTTTTGCAGACAACCCTTGGCAATCCCTCCCATTTCTCATTAAATAAAAGGCACTGAAGGAGTCTTTTATAAGGATCCCTACCAGAGAAAGTCAGCATATTTTCATGTAGGATTCCTAGTTCTGCACACAGAGCCGTTACTCTTAAATACAGTCTTACTCAGAGATGTTCCTCCTCTCAGACCAGAGAGCAGGAGTGTAGGACTGGGAATCAAACCCACATTGCTTGAGTGCTTCCTACAGAAGCCTTCCACTGCTGTGCCAGGTCAGGTGTGCTCTATTGTGTTACCCACACAAAGGTGCTAGCGTAGCAAAGCGCTGTAATAAAACCTCACCAACTACTGAAAGCAGTGGGGATTTTCCCACAGCTGTTGCAGAATTCATAAATAAGTTCACACAATTATGATATTTGATATAAATTAAATGCCATCGCACATGGTGCCTCTGATGCTCTGATGATTGCTAGGGTGCAGCTTGTATCACAGAGCGTACATTTACTGGCAGAAGGGGAGTTTATCTATTCTACAATATGTGAAAGGGGTCTTATTTGGGATTTGGTGTAGTAGAGCACTGTAGTAGTTCAGCCAGCTCTACAATTTTATTGCCTGCTACAGCTGAATTTTCAAGAAAGGCTGTGATTTAGATCACAGAAAGGAAGTATCTAAATGCTATATGTGGTGTCAAACGTGCATAAGTGATTGAGCACATCTGTTTATGAGGTACAATACTTGAGTGATAATGTTTATGAGGAGTTCTATTAGGGTGAATAGCATAGCTGCAGGTTAAATGCCTGTTTGGATTGCTTTATATCTATCGATTTAAAGTAGATCTAAATAGATTGGTCACAAATTCCAGGTTTGTTATGTTAGTTTGTTTGTTTGTTTACTCTTACAGGGGCCAGGGAGGAAGTTTTAATTAGTTCTGTGCCAATGAAGTTCTAACCTCTCAGCTTTAAGAAAGCAAAATAAGGGAGTATAAAATCCCAAGGTGGCAGCCTCAAAGGAACCCACAGCTCTTCTCTGGGTTATATAGATTCTTCCTCCCAAAATTGAAGGTAGCAGTATTTGGGAACGTGACTGGCATTTTATTTATAATATTCATAAAATAGTATTTCAGACATCTTAGCAGCAGAAATGCTAAGCCTAAGTTAAATATAGAATAAGTGTTTTCTTAAGAAAATTTTTTTTCAAATAACTTTATCTCACAGTCATGTAGAATGGCAGATGTTTCCAAATCTTGGTGTAAAACTGATTGAAATATTTTAAGAAAACTGAAGTAATGTCAGTGGCAAAATTTATTTTACCAAGTGCAGATGTAAGACATCAAGTTCTCAGACTGATGGCAGAATTAACAAAAAACACCATCTGGTTCAATAATTATCTGAGAATACCCATATTCTTGGATTTGTTTTAATACCACTTAGTTCCCAGCTTTATTTTATCAGTGTTTGCACACCAATGAGACTAGATTGTGCAAAATGAAGACTACTTCCATCTGATCATTTTTAAAAAAACAACGTGTTTTTGCATGAATAATGAATCTTTGAATTGTTACTAAACAAGCAAATTATTTGCGTATGTGTCACATCGGTTATCAAGTTTGCACATGTGACAGCTTCAACAGCCGTCACATAAAATGCATAGAGCTTGTAACCATATGTTTTTGCTTGACAAAAAGCTAAAACTCAAGATCAATTTTCAATATGGAATGCACAAATTAACACTTTAAAATGCACCACAAATTTGGCAAAATATGCAGAAATAACACGTTTCTAGATATTAACTGATATCTTTGGATTCGACCTTAAGGTATTCCATCATTTTGATTAAAAGACTGATTTCTCATAAAACCACAGTCTGTTGGAGGCGCAAAGCCAATGACATTTGAGCATTCATATATTTTCATAAACTTTGAACAATGTCAGTGAGACACCTCTTCAATCTTGGCCACACAACAGCAGGGTATTCAATCTTTCTTTAGCTTAAGACAGAAAATTTGAATATCAGCATAGGGTTATTAATGTGACAGTTCACATGGTGTGCACCATCTTGATTCTTAAAAAGCAGATCTGTGGAATGTATAGAGCACTCTGCTCTGTACTCTTGCTCTTAAAAATCCGACAAAAAGCCTTAAAATGTGTTTTTATAGCTTGATCGTTGCATTTTTAGTAGTAAAACATGAAGAAAATTGACTACAGTTTTACACCTTGAAAGTTCCTGGTATTTTTGCTGTGATTATATCATCTGTTGTGTTTAATATTAAAGATGTACAACAGATCTCATAGTGTATTATTTAATTCTTTTTGTTCGTAAAAAAAAGGCATTAGCAAATGACTAAGCAGCCATGCAGCTAAATATTTAGTTACACCACCTCCCCCTTTTTCTTAGCTGACTTAACGTCTGTCCAAATTTATATCATTCAAAATAAATAGACACCCCCCTTGCTTATTTCTTTTAAACTCAGATTTTTGAGTAATGTAATGTTGTTCAATGTAAGCATGTCATTTTACATTACATCATGTTGTAGGTCAGATGCAATGTAACTTTTTATGGTGCATTATAAATGACAAAACATGCTGCAATATGTGATATATATTGGTACGTGCCCCTGATAACATCGCTTTTTCTTTAGAGTGTTGTCGCCTGAGCAGCTTGGGAGAAACCAGATGGGCTGTGAGGGGAAGATGAGCAATTCTGTCTTGCCCAAACTGCAAATGTGACAACACACTGTTAAGACAGGAGACAGCGAGGTGCATGTGTTAATATAATACAAGGCACCCACAGATGTCCCAAAGTTTTCATTTAAAAAGCCCTGTTAAACAAACAAAACCCAGAATCTCATCCTATTTCAGTGACAGTTGGAAGATCAGCTATTACTCTTACGCAAGGTGGGGTAGAAGTCTACTTGGTTTTAGATCTGTGGCTGCCTGCTAATAAATACTGGCTACTCCTGTGCAGGAAGAAACAAGGAATGTGCCTTGCAATTCAGACTTCCAGTTCCCTCAACAATTCCAAATTTACTGTAATAATTTAATATTTCTATAGCATCTTCTATCTCAAAGGTTGTTGAAATCTGTTAGTCTTCCATTGCATCCAGAAGGCTTCACTTCCCAGTGAAAACCAGCTGTAGCTGCGGTGAAACATGCAGGGTTTTCCACACAGAGCAACATTACATGACTAATGTAATTTTCAGTTTAAACTGTGGGGGAAACACAGATAAGTGTAATGTAACTTAAAAATATTGGAACTTTACGAGGACATTCTTACTTTTGGAAAATGTCCTACAGGAATCTACCAAAAGTGTCTCACCTGAAAAATTGCACAGCATTTCCACCTGCATGATGCCCCACAGTGATAGCAACAAATGTAGTAAAAGGTCAGTATTCTTAATGACTTGAAATGTCTGAGTTTGGACATTAAGGGAATGAAGGCTCTTTTCCATTGTAGTGTGACCATGTGTGTAAGCTGCTCAACATTAGGCTTTCACTATTACTAGTTTACTCTCATTATGTCTTTAGATTGTGAGCCCTTTCAGTGGATTGCTTTCCTGAGCTCCTGTGTTTGTACAGGGTCTGACACAATACACCTAAGAATAATTACAACAAATAAATTGTAAATTAAACACTACTAATGCTGCTTAATGCCCTGCAGGGGTATCACTTCACTGCTGACTGAGAAGCTAAAGCATCACTAACTTTTCTGTGCACTAGTGAAGAATTCTTCTATCTCATCTCTACCAGTTTCCAAGATTACTGAGATTGTAGGCGTAATGTTAGACCTGCAGACCAATTTGTGATGCTGGTTTTAAGTGGTATTACCCATCCATGTGTTTGAATGCATGCGTATTTCTCAATTGATTACATACTCTTTTCTTGTTGTGAGGTTGGATGGACTGAATTTTTCACAAATGGCAGAGTCACACACAGTTACCTGAACAAAAAGTAGTAAATTACATCCAGAACCCTATAAAAAAAGCAACACACGAATAATTGTGTATACTTGGAAGGGTGTGGCTAGGTAACATTTTTCACATTTTTTAGTCTTGGTCCGTATCTTTGGAACACTTTACTTTTTCTATGCCTTCTCCTCCCTATGTAGTTGATCAAGTTGTTCATAGAAGTCTTTTTAAGAGTTTTATTCGAGTTCTGCTCTCTTCAACTGTAGAAAAGTGAAAGCATAGCAAAAAAAAAAAAAGTCAGTAGAAAATTATTTGATGTAATAGTTAAAAATGCCTTAATTTGAAGAAGAAAAACTCTTCTTTTGTGGTATGAGGTCTTTATTGAAGCCTTCTAGCAGTGAAGGTTTTGGGTTTTTTTTCCCGATACTTCTAAGGAGAATGTTGCTATATAATGAAAGAATCTACAGGACAAAATCTTTCCTATTTTAACACTGATACTATGTAATGGCTCTCTTCTTCTTGTGCAGTTGTGATGAGAGCTACGTGAATGCTTGAGCTGTTCCGAAAGGCCATGTTTTCATTCTGAGTTGAGAATAGCTGTGGGAAGACTAAGAGCTTCTTGATGCTGCTTCTTTTTCCACTAACTTTTCTTCTTTCATATTCATCTGCAGTAGAAATTGGGTGGGAATTGATAATCCTTTAGGAATGTAGCTTTTGACACTTATCTGGTGGATGATAATTAATGCATTCCAAGAGGATTATCATAGTGGACTGTAGTTATAAAAGAGTGACATTCCATTTACGTGGAGTGAAACTTTAATATATGGCTGTCTCTACGTCTTTCTAGGTGAAATCTTCAACCTCTCAACTCCAGTCAGTGTAGCTCCATCCAGTTCAGCTGTAATGAGAGCACCTGTGGGCACAGGCAGTTTTTACCAGTATGTTACCATGCCTTAAAAGCACAGAAAAACCCAAAATGTTATTGTTAACACAGCACGTATGTAATTGTTTCTGAGATACTCAGGATGAAGCATTTTGTTTGTTGACTTAAAGAGGAGTAATGTTTGCAAAGATTTTGAAATAGAGGATAAAAGCTGGTGACAGAGGGACAGTTCTTTGATTTTTGTAAGCAGCATTTTTTATTATAAACTTCACTGTAGTATTGCAATAGAATGAAAGTTTCATAGACAAGTTACTCAGAACTGAGTTATTTTTAAAAACTTGCAAATTACTGTATCTCTTCACTAATAAAATAGTTATTTTTATGATTTATGAAAATGCTTTTGGGCAAGGTTAGCTGATCTGCTCTACTGTCTTTTGTGAAGTGCAAAGCAGCCTGTTTTCCTGAAATTGATGGGATTTGGGACTGACTTGCCCCTCCCATCATTATATGGGACAGGAGTCTGTCCCCCCACATGGATGTAGGGAACATTTTGACTCAGCTGAAAGAGCCAGTTTCTTTATGGTTTTGAATACTGGTGGCACGAAGTTTCCCGTAGTATTAGGAGATGAATGGGTTTTGAATCAATTTAAAATAGAGAATATTGATGAGGATGATAGCTATAAATTATTGCCTTTAGGTTCCAAGTGTTACAGAACACAGTATGACAGCATCAAAAAGGTTATAACCAATTATATTGTACATTGCTGTACAATCTAGATAATTTTATGACCTTATAGCAGTAGCCTGCTATGATTTAACCACAGAAAAATTGTCAATGTACGTTTTAGTATACCTTTGCATTTGTTCTTTTACTCTCCTAAATTAATCTTAGGGAGGAAGTGTTATTAGCCACCAGCCGTTTGTCAGGATGGGCTTTGTTTTCTGTTTCACTGCACTGACTTGTGCACTGCGTTGCAGATGCTATATGGATGCTAACAGGCTCACTGTACTAATCTGTAGCAGCATCCCTCTCTCTCCAGCAAGAAAAATTCCTTTCTTATATTCCATTAGTATGTTTGTTTGGTTCAGTATTAGAGTATATGGTCTGGTTTTGTGGTTAACTACCTTTCTGTTATGACCTACTGCCAATCTGCAAAAAAAAGTATTTTTCAGTAGAAAAATAAATGAAAGATGTCAGGCAATTCTCAGAACTACAAGACTAGTTTCAGAATCTGTACAGAAGTATTCTGTAAGGTGCCCAAGTTAAGGTCAAATTCCTCCAATACATTCTGATGCATAGTAAAGATTACATAAATGTTAAATAAGAATACCATCTCAAAAAATACATTTCCTTTATCGAGAAAACAAATTTGTGTCATGGAGTTGTAGATGTAGGAAATGGAAACAATTTTTAGGGTCCCCTAGTCAAACCCACATGAGATACAAGATTACTGAATAAAATAAGTTTTACTGTGCTCTGTCCCATCTTTGCTGTGAAAAGCAAAGATCTATTTAAATTGAAATTTGAAGTAGGTTCAAAAGGAAAGAAAACCTCTACATTTGTAAAAGAATGTAAACTCAACATATATAAGGATCAGAAACTCCTTTTAAATATCGTGATGAAAAATTCATCATAACATTGACGTTGATGCAGGGAAAAAGTCATATTTCAATCATTAAAAGCTTAATTTTCAGCCCAATAAATGTATTTTTTCTAATGTACCATTTCATGGAACAGTATGATCCTCTTTATATTTTGAATCTCACAAGTGAAGGTGTTTGTGCTATATTAAAGGGTCTATTCAACAATATGTTAAGAAGTCAGATCTCAGCTGATGTATGTTGCAGTACTGAATTTACACTCGTATAATGTATATAGCCCTAATATTTTAGACAGGACCTGGCTAAAATTCTTGGCAGTCCATGGGAAATACTTTTGCTAGTTTCAGTGGGATTTGGAACAGACCAATGAAACTTGCTTCAAGGGCAGTCCCAAGGCCATCTTTGAGACCAGAGTTGCATGCTGCAAGCATTGCAAGCCTACCCTCTGATGAACAACTAGAGCACACCTTTAGGTTGTCATGTGCTGTGGCATGCCTGATGGATTAGCACATCGCCAGGATGCCTGGCTAGGCCATCCACAAGTATTGTGGCAAGTATATGAGGGACAGAGCCAAAATTAATACCATGAACACAACAAATATGGGAGATATTTTCAAACTAAGAGGCACCCTTGAACAAATAAGTCAGTGAAAGTCTCCCTGATCTCCTATTATTTTTCTTGGCAATATTCTTCTCTCTTTTACTTTGTCCTCGTTTGTTTCATGCCTATATTGTTATCTTCTTTGCACTTCTAATGAAATCTCCATTTTATCTGGCCAAGGGAGGAGAGTACCATGGCAATTTGATATTTCTTGACCCCTCACTGGTAAGAGGTGAGGGTTGCAGTCTGCTGGCTTTTTGACATAAGTGAAACATCCTAGGTAACTCTGCAGATTAATGTTCCTAATGTAGTGTGTGGTACCTGAATGTTTTGAAATATTTCAGGTGAAAACTTGGTTCATCATCACCTTAATGTCCCATTCTTTCCTTTTCCAAAAACAAGTAATGAAGATGCATTTATACATACGCTACATCTGGCTTGATTTCTTTTTCTCTTTCAGTTTTTAGGTTCAAATAGTAGTAATGATTAATAACATAATAGCTCTGAGACATTTATTTCTTCTCTCAAAGAGGAAGTTAGTAAATTTATTGTTTCACAAAAGGACATCCGTTTTAAAGTGTAGGGGGAAAATGTATCAAAATATTAATTAGACTTTTCTTTTGTTTTGCTAGTTTGCATTAGACAGATGGAATTCTGATCTTTAACAGCATCATGACTCATGAAACTGCTTGTGTACTAAAATGCCATTATTAACACAACAGTAGTTTTCAGCAGTTGGTAATTATTGGCATAATTAAACATTTATCAAGAAACAAGTATTTATCATTCATTAAACTTTCATTAAAAATCCATCTTAGTACAAGCTAGATTAGCCAGTGATTTTCAAGTGATAACTTCTTAACTTCTGGCAGAAACATAGAGCATTTTGATGGCAAAGAAAATCGTGTATAATGCAACCTTTCAGGTTTTGTAAATAGTTATAACATTTCAGATTTAGGAGTGCTATTTTTAAGCATTCTGTAAGACTCAGACAAGAAAGTACTTGGCTATTTTCTGTAGAGTTTACTAAGTTTGGCACTTTTTAACAGTGTATTTGGAAAAACGAGATGCCCTTGGCCGTGAAAAGCCAGTGCAAAGTTTGCTTTATAACTGCATTTACATGACTTAAATTCCCTCACAGCCTGATATGTTTACGTATATTGGGACGTTAAAATTTATTTTTGTTAATGGATCATCTCATAAAATCTGCCTTATGATTTTGAAAAAGGATGAAATTTCAGACTAGATATTTGTAATTGGGAAATCTTGAAGAGATGTCTGGCCCTGATGTAGTATTTTCCAACATTTCAATACTTCTTGTCATTAAAGAAGAAAATATGCATATTTTCTTATTTAAAAACAAAGAGACCCATTACATCTTTGAAATGTTTTGGTTTTATTTTGCAGAGTGACGTATAAGACATTATACCTGGTCTGTTCAATTTTGACCAGTTTGTTGAGATGGTAAACTGATTATTTTTTGGCATGTTTAGATATTAATAAAGATAATCTATGTGAATTTCAGCATGCAGAAAAATAAGAGTAGTCAATGACCTGTAGTTCCCTCACATTCCAGTTATCTTATTTAGCTGTTTTTAGGTCTTTTCTCCTTGGTTATTTGTTTTCCTCAGTTCTCATCTGCCATTCCCACTAACCCTTGTTATCGGGGAAGCACTGGCTTACTTAATCTTACAGCTAGCGATTGGCTATCTTACCTCCTAGCCCTTTGTTCCTTCTCTTGCTTATAGGTACAGTAGGATATATTACTTAACTGCTCCTACACAGTTTTGCAAGAGGTACCAATTTGGCAAGGTTAGTATAAGTTTAAAATGCTGTACTGTGATTGTCTAGATTGTGGTGGAGAAAAAAACAGTATTTAGTGAACAAGGCTGTCTCAGAAAGCTCCTTCATGTACATACAAGAGCTTCACATCTTAGCCCATATTCAGCAACTTTGTGTTTTCTCTTGGGCAAAAAATTTACTGTATCAGTGCTTTTATGTCACAAGAATGAATTGAATTCGTACCCTTTAGTGCAAACAACAATAGACAGAGTGGTAACCTAGTGGAAAACAAATAGATGCCCCGTCCCTTTTGGGGATTCAGAGAGGTTCAGAAAGATGGAGCTGACGGTAGAGAGGTGGCAGATAAAAACAGGCTGAAGCAGGAAAGAATCCTGCGGTCATTTATTACCATGCCATCTTCATAGTGTTTGCTGAACCAAGGTGCAGAGTAATGATTCAGACAAATGATGTTAATAATAATAGCTGGCCCTTTGGCAAAAATGGAATACCTAGTATTGCAGCATGAGACCTAATCAGATTCTCCAAAACTTGCTTCAGACTGATAGAATTTTTTGTCATCAGGTTTTCCATCAATAGATTCTCCCTGGATACTATATTTCTAAAGGAAGGAAAGTGATAAACCATTATTTTCTATGAAGGTAAAACCCCCAAGATTTTAAATATTATGATATTACATTTATAGTTTAAAGCTAGTTTTAAAATACCACATTATTTCTGGTTTGGTTTTGGTGGAATTTGAACTGTTAAAATCAATGGTATCTGCAAGGTGCTTGTAATAAGGATGACTTGATCACATTTAGAAACTTTCTGGAGTTCATTATCTTTTTTTTCACATAATCATCACAATTTTCCTTATTTATTGTTAGTGAATAATAGCAAGTATGCTTTATGGTACTTCTTGTTGCACTGGTAAAAATGATCTCCTTATAACGCCTAGCTATGGATTTTAAAGAAGGGGTGGTTTCTTGTAACTGCTGATCTGATTAATTGCTTTGGTCTGTTGCTAGGAATTTGTAGATAAAAGAAAATTTACACCCAAAAAAGCTTACTAACCATTTTGTACTGTTCAGATATGACATGGTTTTGTTGTTCTTTTTAATAATACCTGCAGGTTTTAGGCATATAGGTTGCAATTATTTTTATTAGCTGTTTTTCTGTTAACAACATAACCAACATCTGTTTTAATCTAAGCATCATCAGACTTATTAATTAGGTACATTTTGGCATCAATTTATCACACATGCTTTGACACTTTTGATACTTGAAGCATAAGCTATTATGTGTAATGAAAAAAAAAAGTATGATTTGGAGTAAGTGTTATACATCATCTGTAGGGGACAATTATGTTGGCATGTGGGAGGTTAATGTACACGCTCTAGATTCCTTTGCTTGATTTGCTGTTTTCTTCTTCATGACTCTAGGTAAACAGTTTGTGCTGCTATTTAATGCACAGGTTAAGTGTAGTTGCAGGCTATTATACATCATTAGAGTAAGTAATATTCAGCTGTGGAAGAAAGATGGAAGCTTTTCACTTGTAGCCACTTGGACATTTCATTTTTCATCTAGTATGCCACTGCAAAAATTAGTTGTGGCAGGCCTGATGTAATTTATAGCCTGGTACCCTGAAATTAAGCAATGAATCACACCATTTTGGCTGATTAGAGTTAATGCATTTTTCCCAATGACATATTTTGTAAAACAATGCAGTTTATTCTAAACTTTGCCTTATCAGACCTAGTAATTTCTCACGTCAACCTGTGCAATGGATCGTACCATATACAGTGAACTCCACCACCACATTTCTTTTGGTATTGTATTGTAGTTATCTTCCAGTTTAAAGGGACAGCCTTCCCTTTCTTTCCTAATTTTCTCACTAGAAAATATCAACTTTTCTCTCCCTACATCCCTCACCCTCCATTCTCAAACCAGACAATTCAAAAGCAAAAGTAACACAATTCAATGCAGCTTGATTGAAAGTGCAGGGTATAATGATCAAGTGAGTAGAGACCATTGGATTGTGCCTCAGGCCTTCACACTCTGGATCTGGTCAATAACAAATTTATTGCTAATCAAATCCAATAAATACAAAACAGCATACATTTATTTTTGTTTGGCACCCAGCTGGTCACAGAATAATAATAAAACAGGTAAGTCAGAGACTGGCTTTCTGAGAATGTGCTGTAACTGATGCATGCTGCACTTAAAGCTCTTGTACATCATAAGCAAATGGCCAGTTCCCAAAAAGCCTTGTTGTGTTTGTCTGATTACCAGTGGGCATTGTGTCCCATTTGCCTGTGGAATATATTAATGGTTCCAGCTCTTGTGTTTGGAGAATTCTGCTTGCTGAGATACTTCATGATAGGGAGAGGTATCACTGCAGAACAGGATCTATAGGTATTAGTGTCAAGAAGAATAATGTCTTCCCTGCCCTTTTTCCTGGGTGATTGCATGGGGTATACAAAGATTGGGATGAGTTAATAGAAAACAAAGAAACTAAAGGTGTTTGGGGAGGGGAGCAGAATCAACAACATAGCTGAGACATGCGAATTCTACTGTTGCCAAAAATAATGTGCGACTATTCTTTTCCCCCCAAAGCACTAACATGCATAAGAGCACAAGACATAATCGTTGCAGGCATCTTACACCATGTAAAACCGACAGCAGACAAACAGTGCATAGCTAATGTAAAGCTGACAGTCAGTATCCAGGATTTTTTTTATATTCACATATTTTTATATGTGTGTGCATGAAATTTAGCTAAAACTTCTCGTTGCTGCAATTTGTTATGCAGACACATTATGAATTACAAAGTGTATGCCAAAGATGCAAACTGAATAAAATTATTGTGAATATTTAATGATATGAAAAGTGCAGCTTATGAAGTTTCAAAGTCAGATAGTTCAAAAATTCTTTATTTCTTAGCTAATGGAGTCCCTATATTTTTGAACTGTCTATGGAAACCGGCACGAGTCTTCAACATGTAGGAGAAAAAGGCAGCATACCTGCAAGACTCCAGCCTACCTTGTTCACACCCAGGATTGGAGAAAATGATTTATTGTCTGTCCCTTGAATTTCTCTGAGCGTTCTGTCTAAACTTTAAAAGCAGATTACATTTGCGATTAAACCTTAACAAATGTTGTTTTAACTAGACTGCAATATATGTTATTGACAACAAGCTTTTTTCCCCCCTGAAAATAACATTGGTGCTTAGGCATGCAATTTACAAAAATGACAAGGAAGGGTGGTACTTTTCCCAAGGTGAATGTGAGTTGACTGATTAGCTGGTATTTTAACTTAGGTTCTTGCAAATTACAGACATAAGAAACCCTGCAATTTATATGTACTTTAGAAGTGAAAGCTTTAATCCCATGATTCATGAAAGTAAAGTGGTAATAATTTAAGTACCATATTTTATTTATCCCTCAGAGTTGTCAGCTGATACCAGAAGTATTCTCACTATTTTTGGTTTGCTGCCTTTGGCCACCTAATTGCTTCTTAGGAAGTAAGAGGGAAATTGCTTATATAACTACATGGATTGTCTTTGGCAACGTCAAGCCAAGGCATCAATCAGTCCATCTGGGTAAAATCACAAGCTGACTCCGATATTGCTAAATATTTATACTGTCAAATACACACAGACATCCAGATGAAAAGAGGCATTCATTAGGAATGCTCCAGCTTGTCAGTTTAAAGATGTAGATTAGAGCAAAACCTCCCACTATGATACTGAGTGCTCAGGAAAAGTCTATATTTAGCCATTCTGAGCAATAAATATCATCATATTGCCTCATTTAGGTAAATAGAGAATGAATATTGTCAAGATGATCTAGAGATAATGTAAACAGATCCCTGCTCAGAGTCTGTGTTACTAGGGTAAATTCCAGGACATTGGTGTGCTGCTGATGCTTTTCGGTTTAACCCTATTTCTTAACCGCATTCCTATCTCCTTTACATTAACAGTAAGATTTGTTCCTTGCAGATGAGAAGGAAAGGAGGGGGGAGATAAGGTGGGGTTTCTTTTTAAACAAAAGATGATTTTAAATTCTAACTGAGCTATTACATTAATTAGTAGTTTTGCTCTAATATTTTCTTGGCACTGCTAAAGACTGCTGCTGCTGCTGTTGCTAGAAAATACTGATATCTGTAGCAACGCTGAAGCTCATTCCAGAGTTTGACATGGGAACTGACAAAGCCCATCAGTCAGCAGAACATCACAGCTCTGAGGTTAAGACATGATTTCAAGAGTGCACCCCGTTAAGACTCATAGTGGAATTTCTTTTATAGCACTTTTCTTTTCTGTGATAAGATGAGGCATATTGCAAGAATAAGCGATGAAAGATCAGTACTTTCATGAGACTTAAGTTACTGTCCTGCTTCAAAGTGGGTGGCTTGTTCTGAGAAATAAGGAGTAGAATTTGTTCACTACATTTTATACACAAAAAAGGTAGCAGAAGGGTTTTTTTACTTTTTGTGGGAGGCCTGTGTCTCCCTCCGGTAGAATTAGCACCTTGGAAGTTACATACAAGGAGAGTGGTGACTGACGTCAAAGTTTTAGTTAATTACACAAGATGATTTTTTAGATTAATAATTAACATCTCTCTTTATAACTGAATATCTGTAATTAATCAGCAAATCATAATGTGGAGACTAATTAACTTCAAACTCAAATCTTAACAGAAAATCCATATTACTATCCAGCATCATTAATTACTCCAGTAATCAAAGTTACCCCTCATGGGATTTGACATAAAGCTTTGTAGGTTTATAAACTGAGCTATTATCAGAAAAAAAAAATTTTGAAAGGGGCTTCAAATAGCATTATAGATAACTAAAGTATTAGATGGGAAATTTAAAAAAGCTTTCATTTTGTCTGTATTACATTATCAATAATCCACTCACTGCAGCTGGGTAAGTAACTAAGAGTGCTGTTGCCTTCTCACCCTGTGAATCTGTTTTCTTGTTGATTTCTTTTTTTTGTATGTTTTCTTTTGGAGTTACAGCAGTGATTTCTGTCAGAGGATTCATTTTTCAATGTCTCCTAAAAATATGCTACACTTTTTGGTAACATTTGCTGTGATGCTATCCATGCTAGTTATCTGTTTAAGAAATGGATTAACAGCTGTTTATGTCCTGGTATTAATCACAAGAAAGTATCGAAAAAAACCCAAAACAAACAAACAAAAAAAACGGTTGAGCCTTAAGATACAGAAATATCTTTAGCACTTGATTAGTCAACGTTCAGTGGAAAAAAAAAAGGACAAAGTAGGGATGTGATGCCAAAAAACCTCACCCCCAAAAAATCTTATTTTAATTAGCATGGCCATCACAACTAGAAAGATTTGGAATGTGGTCATGTTAATTTTGAATAAACAGGAAAGTCAATAGTACCATTATAGCACACTGAAATCCCTTAGCTGTTTTTCATTTAGAAAGTTAGGCATTAAAAATTGTGTCTAAAATTCACATTTCAATTATTTTATCACCTAGTCTTGCAAGTGCGCACATCCGATACTGTTCTTTTGTGTGGCAGCTGTAAAAATTGTAAGCAATTTTTACTGTCAAGAAAACTCTGAATAAATAGAGGCTGTTAACTTAGGCAGATATCTGAGGTTATTTGGTGGCAATCAAGAACTCACAGCACTTCAACTAATGGGTTATGATCAGAAACTGTTCCTAATAGCCAGCTAGACGGATCTGAATATGAAGATTTCTATAATTTTGTTGTCAGCTTGTGATGTACTCTAGTGCTAATTATTTGGAACAATTATGTTTTCCTAATAACAAAAGAAGAAGCAGTGAATTAAGCAGGCTTACCTTCAGATCTTTAGATAACAGTTTAAATGCACTTGCCATTAAGAAATAACATTTCTTTTTCCTGTATGGAACCCTAATTATTGAAGATGCTTGTCTTTTAAAATCTGCTTCTACTTTTTTAAGCATGTTCAATGTGTCAGTTTACACTGATGACTTCAGTAACTAGTATTTTCTCAGTCTTAGGTTTGTGCCTGTACCTCCCATAGACTGCTTACTTCATTTGGTTATTCAAAAACCATAATTAGTGCAGTAATTAACATGTGGATCCTTCAAAGGAAGACTGTTAGAATCATGGGACGTCTCTCATCATTCTTACTGATGTATAGATGATAAAAAGACTTAGGTTGAGGTGACAACAGGATTTGTATTACTGCACATTATCCAAGCTGCAGGGAAAATCAGACAGGACCGTGGTCCACGGAGTCTGTCCTTCTGAAAAAAGTAATTATCCACACTGTTTCTATAATGTAACTAGGTGTTATCCTGCATTTGCAGCTGTCAAATCGTTTGTTTTAAAACCATTATTTTATACCTTATGAATACTTGAAAGTTTGGGGTTTTGCTTGTTATCTTCTAACAAATTACAGAAGTGGGGTGCAGCAAGCACAGCAATAAAAACAACAATAATAGTAATTTATAAAGGCTTAACAGATTCTTTCTTGACAGTTGATTTCAGAGATGTTTATGGTAATGTTAAGCTAAGTCATGAGAGTGCTTTCATAAAGAATAGGCCCAATTTCATTTTATTTATTTTCCCTGGAGAAAATGTATTTGTTTGTTTGTTTAAGATTTCAGATAAGCTGAATCTGTTGCGTTTTCAAGCCATAGTAAATCAGTTGATGGTATGTGAGTCTGTGTATGGTTCACATAAATGCATTCCAGTGTTTCTCTGAGATGCTTATAGCTGATGTTTTAAGCTTCGATATACAATGTTTTAAATTAGTGCATTAAGGAAATTCACATTCTTTCTTTCAGCCTTTAACTTTCTGTAAGTAGTGGTCCTCTTTTTCACATTCAGTGACATATGCCAGAAAAATTCAGTATTTTACCCTACAGGCAGCCCATGGGACTGGGATGAAATGGCCTCTATACATAGGGTATGACTTTATTTGCTAAAGAGGTTATTTGAAAAAGCCCTTAGGGTACTGCTGCCCTTTTGTCCCTCAAACTAGTAAGGGGAAAAATATAAAAGGAACTACACAGTAATCCCTTGTAGACAGGTGACCTTAAGCCAATTCTATACTGTAATGTTTGTTTCCATTTAAACTCAAAACAAAGGAAAAAAGCAAATTGCAGGTCTTAATGTGTTGCAGAAACATTGCCTGTTTTTTTTTTCTGTAATTGACTATCCAATACAGACAACTTTTACTGCAAATTCATAAAACTGAGTATTGTTATATATAATTTAACTTAATGTTTTCAGCAAAAGTAGCATCTGAGGACTGATGGAAATAAACGTACCTCTGTTCATTTCAGGTAACCTGTTCAGGATTGCATTTTCTTTACGACTATTTATATCCTGCAAGTACAGCCAAGCATAATTAAGCAAAAGTATACAGACCTCCTGATTTTGTTATTAATATACTAAAAATTAGTCAACTTTAGGACCCACTGAAAAAACCAGCAATCACTCTGTGCTTTGGAGTTCTTTTTTCCGTTTGTTCTTAGAGTTGGCCATTGATTGACACATTAACAGTGCTGTCGTCAATCTAGATGTTATCACAGGATCATGGTCCCACTGCACGTGCAGTGTTTGGTGGCGGTGTGTTTGTTGTTTAAACCTGTGTTCATCCACGATAGTTTTACAATGAATGGTACAATATTATTTTTTATATAATGCAATCAACTGTTGTACGTACCATTCCAGTTCGATCCTGCGTTTCAACAGGCAGTCTTCAAAACACCATTATAAATTATGAACAGCAGCTCTGAACCCACTTCACGATAGCCTCTCATAAGTCACAGGTGTGACATCACTGAGCACTGTAATTAATGGGTG
The DNA here is from genome assembly GCA_013396775.1 of Cephalopterus ornatus. Classification (NCBI taxonomy): domain Eukaryota; kingdom Metazoa; phylum Chordata; class Aves; order Passeriformes; family Cotingidae; genus Cephalopterus; species Cephalopterus ornatus. Next base: position 80,000 of record VZRE01003905.1, on the reverse strand, counting down.
TTATGCCACTCCCTTGACTTACGAGTTTTTCAGAGGCTTTTAATTACTTTTAAGTTTAAGGCATTCTGGCAGAATTTTGAAGGAACTCCAGTGGCAGCCTATTCTGAATGAAGCTGTTCCAGCAACATTTGGAAAATGAGCAACTCTGGTGGCTGAAGCAAAATGTTTCAGCCATTCTTCACGCCTGGTAGTCCAGAGGGAGCTTAAAGGAAACAGCTTCTGTTGACTGCTGCGGGCATTTAGTTACTCTGTTCCCTTTCTGCATCGGGGGAGGAGCTGTGAAAATTGTGGTCAAATCCACATATTATATAAAATAAAAGAGAGAAAAACATCTGAAAAGTCAAGAATGGCTTGAGGGGTTATCATGATGTCATCAACCTGATTTTAGGTATAGAAAAACTATTGTTTCACATGTGAGTGCAGACTTCATGTAACTGGTAGAATAGAAATTGAAAAGAAGAAAAGCTATCATTCACTACCTATCAAGAATATGTTGTAAATGATCACCACTTAATCAGCATTTAAAACAGTATTCTTTAGTTTCAGTGTTAAAATCGGAAGAAGTTCACCCCTCATACGCACACATACCAGAATGTACATATCATAATATTAAGTTAACTCAGGTGTAAAGCTTTGTTCTCTAAACAGCTGAAGCTTCATGTCATTGTTTATGTGCACAAAACACACATATTTCTCCATATGTTGGCACCATATTGGTGTTATCACCATAGCATTCCCTCCTCTTCAGATGATCTTTTGTTATAACATTTGTTTTTGTGAGGCAAATAAAATATAGTAAATGTAAACCAATTATTTAACCAAATTACTTTGATCGTGGGAAACTGACAATTAGTGTTACAGCTTCTCAGCAGTGAAATCCACACAATAGAGCAGACTGTGACATTCTGTACTGCAGTATAAGTCGATGTAGTGCATTTATTTTGTGTAGCAAGCTGTGAGAGGAGGAGAGAATGCAGGAGACAAGCAAAGTCCGTCTTGATGAACTATTATTCTATATTTGTGCTATATGTTGTGAGTTGTTTAGTTTTTCTAATTGCTTGTTAATATATTGGGACAGCTCTTCACAGCAACCTTGATGACTGATGTCAACACTTGCAGCATGTACACATGAGTACGAGATGATCATCTAATAATTCAATGAGTTAGAGACTTGCCAAACTACCATTTGTAATTTTGATTTCTAGTAAATGCTGATGATGAAGAGGATAGTTTGGTTACCTGTAATGATTTCCCACTTCAATAGTTTTATCTTTTGCACATGAATTGGGGGGGAAGTATTTAAATTATATGCACCGGTACACCCACATGATTTGGGTTTATTCTCAAACCTTGAATGCATCAGCCGTTCCATGAAATAGCTGTGAGCAAGGAGAGCATTCTGGTTATTGTCATGCAAATGAGACCACCAAACATACCACTTTGCTTCAAAATTGCTCTGCAATGACAAGTAGCTTTTGAAACTGGAGCAGGGTTTTCTGAGCTGAGTGGGCAACTCTATCTATCCTCTGAGATCCACTTTCTAAAGTAAGTGTGTATATATGAAGTCCTAATTCCACATCTGAGTGCTCAGATTGGCACTTGCTGCATACCCATACATCTCTGCTGGGGTTTAACCAGGCCAGTCTCATTCTAATGCAGATTAAGGTGGTCCTTTTCCCTTGAGTATTGTCTTTCTCCCACATTCATACAATAAAAAAAAAAAAAACAGAAGATGCACATAGCATGGAGAAGCTGAATTTGATCTGGTGTTCAGCAACTCTTAAAGCCAAGATTTCATGATATATCACTTCAACCAGTAGAAATTTTAATTAATGATACAGCAACTTCTCAGCAGCACTCAAGAACTTAGCCAATAGGTCATGAGGAAAAAAAAAGTCCTCACCTGCCTCATGGTTCACAGAATATAACTGTAGTCAAAAGCTATTTCAATCTAGTTTTGGGACCAGCTGATTGATAAGAAAATATGACATGCGTTTTTCTCTCTCTTCGTAACAAAATGAGTCCATTCCAAACACTACTTTCGACTGTGCTATAAAAAGGTTGTGGGAAGAGCAACAGAGTTAAATGCAGTGACTATTTCAAGTGCTTCAGGACTAGGTAGTTTTTAACCATCATCTTAACACCAGTTGGAAGCCAAGATGAATTTCAGAGCACTGGCATTAAGTGATAGAAAGAATGAGCAGAATCCAGATTTTAGTTTTGCTCTAATCAAAAATTGTATTAATTGCATTGTGAGCTGGTGGGAACTGTCCATCCTGAATGTAGACACAGTTACCTCTGAACAGTATTGTTCCATGTGCCATGCACTGGAGGTTACAAAGCCATAGATATAAATCATAGGTCCATCACAGGAATGGAAGTACTTCATCTGCTGGTCAGATGAGGATTTGTGAGTATTGGATAGCTGCAGTTCTAGAACAGTCAGACTTCTCAGTTTCCTTGTGGCCTAGTGTCAGCTACATTGGCATGTGGTGTTGCATGTTGCCCCATAGAAGTAGCTAAGGTTTTTTTACATTTGGGTATGTAATTCAAGGCATCAACATCTGAAAATGTAGATCTTAAGGACTTCACAGCTAGTTTGATCTTTTCAGTGATGCATCTCTATCCTCAGAAGTAGGAGCTTTTTTGGGATGACCAGTTAAAGTTATGGAGATGATTGCGTTCAAAGTTGGGTTTTCTGGTGTTTGCTGCACATTTAGATGGTGTCTCAGCTGTAGGAACCAAACTGCTGTCAAACTATCCCAACACATAATTGTCTAAATATTTTGGCTTAAAGTACTTAATGTTGGTGTGAATGGATTCATAAAAAAAGAGAAACAAAAGGATGTTGAGAAAGAGCTATTGCAGTTGCCCTTAATTTTTTTTTTTATTGTGTGCTAGATGCATTATCTCCCAACCTCTTCTGGAGCGGTTATTTAAGTAAAGCTTGGTGTTACATTTCCTTTTATTACGAATGCTATTTATACACAAATTGGAGCAGATCATGATGCAGCAAAGAACTTTTTACACTGCATAGATTGTGCAGCAAAATAGTGCTTTATCAGCATTACATGCCTCAGTGAGGAATGTTTTGCTGTTTTAAATCTTATCATTATGAGAAGAATTTATTTTCCAGATACAAAGATTTTACTGGAAACTATTGAGCTAAGGCTGTTGTCATCTAACTGAAAATGAAAATGTGTTCGTGATAATTAGACAAGAGGGATTAATGAAAAATCCACACTATAGATACTGTTTACATACAACTTCAGAAATCTACTTTATCAGTTAGGACATGGTTGCATCCCAGAAATAATGGGCAATCCTTTGCCCTTCTGCACTTAGATTCCCTGTCTACAAACGTGATGCAAAGTGAAGGTGGTTGAGGTTTTGTTAAAATGAAGCACATGGTGTGACAGGCCCATCTGTGCCAGCTCTATGAAACAAAAGTGCCCAATATGATCATCCTTTCCTTTTGTTCCACACAATGCTATTCAGGCGGCAGTTTTATGAATACTTGCCGGTAGAGTCTGCAAACCTCGATTTATCTGACTGCTCCCTCTCCTGTGTTGTCAGTTCCCAGTTGCACTGCTAGCTTCCCTGCCCCCACAATTTCCTCGCTTTACCTGGTCCTTTTTCCCAGGCAAATCCAAGGTAGAACTTCCTAGCAATTTTCCAAGGTTCTGGGCTCAAAGACTAAACTAATTTATTTTTGAATTGCAGATCAAACATAAATTGCAAAGAAGCATTTAATCAGTTAGGAGAAGCAAGGGTACGGCTTGTTTAAGTCCCAGAATCCATAAACCTGTAATGATTTTATTATATTGGTGTCAGTTTTCATTATTTTCATAAATGGGTGTTCCCTGCTTAATGCACAATATTTGCATCAGATGAACCAACGAGTTTAAACATGGTTTGTTTTAATGCTTTGTGAATTTGCATTCAAATTCATCAGAAGTAATTCTATTTGAAATCACACAGGGCTAAGCACAATGGTTGTAAATCCATTTGAATTGAGATGCCAGAATCAGCCCATTAATCTACAAATCTACAATATAATTTTTGTATGGTTGGTGGGCTTTTGTTCTGTTTTCTTGTGATGAGGGAGAGGGGATACCGAGTGCGTGTGTGGGAGGGAAGTGATCAAGGAGGTTGTGAGAAATTGACCAAGTGGGAATATATCTTTCTTATGGAAACGGGCCTGTGAAGGGAACATATGAAAGGCCAGAGACCATGGTATGAGCATGTCTGTCACTGCCACTTGAGGTAGTTGCAGGAGGAGAAAGGAAATCCCTAAGATAAGCAAGCGTCCTAATATTTAGGAGATATTTAGGAGATAGAGATTGGCGTCAGCACCTTCCATTGGTCTTCAGAGTATCAGAACTCAGAGCAGCGCTATAGCCTGCATTTATTATTTTAGGTCCTCTTGCTAAACACTCTGTTAGCTTGGATTTTTCTGTGGTCTGTTCACTTCCAACAGAAAGAGGCTCTTTTTGGAAGGAGTGGAGGGATAACAAATAGTGCTTCATTTCTTGATAGCTGCAGAAATCTCTTTCAGTGCCTATAGAATAGTTTTAATTCCCGTGTTCTTAAGTAGACTGAATTGTCTGCAAGTAAGATGCTTGTTTAAGCTGATAATTACCAGATTTGAAGATGAATATATCATTGTCTAAGAGTGCAAAAGCATGTATGTATGAGAAGCATTACTCTCTAAGAAGAAAGGTTTGTCAACGACATTTTCCACACTACACATTCTTTTTAAATGTATCAGTGAAGTTTTTTATAAAACTAAAAAACAAACCAAAAAAAAAGATGTAAATAATACATATTAAAAATATAGAATTGTATAGTTATCCATATGTTCTTTAGCCTTTTAAAAGGAATGTCTTTATTCCTTTATTCGAATAGGTGACAATTCAAAATGGAATTCAGCTGATACTTTTGAACATGTTCATGCAGTCATTTTGCTTAGTTAGAAGCAGGCTGAAATCAGTCTGAGAAAGATGTATTTGGCTGAGGGCAAAAGTGATTTTTAGCTAAGTTTATATCTGCCTTCCTCTGGGAACTAGCAGTCCTGGTTTGGCCAGCAGTCCTAGTTTGTGAAGCTGAAATTAAGGAATCTGTGTCCCTATTTTGAATGGCTTAGACTGAGGCTAAGACAGGGTCCAACACAGAAAAGCATTTAAGCCTATGCTTAGCATTAGCTATATGCTGAATTCTCTAAAGTCTAACTCCAGACCCCTTCTTATGTACTTGCAAGAATTGCGATGATCAGGAAGTCTGCCATCTGACATCTGTGAAATGAGCTGGTAGACTTGAGTCTTTCTCATAATGAACCAGTTTCCATCTCATAAAATTCTGTAATTGCAGATGGTATCAGTGGACACCTATGACAATCTCAGCAGAGATTGCAGCCCGGCATTCCTCATTATAGGATACATGGACACTGAACTCCTCTCTGCTCATGAGCATGGGGTTGATTCATTGACAGGGCATTATCAGGAAAATTGCAATGATGTGGCTAGGGCTTTGCGGTGGGTAAATGGAGTACCTCAACTCTTGGAGTTGACAATAGGCTCTCCTAAGAAATGATAATGCTGTGATTAAGGCATAAAGCTGAAACTTGGCACACCTGGGAATTCTTACGTGACCCTGGCAACACACTTCTTGTTGTTTTTCACTTCTCTGCTTGAAAAGTTAGAATAATGCTTTTGTCATTTTATAGTGTTATTTAGTGATAAATATATTACCAATTGTGAGCAATTCAGGAGGTACAGTTTTAGAAGCACATGGGTGGATAAATGCCATTAGATTTTAATGTGTTCTGTTCAGTTTGCACTTACATGTTCTTGTGCCTAGCACTAGTGGAAAGCAAGCCAATTTTGTTTTGCTTCCTAATTCTGCATTGAGGAAATCAGCTTTAGGCACAGAGATATAAAAATCTTGCATAAAATTCACTTTATTGTGAAAGACACCCTAAAAAAAAAAAATGAAAGAAAAAAAACATTATTTTTGGACCTCTTTTAGCTCGTTCTTTTAGTGATATAATTTCTGTTCTGTCTGTGTACATTTTGATATGCATATTTTCCTTTTCTAAAGAAAATAATACAATTCAAATAGCCTTAGAGTCTTTTTATTTCAGTAGTAGCACTTGAATTATGTTTTTAGGGTACGTAAGACACACTGAAATAAATGGTGATCCTCAGTGGGTTTTGGAGCACTGGAACACATACCAAAAATTATAGCTACAAAATCTGTAAGTAAGCCTGACCTGAGACTTGTAGCAGCTGTTGCAACCTACAATGCTATGGGCTGTTCTGAAGCTCCATAATCTGCACATATTTGAAATAACAAACCACGAGTCCTGTGCGATTTGTCTGTCACATGCCAGAATTTAGGAAACTGTTAGTTCACTAAACGACAGTAGCTGGAAGAAGAGTAAAAAGTATTAAAAAAGAAAGGTAGCTGAAATAAGAACCTTTTAACGAAACTGTCAGCAGGAGCTGTTGGTTTCTTAGTGGTTTTGAAAATCAGGTCTTCCAGATATCCAGCTCCAGGCTTCTGGGGTGGGTTTTTTTGGTGGGGGTGTTATCTGGCCTCTATCTTGTCATGTATCACAAGCTTTACTGCTTTCACAGACATGATCATGACTTCTTCTGAAATTTTGTCTACTGTAACAAAAAAAAAGTGAACTAAGTTCCAGCAATAGTAAAAGTGTTTAGGCTTCACTTATGTTAAAACTAATGATGCTGTACCAGGCCCTACATAACAGCAGAATAAGGAGTGCATTCAGTACACTGTGCATCATGCTACGGACAAGTATACTAGGAACCATGATGTTTTTAAATTACTTGACATCGTCTAGTTATCATGGTTTTAAGCATTACTTGGCTTCACTTTGAGACAGATATAGATAATAAATCTTTGAACAAGTGCTATCAGAATTAAGAGCTAAGTGGCATTTAAAATATTTTAGAAAAAATATGATCACTAATTAATTTTAAAATATTCCCTCTTTTCCTAGTCTAAATTGGGTCTCAGGAAGGAAAAAAAATAAGAAGAGCTAATGAAATTACTTGACAGGGTTGCAGGGGTTGTTTACTAGTCCATATTTGACTAGGATTCGTGCTTCATATGATTGACAGTCATTGCAAATTCTTTGACTTTTTAAGACTTAAGGCGCCGCAGTCTTGGGTGAACTTTAGTTCAGAATAGAAGTGTTTACAAACGTAACTAAGTAGTTTCTGCAGACTCTCATGCTATGTTTCACTGAAGTGTTCTGAGATAGAATGGATTTGCAGTATAAATGGGGATGAGTTGGGTTAAGTCATTCTCTCAACTACTGTACCTTCTATTTCTGCCATCTGGGAACTCCATCACCCTGGCACCTGGAAGTGGGCAAGGTAGCTGAATTGTCTTTCCATTGCTCACCATGTCTAACCATTTTCCTGCAGTATGACATGAATATTCTAGTCTTTCATCAAAATCAGATAATTTTTGTCTCTATTGGTTAAGAATATTCTTTCCTCTCCAACATTTGCAGATTATGTAGCCAGAATAGATGCAATTCAATATTTCCATTCAATTCAGCCTTCTAGTCATTCTTATTTCACTATTCTGAATATTCTTTAGTCAAGATCTCTCCCCAAGAGAGGTCAAGACATAATTTAGTTGTATCCATACTACAACAATGTGCAGCAGACGTGCCTTTGAATGTGCAATTAAAAATTGCTTTGGCCTGTTTTCTTTTCCTGTTTTACATTTTATAAACTCACATGTAATTTGATGAACACTGTCATTCTTTAAATTTCTTCAGCACTACAGTTCTCAAGGGACTCCTCTCTCATTGAATATCATTTTTGCATATTTACTTTCTCCACAAGTGCTAGTGTGCAGTAGCACAAGTTGAATCTTGCATATTTTCACTTTTACTTATGTTACATCCGGTTTTTCTTTGTATTGATGTTAACGCTTCCTTCCAATTTAGTATTAGCTCCATATGCCATCTAAAAGCTGTTGATTTCTACCTCTAGCTAACCAACAATTTGTCAACAGAATAATATGGAAATTATGCAGCTCTTGAACACACAGCTTTGCAGCCAAGCAGAGCAGCTTGAGCAAGGAGCTTCTGAGCACTTTGATGGAGCTGCAGTGCAACAGTTTACTTTGCACTTCCCATGCAGCCCAGGTACACAGATCGTCTTGCAGTTCCAGCATCGGTGTGCTCAGCAGTGGCTCAGAAAGCACCAGCTTTGGTGTCTTCTGGCTTGTTTTATCTACTTACTGCCTAGTGCTTCCTAAAGCTGGAAGTGGAAGACAGCGCATTTAAGTACTACTCTATCAATACCACTGAAAATATATTTCTGTCAGCAGAAGGGTCAATTATATGAACAACTCTTCCTTTGAAGGTATTCTGGAAACATGCTGCTTCCATCCGTCATCAGAGGTGAATCATGAAAAGAAGACTTTGTCACAAACGTGACCCTTGAAAGTGGTATAAAAGAGTTACCCATCTCTCCAGCCTCTATTTTCCATTCCACCTCCCAGAACCAGCATGTACCTCTGCTGCACACTTGCTAAGTAATCTCAGCATTACTGTGACGCTCTGCGCTGAAAAATCAGCATGTGTTTCGACACTCGTAAGTTTGGGCATGATAAGCCTTGATGCTGTCAGTGCCTCAGGAGAAGCGAGGAGCCAGCAAAGGGTAAAGCCTGTGTGTTGTAACTGTACCACCTATAACTAGCCCTATTCCGTCCTCCTCAGATGTTGTTTCCCTTGGACTGAGACTGGCTTTTGGGGTGGGAAATCTGATGTCAGAAGTTTGGGAACTGCCTTCACAATTAATTCACCTTTATCTTATGCTCTGTACCAAATACAGCTGTACTGGTGGCTGATCATCTGTTGTGGTTACACATGTAAGGCTGAAGCATCTAATCATGTTGGGTTTTTTTTTTTTTCAAAACACAGGTTGGCATGACCTGCAGCTTTCAGACTAAATTATTATAGTGCTTCTTTCCAGCTGTAGATCTATTGCAAAAATATATAAATACTATTTGCCATTGGCATTACGCTTGATACCATAAAAGCAAAGGAATAGATCTTTCTCCACTGAAAACCTGTAAAGTGAAAACTACGAAACAAAATCTTCTTTTCTTCTGAAACTGGTTGTAGTGCTCTCTCCCTCTCACTGTACCAGACTCTGTCTCTTGACTAAATGTGTGTCATTCTTCCAGTTTTCTTTCCTGTATTCCCAAGCAGGTGAGAGACAAAAAGAAAGATATCAACTGTACATCAGTGCCTAGATAAAAGGATGCAAAATTAAGTTATGAAGCTTGCCCTCTCTAGCAAAATTAGCTGATATCCTATTGGCCCAGCGTAGCTCCTTCTTCCTAGTAGTTTATTGCTTCTAATCATATGAATCAGGGCTCATTCCAGTATGATTTTGATGAAGTCCACAAAAGAGAGTACACTCATCTCCTCCAATGCTTTGGATATTGAAACAGAACATTTTTATCTGAGATAAGATAATGCATTAATTGCTTTACTTATTAGATGAGCATTAGCTTTTGATATAAGCCATTCCATAGACTCCTGACACTTTGCATGCTGAGCAGTCCTGTCCTTGAAGTTACTGTAGTGCACAATGATCAGAACTTATCGCTGATGTTTTGTTAGCATTTACTAGCAGTGTCTTGGCAGAGGGTGACCTCTAGTACTGTCTCTAAACATTTTCAATTTACAGACTCAAGAATTTTTGCTGCCTTTGCCTCTCATTCTTTTGAGGAGGTCAGGCCTTTATGAATTTGCCACAAGAAAGAAGTTCAAAATACCCTATATACTTAGCTTAAGAGGAATATAGCCACAATGAACACACAACATACAATTAATTTTAATATTTATAGAAGAAATTCGTGTTGTTTTAAGTGTACAGAAGCAGCTGCTGTCATTTGGCTATGAGCAGATGTTAGACCTCCGAAAGCTTTGCTGATAATTAAAATACTAACAGTTAGTGTTTTACCCCAGCTGCAGGTTCTGTTTACTGTAAATTTGATTTTAATGGTGTCTCTGTGCAGTTATTGAATAGAGGTTTGTTTTCTACTATACATGCAAAAGTGTCTACAATGAAGACAAATGGTTATTTCTCATAATTTACTCTGGAAAGATATGAATATACACTGTAACGTAGTTGAGTTTCTAAATGAAATACAGATATGACTATCACATTTGAAATAGTAGTTTTTGCTGTCTCAACTAACAAAAAGAACTAGGGAAACTTGTAGTTATTCCCAAGCATTCCCCTTAAAAACTGCTGTGCTTTTCAAATGGGTTGAGACTTGCCCTCGAGCAAAGAACAGGTGCTTATTTTTACTCAAAGGGTGCATAAATCAGAATAGATAAATACAGAGAATAGTGATATTTGTATTTGATAGGTATGCCGAAGAATATAATTTCTGCTTGATTGTTTAATAACATGATGTTTTATTTTAGGTATCTCTTACAAGTGTCTGTTCTCTTTAGTGCATATATGTACATCTAACATTGGGGAAGGCCAGCCATTTTCAGAATTGTTAATCCCAAGGGCCTGATTATGCAAACACAGTGCATAATGCAAGCTACCATGTTTAGTCCCTTTGAGACTATTGAGGCTAACTATGGCAGTAAGCAGTACTCTTGATAAATAAATGTTTATAAGACCAGGATCTAAATGTATGTTTTCTTGAAAAACAAAAACTCTTGCTGAGATAATAATGACAAAAAGGATTTTTTTCTTTTTTTGACAAAGCCATTACTGTCTGGGACTAGACCTATTTCAGAAATCCAGATCATTTTCCTTATGAGCAGAGGGGGAGGGGGGCTGGGGGAGATCCCCTAATACACATATAAGTGTTTTTGTTTTTTTTTGTATTATGCTATATGTTCTCTCTGCCTAGGAAACAGAAATCTCTGGTTTTACCAAGCACAACCAGAACCCCTTGAAATTGGGATTCTGATTTAGAAGTGCTAAAAATGCACTTTACAGTTGCACTGCAGGGGATAAAACAGAAAGAGCGCATCCATGTATCATCAATGTCAGTTGTTCCAAACCGAGGGCCAGAGTAGCCTTTGAAGCTGGACTGCTAAGAAATGTCCAGGCTGGCTATCCTCATCTCAAGCTGCTAAATTGCACTGAGAGAGAGAGCTGAAACACTCTAAATATATTCCTGATGCTGCTTGCCTGTATAGGTAATTGCTGTATATGCCACAGTGAGGTTTTTGCTCACACGTCAGAACTGAGAAGAGAAGCCGGCATGGTGGCAAACAGGTAAAGAGAAAAAGTGGTTTACAGAAAATCTGGCTACTGTGCAGGTTAGGCAGTTGTAGATTCTGCACGTTAACACTGTACATGTTTGCCACCAACAGTGGGAATTTTCTTATGTATACTTTTTCTTTGCATAGCTTCTGTAACATTGGGCTGTATAGTATTCATTTTTGACCTTGAGTACAGGAAAAGAGAAACTGAAATTTTTCCAGAGAAGGCCTTTTCCCAAAGGTTAATTGGACACTGGAGGGAAACTAAACCAAAACAAAGTGCCTAAACACCCTACCTGAATGGCTTGGCTGTTTATTTTGCTGGTTGTTTTTTCTTTTGTGTCTTTTTGTGGCTGTCGTCATAGTTCTGTAAGGTGTGGAAGGTAAAAATGGCAAGCAGGGAATTTCAGTCTGTTTTTCAAGAGAAAAAATATTACAAAAGTACTTTCTTTTGCATTTTAAGAAAGCTAGAGGATAGCTGCTGCTTTTTAAAATACCTGGAACGTTAAAACTTCATTCTTTATTCATCCTTTTTATTAGAAGACCTTGAAGTTTCCAAACATGATTGAGCGGTTAAGGACAAAGCTAGAAACTAAGGATATTTTGAGGTTCAGCACTGAAACATGACATTACTGTATTTTTAAGTATGAAATGAACTATGAACATTGTCTGGGAAGTGAAGGGGGGTGTGTTTGTTTAATTTTATTTTTACAATAATAATATACTGAAAGAAACAAAAGCCTTGCTGGATTGGTATCTTTTGAGATTTATATACTTTGTGTTAATGGTGGATTTTTTTTAATATATCTCTTAGGGAGATGGTTAAGTCTCCTATAGGTATACTTATTTGTACTGCTTTACAAATATTTGCTGCCTTTGTGGACTTAATAGTTGTAACAAGGGCCATTTTGGGTTGCTGATTTATTTCACTTCTCGGTTTGACCCATCGTATTTTCTTTCCTTCAGCAGAAGACATGAATGAGCCTTCACAACCTCTTATTTAGTAGCTTAACTAGCTGTTTTAAAAAATGCTGGCCCATGCATTGCTTGCACATAAAAGCCTTACAAATGATAAAGAATAGTTTTTACTATGGTCAAGGAACAGAGATCTGAAAAATGCATCTTATTATGGCCTCTGAAAATCCAGGTAATCCCAAAGTTATGCCACAGTTCTCAGACCGCACTTCATTAATTGAAGTAAAGATCATTACAAAAAAAATAATTGAAAGGAAAAAGAGCAGAAATTTGTAGCTTGATGAAGGCACAAGTTACGACCTTATGAATTTGAATGGTGGACTTACCGTACCATTCAAAATATTGTGCTGCCATGTAGACAATAACTTTTAAAATAAGAAAATCAGTTGCTTACTCAAATGATTTTAGACATAAGTTGAAATTTTTATTTCTTTTAAATTCCTTAAAGATTGTATTTAATTGAAAGAAAATATATTTCTTTGCATTCATATTATTTAATATTCATTGCATTTTAATAGATACAAAATATTTGTTTGTGTCAATAAATAACATACTTAATCACCAAAGTATGAAAAATTAAGTGTTGCTGAATAGGGGGTGATAAATCAGGCCTCCTAGAACTTCTACAGAAAAGGAAAAATATCTGTTTTAAGCTTGCTGTGTAAATGCAGATCATTTCCGTCGTCATAATAGATTATTTCATTTATGACTTACTGCTTTGTCCTAAAGGTGCTCCTTGTGAAGGATGTCCTCAGCCCAGCCTCACCACACACAACCGCTTGCTACAAGTTTTGGGGAAGGATTAGAATTCTAAAGAGGCTGCTGGCTGAGAGCAAAGTGGTGCTTTACATATAATATTAGCCCAGACCTTCCTAATGCATTACGCGTTCCTTTCTGAGACAAGTCTCCTTAATGCCATCTTTATCTGCTACACGATGCATGAAATCTACTTTCTGTTTTAGAACTGCGGCTGACCCCCGACCCCGAGAGTGGCGCCACAATGTGACCTTTCTATTGTCATCGGCTTTCATTCTCCTGAAAATTCTATGAATTTTTATTACAAGTTTTTTTAAACCAAGCTGAGGCTTCAACAAATTACTTGACACAGATGAGATGAAGTTGTTGAAGTAGTGTTAGATAAGTTTTACAGCCAGCATGTGTGCTGCTGAACAGTACAAAGCCAGTGTCCTACAATGTCATACACCAGTAACTGCTGAGCCTACTATTGGATAAATACATCATTTTATGGAACATTGATTGTTCTATAAACCCAATGGAGTATTATGCTCTATGATCAAACCATTTAGATTGTGTGTAGAGCACAGAAAATGCCATATTCAGGATGGTACTAAAAGTGCCATTTGTGTATTTTATGGATGTCATTACGGGGGAAACTTCTCTCTGTAGGCCCTGTTTACTGCAAAATTTTTTAGTCTGTAATGACATTTTTCATTCACAACGTATGCCTTCAAGAGAGGGGGCCCTTGTTTTATTTGTTTCATTCGAGTTTACTGCACAAATCCTGTACATTTTAATTAAATGTAAGCTTAACAAAAGAATAAGGTATTTATTCTGTGGGGAACAAATGATGACAGTAACAAAAGAATAAAACAGACACACAAAAGGAAGTCAGGTATTGAGTAAGAGAGAGGGGAAAAAGGTTCTAAGCCCTATTTGTAGTTTCCCAGAAGCACATTAAACATCAAAGCATTTCTTTTAGCCCTATTTCAGGAGTTTGTGGTCTCAGAGAATTAAAATAACCTGCGAATATGGATTTAATGTCTAAAATATCCTGACATTTTCAAATAAAAAACTAACAGTCGCTCAGGACTCCAACTGATAAATAATGGCTCTGCTGAAATGACAGACTTCTTGGAAAGAAACCAATTCTGTGATCATTGCACCCCTAGATATGAAACACCTCCTTACAAATTGTCTGAGTATGAGCTCTCGTATCATTATATTTTGTCATTTTAATGCCTGTTTGTGTATCTTTTTAATTTGCCATGACATGCAATCAGCAACAAGTCCACTTTTCCTAATATTAATGTGGGCTTGTATTGCAGCTTATGTTTACCATGTGAGCCAACACTTACCCGTTCTCTTTACCCATGTTTAAGAGGGGGTGAGAGGCAGGCTGAATTTACTGGAACAACATGATTTGTTGCTATATACAGTCCAATAATGTGACATGTTCCTTAAATACATAAAAATTCCTACAAGTTGTTGTGTTGGATAGCAGAGCTTCATTATAGAAATAGCAGCTAAGCCTCAAAATATGTTGTTTTCTAAATATCTTCCTAACTTGGCTTTACATGTTAAAACAAAAGAAAACCAGTGAAATCTGCAATTCGTATTTACCATGAAAAATCACTAAAATTGAAGTTGATGTTCCCAGTAAATTCTTGGTCATAGTCCAGTTAAAATTTAAAGTTACAGTAGATTCACATTAGTTTAAATGACACTTGAACTTCTACACAGCTCAACATTAATTCATTATAGTTGAAATGGAAGAATCTTCAGTGGGTGAATCTTTTACAATCTGATTGAGGCTGTTACATTTTATAGGAGCCATTTTTCAAAGCAGTACTGACAGCACTCGAAGTTATTAAATTGCTGAATCAAAAGATGGACCTGCAATCGCATTTATGAACTGTGATGGAATAGCTGGGGTTGCACTGAGCTGAGGTTAAGATGTTGGTGTAGTTAAGCTTCATCACACCCCTTAGTGACAGCAGTATTTACCCATGTAGTTTACTTTAATGGTCAGGAAGTGGCTTAACTCACCTCTGGATTCAAATAGATTAAGTAAGCAGTCAGAATGGCATAATTATCAGTGCTGCGAGGGATTCACCGGATAGCTCTTCACCCAGGAGACTTCCCATTCAATTGCACAGTAAAGACTGGAGTTGCATAGATTTGCAGGCACAGCATTTATTTGAGGAGATGAAAACAGGATGAATTCCCTTTTTCTTTCCCTTCCCCAGACCAGAGCTTCTCCTCAACACAGGGATACTGTGTCCCGTACATAAATTACCATGATCTTAGGGAAAAGATGTCATGATTTTAGTGTGTGTATGAAAATTATGATCGTGGAGTTATTTTGATTTTGAAATCCAGTGGAAAATGCATGATTTGTAGAGTTATTTTGATTTTGTGCCACATCACTGCCAGACTCCTCTTTTATCATGTCAACAAAGAAAGATTCCTGAGAGAATTAATTACTTCTACTCTATTATAAAATGTGGAGGAGCTAAGATAATTGTCATTTTATGTTGATTTCCCCTTCCTATTTTTCTGCTCTTTGGGGGGTCTTGTGAATGTCAGTGCCTACAGAGAGTACAGGAAAAGTGGGTATAAGAACCAGTCAGTCCACAGTAAGCTTCCTTCTTGCTTATGCCTGACAAAATGTACTTCAATTGCATGTGCCACATTTATCATGCAGCATCACCTGGAAACACTCTAATGGTTTAAATTGTTATTTTTCTTTTCCAAAGATAACCTGCCTTGAAAACTAAGATGAAGAAAGTTGTATAACATCAGTTTAGACTTGTGAAGGTGATTTGCAGCCTTTCAGCTTGACAAAATTACTTATGCGCTTCACAGTACAGTTCTCCACTAGAAGAGTCATAATAGAAGAAAGGATGGTAGGATGGATGCATAGATAGATAGATAGATAGATAGATAGATAGATAGACAGATAGATGCCAATATAAGAGCTCAGTCTTTTAAGCATTGATGTTACTTTGGAATATTAGCTCGATATATGCCTTAGCATATCAAGTTGCTAGAGGCTGCAAGGTGCCAAGTACTCAGTCTTGGAGTAACACAGCTTCTAAGTGTGAACTTACCTTTGAGCAAATGAGTCTGGTTTTTAGAGCCCATTTCATTTCTCTGTATGAGCAGGGCCTGACAGCTCTATGCTTTGGGTGAAAGCAGTTAGGCCGGCTTTAGTATAATTTTCTTAGTCTCTTGATTTCAATGGAGTAAATTGTTCGCTAGAAGTGGTTTGGAAATTACAGTGCTAGACTGAAATTTGATTGTAAGGATCAGGTTTTTTTCCTTGTCTGTTTTATCACAAGCAAGCAATGGCATAGCTATTTGTGCTAGTGATAAGGTGCTCCACCTGTTATTCCAGAGATGTGATTTCAGTTTTGTGTAGGTGAATTTAAACTGGAGTGTGGGTGTGGGTAGTCTGAGCATCATGGACTTAGTCAGCCTTCCCAATGCCTGTCTGGCGTTAGATCCTCACCTCATTCCCAGTGTCCAGGAACCACTTTTCTCTCTGTGTGCACTGATTGTGGCCCAAAGCCTACTTCCTAGTACATGCAGGAGCTGCATGGATGCTTCCGGATGGCACTGCCATGGGAAGATAGTGAGTGCTAGAGCTGTCCTTCCACGGATGTCCACAAAGCTGGTGATCGCAGTTCTCAGTTATGTCTTCCCAAAAACACATGAGGCCATGTTTTCGAGGATGGTGAGCTTGACTTTGTGCAGCTGTGGGCACCATTTGCCTTGCTGAAGCTTTATTGTTAGCAATGAGAACTGAGAAGGAAACCTTCAATGACACAAAACCAGGCTAAGTGGCAGAGGAAGCAGTTAGAATATGGAGGTTACAGGTATTATAATTTGTTAATTGATTTCATGTAGAAATAATTAGGAAGCATAATTGGGGTTTCTCTGGATAATATTGTATAGAATATCCTGCTTAAGGTAGGAAAGCTACTGAGTCTTTTCTCCAGGTAACTAGGCTAGTGACTGAATCAGTCAGGTGTGCTGGAGACGATTCTGGGTAGGAAATGAAGGGAAAGACAATGGCATCAAAATGACAGCATGACAATTACCTCGCCAACAAAAGCAGGGTATTGAGATGATCAGCCACAGTTTTTCACACTCAGATATGTTTAATGTAATATACGATCCTAAAATTCATTACTGAAGTACTGAAATATCACCAATAGGATCTTCTATAAAAGATGTTCTAATGGCTTTTAAGTGCATACTGTATTTACTTGGGCTTTTTTATATAGGATATTTTAAAAAACACATTTAAATTGTTAATAAGCTGAAGAATTGTTAAACTCAGCAATTATTTCAACCTGTAAATATGTTATTTGGAAAACATGCAAATTGGCTTTGTTCATTTGCTCATTTTATCTGTGTTTTCTGCCTGTGATATCTGAAAATCATCAAGGAATTTTTTTCCATTCAAGCTATGATTTGTTAAAGTAATGAACTGATATTTGCCATGATACCATGTTAACAGCGTATTTTATCTTGTAGGCATTGTGTCCAAGTCCTATGAGTGCCGACTGAAGGGGCAAGGAGCAACCTTTGTGGAAACTACGAGTCCTTTTACCGCAGCAGCACTGGGAGAGGTTTCTCCAGTTAAGGAGAAGGTCTTTCGGGGCAGTAGAAGACAGCCGCAGTCACCTGAGGAAGTTCAGCAATTTATTATTATTCAAGGATATGACGGTGACTTTGCCATTGATGCCTCTGTGGAAGAAACAGCGGTGGCTACCCTTCAGACATTAGCAATGGCTGGTCAGATGGCCAGGGTGGTCCACATCACAGAGGATGGGCAAGTCATAGCTACAAACCAAAACGGCTCCCACATGAGTAGTGTGGTTCCAGGGCAGATACTTACCGAGCAGTTAGCAGATGGCGCGACACAGGTGGTAGTGGTGGAAGGAACAGGAGCTGATATGGAGGAGGCCGTTCAAATAGATGCAGTTCCTGACTCCAGTAGCACTGTACTGCAGCAAATAACGCAACAAGAAGTTTTAGATGCTTCTGAAGCTACAGTCCATCCTCCAGAATCCTCCTCGGCATTAGATGCTCTGCTTTGTGCTGTAACAGAGCTGGGTGAAGCAGAAAACAAATCTGGACTCCTTGACAGAAGCAGGTCTAGTCACAAAGATTTCTTGCAAATGCCAAACCCTGAGATGCCCAGTGTTCCCAGTGATGCAGAGGGACAAGAAATACAAATGTTCCACGAAGTTCAGGAGACTCAGGAAGATACGAAACCTGTGGAAGTAGTGACACGGGTCATGCACCCATCGGCTATAATTGCATCTCAGGAGAGAGCTCAGACTGCCTTCAAGAATATGGTCCAAGGAGTGTTACAGTTTGCTGTGTGTGATACAGCTGCAGCCGACCAGCTGATGAAAGAAGGTGTCACTCAGGTCATTGTAAATGAGGAAGGGACTGTGCATATGGTAGCTGGAGAAGGCTCTCAGATAATTATGCAGGAAGCTGGTAGCCACACACTCAGTGTCCAAAGTGAACACATGGATTTAGTTGAGTCGGATGGGCAGATATCACAGATTATTGTCAGTGAAGAATTAGCTCAAGCCATGGCTCAGGGCTCTGATGGTGACTTCTCTGAAGGTGCAACCCACTACATCGTCACAGAATTGCCACCAGACATGCAGGATGAGTCTGGTGTGTACTCACATGCTGTGATAGAGACAGCTGGGTCTCAAGACATTTTGCAGGCTGGTACTGCTCTAAAAGCAGAAGCTGTAACCCCTGATAGAGCAAGCGAACAGTTGACAAGCATGGTCATTTATACAGAGGGTGGCTCACAGGTAATTCAAGGCCAGAGAGATTATAACAAAGTACAGGAAGCATGAAGAGCTTCACCTCATAGGCTGGATGCAGGACAAAGCTGGATATTACCAGAATCATGGAGGGACAGAATGTATTCCTGGAACGTTTTCTGTAAAGCCTTCTCAGTAGAACGTCCTCCTAGCCAGGTGACAAATACGCACCCTGCAGGAGGTGAACATCAGCTAATAGGAGGAGTTCACTGAAAAGGATAGTACAGTTTTGTTACAATAGCTCTAAGAATTATTATATGGGATTATTATAAAACAAGCATATTAGGGTACAAAACTGGGTAAAAGGCCCCCCTCCCAAAGTAAGAATTGTTCTGTTCAGTGCTTTCTTTGTTGATTTTTTTTTTAAATGTTGTTTTATCTCAGGGTAATTCCCTACCTTCTGTCATTTTTGTGTAACATAATCACAGGAGTAAAATAATTGCACTTATATGTACATTTTGTGAACAGATAAATATACAAAAAATACAAACCCCACAATAACAAGGTGAATAGGTAAGCTTACATAAAGTAATCAGTGCCCTTCTTCATTTTAAAGAAAAGCAGGTGACATTTTGCTTTCTAAAATCTTCCTTTAATACATCCTTGGCTAAAAATATGTTGTCAAAATAAGGACTTTTTGCATCTAAAATGAAACTTTTCATAGTAGTTTACTCTTTTATGGTATCACATTAGACTTTCCCTGAAGAAGAGCTCAAAACAGCTGCACTTCAGAAAATCCTTGATTATACATATTTGGGAAGAAGAACTCAATGCCTGTAACTTCCACTTAATTTTAGATGAGCGTCCTACGTAAGAAATGTGCATTTTTTGAAAAAAATTGTTGTCACTGTCAGTGTTTTGCTTTTCTTATAAATAGCGCTTCATATAAATACCATTTTGCAGTTCATTTTGTGAGCTACTTCTGAAATGTTATGGTCCTTTTTAAAGAAAATTCTGACATTGACATTAACAAGTAGGGGGGGAAAAAGGTGACCTTGTATTTCTTGCTTCGTCCAGAATGTCAGTTATTTACTTGTGGATATACCGCAATTGTTCAATGCAAGTTCATGTTGAAAAGATTTGTTTCATGATAAAACTGGTTTTGTTTCTTTAGAAAAATTGTAAAATATAAACTGGCAAGGTTTGGGGATTATTTTTTTTGTCTTTCAAATAAAATGTTAGCATTAAAATGAAGCATCATGATTTTTAATATGAAACAATAAACAGAACTGGCATTCAGCAGGAGCAAACAAACGCTATCTGTTATGTCTGTGTATTTTCTCTTTTCTCTTTTCTCTCCTCTAGCTCACTAGATAGATAAAGATAAAAGAATCTAATTTCTGAAGTGTGCCTCATGCATGCTTAATATAATTGTGTGTTTAGGGTATAAGCCATGCTGACTCTAGAGATAACTGGGTTTCCTATCATGTTTAATATCTTAAAATTATCAACTATAAGAAAGTTGGGGTGAGGTAAAACAATAGTTCCTTCCTGAAGCAACTGTTTAAAAATGTATTTTCTAATAGGGCTGCTGAGAAAAGGTGCTTCATTCTGGGGCTATAAGATAATTCTGTCTTTTTATCTCTTATTATTATTATTTCTTAAATTTCATTATTTTCCAAGAGTTGAGGTTGTGTCTTTGTCAAACCCCAAAAAAAGTAAATTTGAAGTTAGACATCAGGATTCATAATTAGCCGAGTTTGACTTGCTCATCTTTCTTAAAAGTGACAGGCTGTTCACTTACTCTTAAATACTGTCTTCAGCAAACAGTGACAGGATCAACTCCCGTTTGTTATCAGGAAGAAGGTGACCTTTACAAAATGATGGCCCTCTGCAAGACTCTCACAGATGTTCAAAAAACTGAATGTTTTTCAGTGGAAATATTTCTTCTTGATCATTTCTCCTGTTAACTGTAGCCCTGTGGTCTTGCAGCTTGGATGCTAATTCTTTGCTGTGCTTAGTCCTGTATGGCTAACCTTTCTGCTGCAGTACAGGGTGTTGACACTGACATGCTGCAGTTTACCATTTGTGATTTATTTAGGATAAATATGTCTCAGGTGGCATTTAATCCTTCATAAAACCAGTGTAGCCTGCAGTGTCAAACCAGCAATCACATTGTATGCACAATGAAAAGAGCAGACCTTTGCATAAAAAAAAACCCCAGTGGTAGGTGTTCCTGTGCTTGGGAGCATTGGAAAGGATTCACTAACCTACCATGTGCTGTAATTACCTGGGAGCTCAGGTTAATGATACTTCTCTCGGAGTGCAGCCTGATCAGGAGAGCTAATATTTTCCTAGGGCTTTTTTTTCCTCCTTCTTTTTAATGTGCACTTTAAAGTTAACTTATTAGTGCCCTACAAATGTAACATTAGAAATCAAGGGTGACATTCATTCCTGTGCTGTCAGCCTGCTTAAGGACTCCACACACTGTCTCAACCCCATACTAAAACGCTCTCTGCCATACACCAAAAGTTGAGGCTATGGCAGATCTCCTCCAGGGCCTAGGAAATGCATCTCTGGCATTTGTCTCCCTCCCATGGCCAGAGCTCCTGGCATTGTCCCGTGTCATAAACTGGGAGGAGATGAGCTGGATTGCTCCATGGATCTTCCCAGTGTTCCCCTGCCCTCTGCTCTGGAGAGCAGGGAAGATTAGGAAGCTGGGGGGAGGCACTCAGAATAGAGCAGCACCTGAAAAGGACATGACTCCCCCCAGGGTCGTGCGTGGTGCTGGTGGGGCGCCTGTGGTGTGTCCGGGAGCAGGCTCTGGGGCTGCAGGAGCCCTTTGGCACAGGTAGCATCCACGGTCACAGCATCGTAGAACTTGTGTGGTGTGGATTTAAGAAGCCTATGCAGGCCAGGCAGCCAGTCACTCCTAAAAGTGTGTTTTGTCTTTTGGTTTGAGCACCTTCAGTTGCCTTGTGTCCCGAAGAATTCAAGGGCTATGCTGTAATGGAAGTGATTGTTGAGGTACAGTATTCCCATGTCAGTTGCCTTGGGGTGTTCTGACTGCCAGTGCCACTGGCTTAGTTGGATCATGCTGTGATGATGCCAAACAGGTAAAGTGTTTAAGAAGCATTGAACTAGTAGGCAGGGGGAAAATAAGCAGTAATGTAAAAAAACCAAAACAAACAAAAAGACCACCACCAAAAGTGAACGAAAAAAGCCCTAAGTGAAAACAAAGACAGAGGAAGAAGAGATATTTCTGGCAAGCAGTCTCGCCCCTCATCTGTTAAGAATCAGATATACACCTCCGGAGGCAATGTCTCCTGGCCTCTGAATGCAGGCTCCATCTTCGGGGAGAAATGGGAGATAAGATATAGCTGGAAACTATATTTAGAGAAATACTTCCTATAACAAAAACAGAATGAAAAGAACCCAAAACCCAGCATAACTCAAAGAGCCCACAGCTACATACCATTCTGCCTGACTACCAGCTGCTCTTTCCTAAGGAATTGAGATCAGCCAGAGCCAGGGAGTTGATGTGCTAAGGTATGCACTTGTGGATTGTGCATAGTGCTGCAAGCACTGCTGTCATTTATAAATGCTGCTTTAATACCAGAAATGTTAGCTGTAAGTTCTGGAAGAAATACATTTGTGATCTTAGTGGGCAGTGGATTCAGCTTGTGTAATCACTGTAGGAATCTCTGTGTGTCAAAAGTTCTTGTGCCTCGGGCTGGCCCTGAGCTGAACCTGCACTTAAAATGCAGGTGAGCCCCCTTCAGAAAATCATGGGGATGGACCTACTGGCAGAGCAGTACAAGCAGCTGGTGCTGTGGTAGGCAGAGGCCTCGCAAAGCAACTTTTGGGGCTTTTCTCCAACTTTCCATGTTCAGGAGGCTTCCTAAGCACAGAACCTGTAAACAGAATAAAAAAGGGTGAAGGGTGAAGACAAAACCACTCCTGAAATTTGAAACTAAGTTAATTCAAGTGAGGAAAAAAAGTCATTCTTTTGGCAAAACAAAGAAGAGCTGTGAGTTTTCACTTATTTTACTGAGCAATAATAATCCATAATTTAAGATAGCGCATGGCTCACTCAAACAGGCAACCCCTGTTCCATCTTGTTGAAGAATACAATTCGTTTTCTACTCCTCTAGGGTGATATCATTTTATATGAAGAAAAAAGTTAGCTCAGATGGCAGTTATATGTTTCGGAAGCACCTTCTAATCAGGGATTGGTGATTCATTATTAGCTTCAGCAGGCGATCCATCTGACATGTAAGGGGAAAAAATTAGCAGCTGTCACTGCATGATGAGTTAATTTCCTGATAGGCCTGACACTGAAAAGCCATTTGGAGACATGGAGATGGCTGATGAGAAAACCTGGTGCTGGTTTATAATTGGAGAGAAAGAAAGGGCAGAGAGACAGAGGGAGGTGGGGGAGGGACTGAGGCTAATCTACAAGTGGGGATGGATGTTTGTATATTTGCTAAATAGGCTGCTTCACAATAACCCGTATTACTGCGCATACACACCTTGGTGTGTATAAGTAATAAGGACTGGGGCCTTTCATTTTCCTTCTGCTGCATGTCATTATTTCTAGTCATTTGTAATTAGTACTCCAGACGGTTTTACACTTACTCCAGCCCGGGTGAACGATGTAGAAGCACGCGATTGGGTTATCTTGCGGTGACATTGAAACCTGACATTTTAGTGGGAAGGGGAGAAAATGACGCTATTCCTTTAATGGTTCTCACGGCAATTTTCTTAATTGCAGCTTGAGATTTCAATCAATCATACAAAAATAAACTTATCTGAAACAAATATTGCTAAAACTTCCAAGAGCACATAGTACCAATAGTGAAAGAGTATTCAAAGAAGTAGAGCATGGGGAAATATGCTCTTCAAAATATATAAGCACATGCCCCTCTGTTTATGCTTTTTAAGAATGGTAAATAAAACTATGGAGAAAATAGACATGCAAGACCAAATGCTGTGGAATCTGCCTTTTGCATGTAATTGCAACACAGGGTTCTTTATATGTAATAAATAAAGCTAATAGAAAGCCCTTGGCTAGAGACTAACTGATTTCTTCAGTAGCTGTGCATGTTAGATACTGCTTTAAAGGGACATTTGTTTTCAGCTATTTAAGTAAGGTATTTAATATGCCCAGCAAAGGAAGCCAGGCTTTTCTTCTAACTGGAAATAAAGTATTTCAAACTTTTATTTTTCAAAATGGTAGACTCTAATGGGATTTTCAGCATTATCAGAAGTTAATTTGTGGCTGGGAAAACCACAAGCCAGTAGCATCCACCAACTCTGTTTGTACAAAACTAATTTTGCCTTTTTCTATTAAGGTGTTCTTAAATGATGGTCAAGGATTTGGGAGCAGTGGTGGAGAGGGGAAGATCCACGATACACAAGTAGATCCAACATATATCATGCAACTGAAATTGATGTGTGTGTATACGCAAACTAGGATTATGTCCTGCAGTGTAAAAGGACACCTGACCATGTTTAAAACACATTCTTGTCTTCTGGCAGCAACACATTTATCAAGGCTACTTGGAATGACCAGTTATACTGCGTAGTCCTGCCCTGGAGGTCAGCATTAACTGAGCGCCATTGGGTTCTGGGAATTTCTGATGAGTAAGAATAACAATCCCCTGGGCAGCAATAGCTTAATTCTGGGGTGGCTTTTCTTCCATATTCCCCAAACCTCTGATCACTCTTACTGCTTGGAATCCTCATTGCCTACTGCAGCTTTTCCATGTCTTGATTCAGTTTCTTGGAGGTCCTACACACAGACTCCCATTGCCAGTTTGTTGTGTTTGGGAGTGATCCACCTGGTTAGTCACAGACCAGAAGAAAGGGTAATTAATTAGTTGCCTCTGCTGGGTTGCATCCTTTAATATGTAAGTAGCCATGAGCTTCAGGATCCACGCAATGGTCAACAGACAGATTTTGAAAGTAATCCAGCTCCTTGAGAGGGAAGTCTGATTGGATAAGTTGAGCATCACAAGGGGACATCTGGTCAGACAAAATGAGAAGAAAAGGTTGAGCAAATGCAAGGGTAGGAGGCAGAACCTTTGATTTTTGATCTGGTAGGAACTGAGCTTGATAA
This sequence comes from Cephalopterus ornatus, assembly GCA_013396775.1. Taxonomy (NCBI): domain Eukaryota; kingdom Metazoa; phylum Chordata; class Aves; order Passeriformes; family Cotingidae; genus Cephalopterus; species Cephalopterus ornatus. The sequence continues at coordinate 55,072 of VZRE01003905.1, read as the reverse complement.
GGAGCTTCTGAAAGTAGCAATGGAATTGAATTACCAGTAACCAAAAGCCATGACTACTCACATATAATAAAGCTGTACTGAGCTGAAAAACAATGAACAGACAAAATGGGAAGGCAAAAGCCAGTGCCTTTACAGCTTAGACACAGAACTCAAATCCAGCTTTCTTTCCCTCTTTGTTCTTTCCTTCTCCACCAATGCCCAGGGCAGAGACAGGTGATTTGGTAGCCTCATTCAACTGACCCTGTGGTGCCATGTGGGCCATAACATCTGTTTTGGAGATCTGGCCGTAGCAAGTGCTGTAGGTGCTCCAGGTTGGAAGCAGGCTTCTAACACCTCTGAATTCCTGCAAGGGAAGACACCAACAGAGGAGGCACATCTCATCCAGATGGAATGGAGGGTCACCAGGGGAAGGAAAGGGCTCATTTCTGTTGCAAATAAGGTCTTTACTGGCACATGTCTTACTCTGAGAGAGCTTCAGGACTTTCCCCCAAATCCTGCTAAGCTTCTTCAATCTGCCAATGTGTTCCTCTGTCTCTGGGGGTGTAGAACAGGTTTTTGTTTTCTGCTCAGCATATGGTAGTGATTGCTGGTGTTTGGTAGCTGTGAAATCCAGATGCCCAGCTCCAGGAGGATTTTTCCCTTTCTGGGGACATCTGGCCATCCTCTTGGCCTTGCTCTTCTCCTCATTTTTGCTTGCAGTCTGCAAGCTTTGCCTATGAGTTTGCAGAGCAGATCATTCAGGTAATTTATTCTTCTGGTTTAATTCAAGGTTAAGAAGGAATCAGCAAAGGGAAGCTTGGGGTTGTGTTTGCACCTGAGGACCCAGATAGAGACAGGTAAGTCTCAAGCTCACTTCCTGCTCTTGCCAGGGCAGCATAGGGCTCGATGCTGCTGTGGCACATTGAACAGAAGGCAATAGCACTGTTGGCTGGCAGCAGTTTGGTGGGGATGGCAGGTGAAGGGAAACATAGAAGGTTGCATGCAAACACCAGGATGGCTGCCTTGCTTTGGCTCAGAGGAGCTAGGCACTGTGTGGGGTGTTTCTGCTCAGACTGCTGCCTTAAATCCATATGCAAGCTATGATGAAAAAATTCAGGGGCAGCAGGTACTGCAGATATTTAGAACAAATAGAAGCAGGAATTTCCTGGAGCATTTCTGTCTAGTAGCTGGAGAAAGCTAGTAGCACAGGAGAAACACTGATTGACCTGAGAGAGCCTCTACATTCCCTGACCCCCTTTTATTATTATTTTCCTCAATTCTGTCGGTGAACTTCTTGTTCCTGCAGGTAAAGGGCTGGCTTTTACAGGAACTGGCTTGCTGCATACCTGATAATCCTGCTGATGGACCACTCTGCTCTAGAAAGTGCATGTCTTGATGGGTTGTGATGTGATCTGTGGTAGATCAATGATGTGGACAAAAGCCTGGTGCTGAGGAGCAGGAGCCAAGCCTTAGGCAACATGCTTGTTGGAGTCAGCAAGAGAAGACAATAAACTCATTTGCTCTTGCAGTCTGTTGATATCTTGGTATCTGACTCCAAGATTCAATAGACATAGTGCTAATGTGGCAGAAATTCTTACTAGTCTGCTCTTCTCTGGGTGCTAGGTTTGTCCTCTTGTCCCCATTTGCTGGGCCTTCCTACTAAAGGTAGACCAAAAATAGCCCTTCTCCAGTAGCGAGCTCTCCAAGCCCCTGCAAAGAAGCAGGGATCCATTTCTTCCCTCTTCTTCTAAGGTGGGTTCATGATTCAGCTCCTGCTTCCTCACTGACACCTCAGCAACACGACTGAGGCTCTTGCCCGAGCAGCCCAGCTGTGGTTTGGCTGCAGCGTGGGTGGGTGACTGCACCCAGCAGTGCAGGGGATGCACTGTGCCCTGCCAAGGATGGCCTGCAGGGGCTCACTCAACATGCAGCTTTTCAATAATTTGTCTCAGTGGTTAAGTGGGTGGCTCCATGCCTAGTTTATTGCATGCTGTTGAAAGCCTACTCCAGAGGCAGGATGAGTCATTTTCTATGGACATTTCTTCTGGTACTTGTCACTCTGGTGTCTGAGTGCTTCCCAACCCATCATGGCTTTATCCTTTTTTAGCCCACTAAGGTATCATGAGGAAATGCTTTTCCTTTTTCACAGAAGGAAAAGTACAGAGTATAGAGAAAGATCTACAACCATTTGTAGGGCCTCATTTCAGCTAACGCAGATATTAACTTTCCACAGCTCTAAAGCTTCAGTAAATGGGGAACCATCCCTGGTATGATACCTTCATAACACCTTTCTAATGGAAGGTGTTTTTATAGTGGAAGATGTCCTTGCCTGTGCCAGAGGGGTTGGAACTAGATGATCTTTAAGGTCCTTTCCAACCCAATCCATGATTCTATGATTCTAATGGTATTTGGTGCCTCTTGCTGTTAGAATGTTCGGTGTCCCCACAAACCAGATACCAGGAGCTGATGTGGGCACTGGGCAGAAAGGAGCATTGCTTTCTGTAGCGCTGCTGTGCTACATCTCTTTGGCTCCTGACTGCTCCTGTTAGCTTTGGAGGTTCCTGCTTCAGATACCTAATAGCAAATTTCCATTTCTGTATATGAAGCCTGGAGCTTACATGGCTATTATACATACAGGCAACGATACTGCATAGGGTTTTCTGTACTGGGCACACAGGAGCTGGCACAAAGGGAAGAGCCAGGCTTTGAGTGATCTTATAAGTTGATTCTTAACTGACCTGCCAGCTGTGGTTGCTCACCTAACACACACACGCAGCCATGCAGTAGAGTGTTTCCTCATCAGGCAAGTGGCAGCTCACAAGGGCCTTTCTGCCTGCACTTCCAGGGGGATGAGCACAGCTCCTTGCAGTAATAGCTGGTGATGGGGAATCATCTGTTTGCATGGTGTGCTCGGCGTTAATTCAAAGTGAAACACCCAGTTCCAGACGCTGTTCCAGACGCAAATGTGTGCACACTGGGAGGCACATGTGGGAGATCTGGTTTCTTCATCCAAGCAGCTTTCTAAGAAAGCCCTTTTGATAATCAGTCTGAAAGATTGCTGAAGTGAAAATTAAACTACTTTAAATGCTGTTATGGAAACATACCCCTAACAAGCAAGAGCTGGATTTCTGTAGTTGCCACCCAATAAATAGATGAGGCTCAGCTCTGATGTCAGACCAGCTTTACCTTGTGCATGCCCTCTGATGTCTGGTTTTCCATTTATGAACTGCAGTAATTGTGATCAATCAGGCTTTATGCTCGCTACCCACAGGCTGTTTATTAATGAATCTGCATCCCATCTTCATTTTTTCACAATCTCATCAAATCTTTTCCAGATCCTGTTTACATCAAATTTTGTCTGCAGCATACTTGTATAATATCATCCAATTTGGAATTCCTGATTCTGCACCAGTTCCTCAGACCATGTCCTTAGTATACCAAATAACAACACGTTCCTGAAATAAAAGAAAAATGAAAACATGAGAGCTTTCAACAAAGTGCAAAGAAAAGCCACTGATTTATAAGCAATACCACCCTTCCAGCCTGAGAACAGGCTATGGGCAGGCAATTTTTTCAAAATCTTTTCTATATGTGTGTGTATATTTAAAGGCTGGAATTGCTTTCCTGTGGATGCTTTAAAAAACATCAGGTACTTTTCTCCTTAGCAGTGTACATTTTCTGTTTGGGCACATGGGTCTTATGAATATTTGGCTTGACTTGCTAAAGACATCAATTTGACATGATGCAATGTGTTATAAATGTCTCAGATCAAATGCAGAATAGGGAGAAAAAGCTTTAGAATAGAAGTTTATTAAAAACACATACAGTCTATTCTAAACGGAAAAAAAAAAAAACAAAACAAGAAAAAAACAACGAATGTTCCCCTGTTGCATCAATGCCAGAACATTATGTTTGCAAATAAGAATTTAGCACTACAAAGACAATGCCCTAGATTAACTAAGATCCCATTTCACAAAACCCTATGGCAATAGTCTGCAACATCAGTCACAGGAGAAGATATAACACAGATGCATTTGTGCCCTCATGCAGCTGAACTGAAACAAAACAAAGAGTGAATTAGGCTGAATATCTTACTGTGTGCAACGTATTGTACAACAAGGCACCTTTGGGAATGTGTCACAGGGTTTGGTAAATTGAAAACAAAATAAACAGATCTATGGGAATAAATAACATCATATTAGATGTCTGCTGCATGTAGACTACATTAGCTTCCAGTCGCAATCCAGCTTCAGTTTTCCCACTAGTTTTCAATGCCTGTGAAAAGAAGATGATCTGAAACCCTTGCAAAGAAAGGGGGTAGGGGCAGAGGGAGGCACATTGCCCCCTCTGCTCGTTTGCCTGCACGAGCACACATGTGCACACACACTCACACCCTCCCTCTTTCTCTTCAGTTTGATGCAATTTCAGACAGATGAGAGAGAAAGACCAAGAAAGACTTGCTGCTTTGCATACATTGAGTCAGTTTTGTCATGTCTGGACCAGCGCCCTGAATGAAGGCATTTTCCCCTGTGTAATGGTCTCCCCTCACTGTCTGGGTAAGGTGAGAGCGTTGGCAATCCAGTTCATCCTGATTTGCTCAGTTGCCATGGTCAACATCATTCCATGACCTGCCAAAAGCACCAGCAGCTGCAGTGGTTTTATGTGTCCAGGAGGAGGAATAAGAGATACACAGGGCATCTGATCTTGATGCAGCCACAACACACATGACTTCAGAGGCAGCTGTGGAGACCCAGGTGAGGCAGGTACTTTGCTGAGTCCCACCTCTAATTACAGCCAAATTTAGTTGATGTATTGAAAGCCTTTTTCTATTGCTCAGCCATGTGAGGTCAAGGTCTGCTTCCAAGTACGTGGCTGAAACCCCACTGATTTCAGCGAGGTTGCTTGCATGAACTGAACTTAAAAGTTCAGGCCATATTTATCTCAGCAAAAGTTCAAGCTAATTCATTTTCTCTCCTTTTCTCTCACTCTCTCTCCTTCTGTTTTGCTTAGCTTATAGCTGAGTAGAGGGAGTACATATCTCAGAGATAGCTTTTTAAATATAAAATTCTCTTTATAACCCCAGAGCAATATGACATTCTGCAATTACCAAAAATGTGCTCTTCCCAAAGAAGTCCTTCTGGAACAAACATTGGCTTTATCCTGTTTCAGATGTAAGCACCAGCCTTTGAATTCACGTATATCAGAAATAGGCGTAGATCCACAACAGAGCAAAACGGTGGCCTCCAAATTGTTGTTATTCCAGTCAAAAGCCTATTTTTTCCCTTTCAGAAGCAGTGATGGGCCTTGAGATGAAATGCAAAAAGTAGAAAGGGACACAGAGATAAAATTATATTTTAATAACTTGTTAATCTGAACACTCTCAGGAGATGAAGAAGTTTGATGAAGAAGTTGGGAGAAATTTTAACGTTCAGGTAATTGATATTCTTGACTCTGCTAACTAAGCTCCTTTTGCTTTAGGGGGAAGATCAGATCTGTCTTCACTCTCCACAGATGTGAGCTCAGGTCCAGGGGACCTAGGGATGCCTCGTGTGGCTCCGCAGGGCTCTGGCCAGTTAATGTCCTTATCATTTTTATTTCCTTCCATCTCCATTTGTAAGAGGATATTTGAAGGCTGCTGTTTTTCAGGTTTGCCCATGGTTGTGCTGTCTACGCATTCAAGGCAGCTGGGTTTTTTAGATCTAACTTTTGAAATATATTACTCACAGGAAAGAACATAAGAGAAGATCCCTTTTGGCCAGCCTTGGAGATACTCACTCTCTTGTTTGTACACATCTGAAGTTCCCTCCACTCCGCTCAAAAACTGGAGGGCCTGTATCTGACCTTATCTGCAGATCAATATGTTCCCCTTTGGGTTCCTGAATGCATTCAAGCATTTTTAATTTGATTTCTCTATTCACACAGACACAACGAGATGAGAGAAGGATGGAGCTGACAGTTCCCATAATCAGCACTCATCTTCTTTCGCCAATGTGTCAAAATTGCATTTCCGTAATTCCTTCCATTAGCATTTTACCTGTAGTCTCCAAAGGCTCATGCTGGGGTGGTGAACGAGAACCAGATTCCAGAATTAAGCTGGGACATACGCTTCAGCCACAAGTGCTGCTGCTGAAGCCAACATGCTGGTACGGAGACTTCCAGACAACTGTGCACTCAAGTGTCCTGTAGGGCCAGGGTTCAGCACGCTGTGCTGTCACCTCAGCCTTTAGACAAACAGAGAGAGACGGCTAGTGGGGATGGAGCACTGGGATCCCTCAGGCGGGAGGAGGAGGAAGAGAAAAGCCCAACTCTGCCCACTTCTGGTTTACATGTAGCCTACTGCCAGTTATAACTTTCCATGCCCCTGATTCTGCGCCCTGCACTTTTTCTGTGCTGTGACCACATTTATGGCGGCACCCTGCAACTGTGACTCATAGAATAGATACACTATTACACAGGACTTGGCCTATGCGTTTCTGCTTAACCCCTTGATGGACTCTGGTTTAGATAGTGGGAAGGAGGTAGGAGCTCCTGCTGTAACAATCAGAGGCCTCCCCCAGGGAGTGTGGGACCGCTTGTCCATCTCTCCTCTTTTCTTCTGGGTCTCCCCATCCAAAGATTGTGAACTCATCCTGATGTAGCTTGCTCAAGGCAGCACTAGTCACATCAGGAGTGGTGTGATGACCCCATGGCCTGAAGAGCAGAAGGGAGACTGCAGGGAGTGGTGGCAGCAGGGGCAATGCCAAGCTGCCAGGATGCAGGAGCTGGCTACCTCGAGCTGGAGTCTGGGAGGAGCCTTCCCACAACCACTACCAGTCCCCTCAGACTCATGGGTGAGGCTTCAACTGGATTGTGACTGCTCTGAGCCTGAGTGAAACTTGGCAAGCTACTTGCTCAGTAGTGCATTAAGCGTATAGGGCTGGTTGCGACACACCAGCTGCTCGCTTTGCTGCACCTTTTTCAGGACAGAGTTATCACACTTGGCTTTTCTCCTTTCTCCAGCAAAGATGGGTTTGAGGTCTCCACCAAAACTGGGGCTGAGAGTGAGACAAGCCCCAGTAAGGGAAACTGGGGAGTTTGTATTTTAACTTCTTGGAGGCAGAAGTTTGGGAGGGCAGAAGAGAAAGCTGGCCTAGGGGAAACCTACATCCTGAGAGGGAATAATGCCTACCATTTATGTGGACAGTAGAGCTCAAAAGCACTATTGCACATATGCAGATATCAGGTATGCAGTCTTGTAATCTTTTCTGCCCAGGTCAGTGTGAGCTGCTTCCTTAGCATGCCTGTGACAAGGAAGTGCAAATAAATCCCACACATTTTTGCCTGCTTGGTGACTGCGGCATAGCCGTAGGGGTTTCTGGAGACCATCTCTGTAAACTTCATCAGCAGTGCCCTCAGGGCTGTCCTGTTGGACAGTGTGACAGAGATGTGGTCACTGGCAGAGTGCTATGAGCCTTGGCTCCTCGCCGAGGGTCCTGACGTGCCACTGAGATGTGTCACTCTGTGAAGCAGCAGCACACACATGGCTGCGCAGCACGAGCCTCTCCACAGCCACTCTGCTCCTTTATAACAACCTTAGTTAGGATGGTATAATGTGAATGTACTTGTGATCTGGAAGACATATTTAAAAAGCTTCCTGACATCAGAAATTAAATTTCTCGTCTTTTGTCCCCAGGGACACTAACACTGACTGTGAGTGTAAAAGAAACCTGGATGGCTGCGTGCTGTCCCCATCTCAAGATGAAAGCCCTAAAGCACTACCTGCAGGGAGTCAGGAAGTGATGGTTTCAGAAGCACTTACAAGACTTAGGAGCCTAAATACTATTTATTTAAAGTGACATTTGTCACTTAAGAGTAAAAATCCTACTGAATCTTTCTGAACTAATTGAGCTAAGGCCACATCTGAAGTACCTAACTCAGACCAACAAGGTCAAACCACCCTGGCCATCAGTCGCCCTAAATTTAAACAAATGATTGAAAATGCACTTACCTGCAGAAGGGGTATTATTTGGGATTTCATACAAGCATTTGCATGTGGGCAGGAGAATCTGCTCTCAAATTTCAATACCAGTGCCAAAGAATTTATTCTTTCCCAATCCATGTGAAAGGTAAATATTCATAAAACTTCTGTGTGCAAAGGCAGCAGAGAGAATTCAAATGTGTCTGGGTGGAAACTCTTTTATTTTCTTCATGTACAAATAAAGCACCCCCCATCCCCTAGCTCCCTCTAGCTCTCCTTTTAAATCTCTTTTTAATGTCTTGCTTTTTACTGCTAATCATTTTTTCCCTTTGCTAATGATACTAACCTTAGAGCCTGCTGCAAACTGACTTGTTTCATGTCAGCCTCTCTCTATTGCCCACTTTTGTTAAGTCACAAAGCAGGTTTCAGTCTATTCAACATCAGCTATTTCTCCGACTTCAATATTACCGTTGCCTGTTTCAAAGGCATCTCCAAGCCCACAGTATTTCTGCACAGATACTTCTATTATTGTCTGTCATCAGGATATGCTGGGCTTTTCTCCTGCCTCTCTCAGCCCCTTGCTTCCTTCATACGTATGCGGCAAAGTCTCTCTCTGCTCTAATAGCTCTCCCGAGAGCAGGGTGAAGCAGGTCTTTACAGAGGCCTGTTAATTTTAAAGGACAAGCTTTATATATTAACACCCCTGTGGCAGTCTGCTTCCCGCACAGCGGACTGTATCCACACCATTGACCCAGAATTAAGGCGCACGAGGACCAAACCCACTCCCCAGCGGGAGCCACTGGATAATGCCGGCCCTGATTCCCGCCTCCCTCCTGCTGCAGCATGCATCTCCAGGTGTCCCTAAGCGGGCCAAAGCCATGGAGCAGAGTAGACAGGGAGCAAGGGGACACTGACTATACAGTCAGTGCCGACCCACAAGGTGTGGGCAGCATGGAAAGTTGATGGAGGAGAACTACCTTTATAACAGAGGCTGTGTTACAACCATACTTCCCTTCCAAAATCAATTTTCTCCTAGGTGTTGGATTCTTTGAGCAATTATAACAGAGTTATAATTTACAAGGGTGGCAACATCTGGACTTGCTAGGTGACTGAGAATTTTTCAGTGGCTTGGAGCAACTAGGAGAAAGAAAGTTTTTCTCTGCAGATAAAAGATTGTGAAACAGCAGCTCTTTAGCATAAATTATATCTTCTGGCTTGCTGATCACCTTTCAGTTCAAAAAGCACAGTTCTTACCCCAGTGCTCCTCCATTGGGATGCGGTGCTGGCACGTGGCTCCTGCTACCCCCATCAAGCTAGCAAATCCCTCAGAGAGGCTGACTCCTTAAACTGAAATCAAACACTTGAGACTTGCAATGGGGGTTTTATCTCTTTGAGACATCTGTCCCCTCCATCATCCCCCCCAACCCATGCTCTCCTTCCCAAAGAGTGAGAGAAAAATTAAGAAAGGAGGAAGGAAATGAAAAAGTCTGGTTAGTGCAAGGGGAGAATTTGTGGTTGTTGCTAATGTTAGTATTTCCCCTTGGTTGTTTTTTTTCCCTCTATTTCCCTGGCATACAGGTAAAATAACAAAATAAATCCCACAAAGGGCTTTCTGCCAGGCTGCGTTTGGAACTTTGCTTAAGTGGCCTTAAGTAAGATAATAAGCAAGGAGTGTGAAAAGAAGAGACTTTGTCTTTTCACATTAGCAGTAGCCCTGTTCAAGTGGCAGTATCTATGAAAATGCTGTTCAGCCTTTAATGAGACTACAGTGTGTTAGTGTACCAGTCTAATTAATCCCATATTTTCACACAGCATAATTACTGAGCCGGGGCTGAATTATTTGGCTACTGAAGGTGGAGCAGTGCCTGCCTGCACTGTCCTCTGTCTCTACTCCTCACAATTTATTATGCTATACAGCAAGACACCATTGAAACCTCCTAGTATAGAACTATCTGTCATCTCTACATTATCAGTAAAATACACCACCTTCCATACTGTGCTACAAGGGCTTTAGCAAATTGCTATTTTTATGGGATATGATAAAGGAAATGCTACCTTATGTTCAAATTTTTAACTGTCTCGTGTACAGAATATACAGTTGTGCTTCATTCACTCCAGTTCAGTGAGGTCTCGTTTGCATTGCTACAGCCAGGATGGGTGTCACCCCGCTACTTTACTCCCATTCGGTTCCCCTTCTTTCTTTTCTTCCTCTTTTTCCTTTTATTTTTATTTTTCTTGATATTTTCTCTTTTTCTTTTTTCTTTCTTTCTTTCTTCTCTTTTCTTCTTTTTTCTTCTCTTTTCTTTCCTTCTTCCTCTTCTTCTTCTTCCTTTACTCCTTCCTCTTATTATTTTCTTCTTCTTCTTCTTCATCTTTCTCTTTTCCTCTCGTTCTGTCTCTGTTATCATCTCTTTTTATATTTTTCTTTCTCTTTCTCTTGCTTTCCATTCCTTAACAAGAGCTACATTTCCAGAATCTCCATCTTTCCTGGTATTAAGATTTTACATCTCTAGAAGTCCTTTCTCTCCTACCCCTCCTAGTTTGTGTTATTCCTTAAAACATATTTTTTTGCACATTATTATTCACCTCTGATATATGATCTTGCCATTTTGGAACTGGTAGAGTCCCCCACCCCCTTCCTTCCCATAGGAGTTCAGAGAGATTTGTGGTTTAAACATTTACTCACTTGCTAGTGTTTTTGTGACTGGTTTAATAGTGTCTTTTTAATGGAAGGCCAAACACTACATTAACTATATGGAACTGTTTTAGAACTTTTCAGCAGAAAAAAAGAGAGTTGTACCCTGTAAATTTTAAAACCAGCTTTAACAGTACATAAGACTATTTTGTTATTGTGTATGATTTCCATACATGTGTTGTGAGATATATGGATGTACATATACCCCGGCAAAGTGAGATCTCAAAATAAAGAAAACCACATGCTTAATAGCGCAAGCGGGAAAATTACTTCTCCGAGTTTTTAACCAAATAGTGGCCCCGAGACTTGAGTCCTCTTCTATGCAATATGAAATCTAACCTATTCAAGGAGCAGTAAAGTGAATTTCATTACACCTTTGCTGATACAGTGATTGTATATTGAATTTGACACTCTAAAGCTCTTCCATATGTGCACATGGGAACACAAACAGCTTGTACCTACCCCCAGATTAGTGATGCCATGCAGGGTCTTTTATCAGTCATCTTGGAGCAGCTGAAAGTAGCCCAAGCTCAAGGGTTAAGCAAGGTTAAATGTTAGCAAAGTTTGGCTTGTAGCCTTCGCAGGGCTCGCCGGGCAAGCTGTGGGGCAGCATGGCTTCTCCAGGGGCTCACCTTTGGAGGCTGATTTGTTGGCATGTTTGCTGCTGCCTGGACTATCTTGATAGAAATTTCTGGAGGATTCAAGGTACTCTTAACAGGCCTGTGAAGGGAAAGTTAGAAATGAATAAGCAAGGAATATCTCTGTGAGAGCAGCAGAGCACTGATAAAGGCTAGTGTGCCTGCACTGCCTTTTTGGGGCCTGAAGAGTTGCCTGTGCTGAGGACAGTGGCTATGGCAGCATCCATGCATCCATATGAGTCCTGGCTGGGTGATGTGTGGAGATACAGACTACTACATGCTGCAGCTGCAACTCACTCTCAAGCCACTTGATTCAAAAATGAGGACCAAGTTCTTCAGGAGACTAGCATTAGGCTGGCTCTGGTGCCAGAAATTTGGAAGTGGCTTATACAGATTAAACCTGAGAAGCCTTATGGGTGTCTCATTTTTTGGAAATGAAACAGTCAAATTACTTGAAGGTGTCTCAGCCTGTCGGCTCTTCCATATGGCTCCCAAAACCAGCAGTTAATTTTTAAAATCAACTCTGCACATGGTCAGTAACTTATTGGTTCGTCCGTGTAAATATACCATGAAGTTGCCTTACCTGTCCTTCCAACCCCTGGCTGTTGCAGTAAGGCTGCTTCCCCATCGTTCTTCATATCTGTCAGGATGTCCTGTCCTGTGAGCTATCTTTCAGAGCTCTTCTCATTTCTACTTTCCTTCTCACTTCCATCTTTTCCTTGCTGCTACTTAGGCTCCTTAGGCTGAGCTTTGAATCCTCTTCTGCCACCCACCATGCTTCTTTTGCCCTCTTGGAGCCTATGCACCCATCTGCACCCTAAACCTGGCCTGCTACAATCATTTTTGCAGCTTTTTAAAAAAGCACTGTGAGCTAGTCCTGATTTGTTCTATATTGGTAGACACCTTTAAAACAGTAGCACATACCTGCATTTGGTTGCAGAGGTGCTCAGTCATGTCTCACAGGAAAGGCCTCTCAGGATGTGACATTTAAAAACTGTGAGATAGCACCTCAGTGTCAATCCTGGTTGCTAAAGCCAACCACAGCAGGTCATTAAACTGTTCTGCTGAGGTCTAGTTTGGGATGGAAGCTGAGCCAGGGATGGAAAACACATTCTTGTGCAGTTCCACCGAGCCCAGTGCCAGGTGTGCAGAATATGCATTTTGCAGGGACTGTTTCTAGTGGCCCCATCAGTGCTCCCAGTCCTGTATGCTCACAAAGAGCAGTTCTGATCAGGGTGGGTCACCTTCTTGCTTAACTTTTTTTTTTTTTTCCCTTTCTATAATGTTTCCTGCTTCTGCTTCTAGTCTTGCTCCACTCATGAGGCTGATTGGAAAGCACTGGGCAACAGCACAGACACTGGCATTTACAGCCACAGAGCTCACACAAAACCAAGCAGCAGAGGTTGCTTAGGCAGGAGATGTAAAAATCACTCCACTGATGCTCAAGCCCATATTCACCTGATTAGGGTACCCAGGTTAAGTACTGGAAGCAGTGTCACCTGGGTGATGGGACAGCCACCAGTGCCTGTGCCGAGGCTGCCAGTGAAGATCTGTGTCGTGATGGTGTAGTTATGATGAGGACTCCTATGAACAGCTGCTGTGGAGCAACCAGTGAGCAGCAAAACAGTCATAGCCCATTAATGCATCCTGTACATGGGCTTTCAACTTAAGACAGAATTACATAAGGGAAGAGGATTCAGCCCTTATTTTGCATATCTCTGTGCTTCTCAGGGCCTAGCCATGCAATTCCAGTGCTCCTTGACTGCACTTTTGACCCCTTGAACTAGTAACCACATAGCAAAGTGGATACCAACCTCAAACACAACTGTTTCATGAGTGCATTTCAAGAAATAGGTTTCCATTGGTGATTTTGCATGCCACGTTGAGCCTCTGTTCCAGAGCTCATGAGCGCCTCTGCAATGTTCAAGAACTTTGAAAGAAACAGCTAGGATTTAATATTAGGTTCACCAACTTCCCATGACATGTTCAACCTTTAAAAAAATGAATGATTTCTTTAAAAGGTTGGATGTTTCATGCTAGCATCAGAACAAGCAACTTGGCGTGGGGAAGAAAAATCAAAAAGCACCGCAAGTAGAGAAATGAGGAAAAAACACCCAGGTGTGTGCTAAAATGGTGTGGAAAAAATTAATTACTGGAAGGCTTGGTATAAATAAGACATTACATGACCCCTTCTACCGGTGGGGAATCTTTGGAAATGACAGACAAGTGAGGGTCTTAATGAATAGCCTTTTCCTAAAATTCTTTGCTGTGGTCTCAGCACAAACCTTTGCATAAAAGTGGGAGCCTGTGAGCAGTAGGAATTATTTATATTAAATGTGCTGCTCAGCAAAACATGGCAAAATTCCTATTCCCAACTGGAAGAAAATCATATTTCATGGCTGTAATACCATTAAGCAGGATACAGCAATTGGCAGTGGGGAATAGGGGTGGGAGGGAGGCCCACTGGCAGGGAGAAGGGGTTTTTGCCTGCTAGGAGGTGGAGCCTGCTGGATGCCTCCCCAAGATGGGCTCTTACCACTGCCATGCAGTAGAGAGGACTTAGGGGGAGAGGTGGAGGGGAAGAGCCTCCACCTGGGACCAGAGGTAGTCTTTCCCCAGCGGAAAAAAACATTGCACTTCATAGGGGTGAACCCAGCAGCGTTTTATAGAGATTTCTTTCAAAGGCAATTTTAATTTCAAAGGCAACCTTTTAATGGAGGATGGGATTACTGTTAAAACCACCAGATTAAATTGTATGGTCGTTGGCAAAAGATTAAATCACCACATCAGACCATGGCCTGACATAGGTGACCAGGGGCTGCTGGGGGCTGAGCACTGCACGGAAGAGGTGCCTTCATAATGTGTGAAAATAAAGTGCAGGAAGGAGCAAGTTCTGCTCTCTCCTCAGTCACCTGTACTAACCAGGCTGCAGAGCTGGTAAATATGGGACCAACAACTCTCAGACAGGTCCAGAAAAGTTATGTGAGCAAGATGTGCTTGTAGAAAGCATCCGGGAGAGACAAGAAGATGATGCTGTTGGTCTTAGGAAAAGCCCAGCAGCAGCAAGACCCCAGCTCTGAGGAGGAGTTTGGTTTTTACATCTTGCTGAATTAGACCTTGCTGCTGCAGTGTTGGGATGTACACCTATGTTCTAGTGTGTGTGTGTTTATGAACTAACTGGATGACTGCTCAGGAATAAAACCTGTGTTAATGTGAACGAAATGGTTTTAAAAATGCCAATAGCACAGTCATTAGATCCTATGGCCTCTCTTTTATCCCTGGGGGGAGTGGGTAGATGCATAAACTGGGAAGCACACACCTCCCTTTGAATCTCAGGTAGGAGAGGTTGGTATTTCCTTGGTGTTCAGTTCAGAGGAAGACAAGGAGATGAGTGGAGATTTATAACCTTGCTGGAACATCACCAGTCAGTCAATCAAGTGAACAAGCCAAGACCTTTTCTCATTTACCTGAGACAATGCAGAGCTCCATACTCGCTGTGGTGGCGCTCATGATGCCTTGGTGAGAGAGAAGCTCTCTGAACATCCCTATGCAAGGCCAGCCTCATGCTTGGGAAACAATGGTGCTGATAGAGCAAGTCTCCATGAAAGGTACTGTGCCTTGCCAAGAGATTGCCCCAGGGCCTCAGAACTGCTGTCGATCAGCCTGGCTCCAGTGAGGTTACGCAGACAGCACAGCACTGTGAGCATAGCCCATGCCGATCCTTCCCGACATACCCTCTTCCGCTGGCTGTGGAGCAGAATATATAGTGCAATGGGTACATCGCTGCTGAGGTGTTTTGTTCAAAGCAGGCAAATTGACAGGCTTCCCTCATAAAACAGTAATGCAGCTTATACATGAAAAAAAGATCATAAAAATTCAGTTTTCTCCCAAGTAAGATAATTCTGACATTACTTAAAATACTTCAGACTTGTCAGTAAAATTTCAATGTCATTAAAATTAACTGGCATATTTTAAGATTGACTTTCTTGCTTGCTTTCAACTACCAGTCAGCCTGACATGGGGAGGGCACTTGCTATTCTTATCTTTTACACACTTGTATTTCTTGGCCTTTAACAGTTTCTTCTGTGGCACACACTGCTCTGTCTGCCAGGGATAACGGGTGTCACTGGTTGCTGGTAATCCATTATGGCAAGCTGTCTAATTATCAGTGGTGTAGTGGTAAATAAAATGCAGGTTCACTTTTGGCCTACTCCTTATCCCTCATCTGAGAAGTGGGCAAATGTTGTATCACCCCAATTACTGCTCCATTTGCCTGCAAGTTCCCTTGACTATAGCACTGCTAATTACTTTGTTAAGCGGAAGAAATATTAGGTATTTATTTCATTTGCTGTGATGATAAGAAATACAATTGCTATTATTTGACCCCTAGACTAGAAAATTCCCTTTGCAGCAATCCTTCTAGCCTGTGTGCATAAATAAAACCACATTTTACTCCAACATAGCTTTAGTACCTGAAAAGAGATCATATTTTGATCAGGAAAATGTTCTTGTCCCTCTTTTCTCTAGTGCGGGAAAGGCAAGTTGGAGAGGTTTGTGAAATGGAAGTGGAGGTTACACAGGACCAAACAGTTTATTACTGAAACTACATTCTGCAAGATAACCATGTGAAATCACCACTCTTCAGCAAAAATGGGCCTTCTAGAGGTACTTGGTTTTTGGCAAGGAATCAGAAATTGGGAGCAGTCTTAGTCTGTGTCTGAATGGGACTAGATATGTTTTTCATTTGAGACATTTTCAGTTGTTGATCCTAGACCCCTCGGCTGCTGCTATCTCTTCACTCGGACTCCAGTGTTGTGACATCATCCCTAGTAAAAATGCTAATTAGTAGCTGGCAAGAATATGTGAGTTAGCACTGTATAAAATGGTGAACTATCAGAGAGAATAAGCAAGTGCAACCCCTGAAACAAGTGGATCATCCCAGATAAGGCTTTCAGAGAGCATCAGGCAGGCAGGGAGGAGTGACATGGTGCCTAACAAAAGCAAACCTAGAAAGATGCCAAGACCTCATAAGACCCTGACTGGTACTCTGGTATGCTCTTGGCTCTATTGACCATCCTATCACCTTACTCATCTTAGAATAAACTCTCAATTTGTTGCCCAAAACACTTGTATTTCACTAGGATGTCCCTTTTTAGCAATGCAGCCTTAAATAAATCTATTTTGAAAACGTGTCCTGAAATGGGTGTCTGAGATGAACCCTACAGTGTGTGATGTAGAGAGACTTTGTATGAAGAATTTGATGTGATGATTCTTGGTCTTCTTCTTTTTTGTAGTTCTCTAGAAATTGTTGAGTGGTGGTGAAGACCCCTTTAGAGATTTTATATATCTAGGTGGCCATAGAACACGTACAGTGTCCCTTTTCTTGATCACCTCCTTTGGGTGTTTTTTTCAGGTATTGATTTCCTCCGGTTTGAAGCCCAGCTAGTTCTGCATGCCAGGATGTCCACAGTAAATGGGCAATGGCTAAAAAAGAGTTAAAATGAACATAGGAGAATGTGCAGATTATTTTAAAATATTTGTATATTTATACACATGCACATATATTATAATGTATGTTTTTCAGCTGAACATCTTTCAGTTTTGTTACTTGTGTTGTTCAGCATGTCTTTGTGCCATTAGCCTCACTTAAACTTACTTTGCAGAGTGCTTTGAATTTCAAGGTGTCAACATATGAAACAGAAATTTGGACCAGCAATATCATTGGGATTTCACTTCTGACAATTAAAAAAATAAAGAATAAAGGGCTATAGCTGGCTGAAATGAATGTCATATGCAGTCTCCCTTCTTAAAATATTCAAAATGTTCATACCTCAAGTACGTTATTTAAATGTTCATTTTAGCCTTCTGCATCACCATTAAGTAAGGCTCTGGCACAACACTGCTGCCTCATTTAGACCACAGAATAATCAAAAATCTCTTGCATTTCCTGGCAGTGGGAAGGAGGGTCTTTGGACATTCAGATTTTGAAGTCTAGAAGAATCTTGCCTTAGGACCATTAATTTCCAGGTGAAAGAAACATACTTTGAATACTGCTACCAAAGAAAACAGGGTTGTTTTGAATATTTGACAGAAGAGAAAAGCTTCAATTTCTTCTCAAAGCCATTTGAGGGCGGAGGGGGATTTACAGCTGGATTGTTGACTAGTTGCATTTGCCTTCAAGGTCTTGCTGTTGAAGTCTCCTTCTTGATCTCCAGCAGGAAGGAGGAGGTTGTGGTGCGTTTCCCTGGTGATGCACACTGCTGTGGCAGAGTGGGCCAAGCAGAGGGGACTGAAGCAGAAGAGTACTGCACCAAGAGCAGTCCTGGAACCGGGAAAGCAGACAGGACATTTCAGAGCGATCTGGAGAAAAAAACCAAAAAAACAGCACCAGGAAAAGAGAGATCCTAAAAGGATCTCCTCAAAAACATACCCAAAAAGTTCAAACTAAAGAAAAGAAGTAGAAGGCAGAAGCTCCTTCCTTTGCTGCTGTGTGAAATGCCCTGTCTGCAAATATGACTGATATCATTGGAGAAGAATGTAAACTTTAATTTTAAAAAAATACCGCTTGCTGCTGCTCCTCTTTGGCAGTACATCTCATTTCTTCGGAGTATTTTTATCTGATTACGTATGTATATGCACATATATAAATATTTTGTTAAAAGCAGAAGGAGGCTTCTCTCTTTCTTCACTGCACTTGCAACAGAGGCTTCAGAGCAATCAAAGTGGGCTTCTCCAGAGAACTTCCATGTGTGCTGCTGGAGGAAGAGGAGGGCAAAATGAACATTATAAAATAGTAGTAACAACAATAAAAATAACAAAAAAGCTGAGTGAGAAATGGAGGACTAATTCAAGCTGTGTCCTTTATACCAATAATAAATGACCCAGCACTGGGGAAAGAGGGTTGCTAAATTAAAACTAATGTGGGAGATGTGTGTACCCCCCATCTTCCCCCACATTACTACACCCCAGCCATGAGGATCTATGCTGAAGGCTTGGGTGTCTTCCCTCCTTCCTTTCAATCTACCTACCCAGAGCCCTCTCCCTGCTTGACAGCTACCACAAGCCC
Organism: Cephalopterus ornatus; assembly: GCA_013396775.1. Taxonomy (NCBI): domain Eukaryota; kingdom Metazoa; phylum Chordata; class Aves; order Passeriformes; family Cotingidae; genus Cephalopterus; species Cephalopterus ornatus. Next base: position 36,737 of record VZRE01003905.1, on the reverse strand, counting down.
AAACTGACAGCTCTTCAAAATCCGCCGAAGAAACCCAGCATTAATTAAGTCATTGCTGGACTGTAATTTCCTTGAGAAGTAAAAAATTCTCACACAAGAAAAGGTTACAGAGACCTTTTCTGTGTCAAAATTACCATGCGGCATGAATATTAATGCTCTTAATGAAGACAACCTTTGCTTCATCAGGAAGGTTCTGGAGCAGGTGCCAAGCCTGAAGTCTCACTCTGTGGATTTTCTACTCTGTGAAAGTCAGCACAATGCAATTTTTCCATTAAAATCAACATTTCCCACATGATCATGGTTTTTTTTTCTTCTTTGCAGATAGGCGGAAAGAAGTGGGGAAAAAAATCCCTCTGCTTTGAAATCAAACATTTAAAGGTTTCATTCAACACATTAATCAGCACTGAGAGAGATGAGAGGAGGAGGAGGAGGAGCAGGAGGAGGAGGAGGAGGGGGGTGTAGGGGGGATCTGCCTTATTTATACAGATCTCTCACGCGCTTCCATAGATCACAGCTGCGTCCATGTCGTGAGCTGCCCCGGGGTGCTGCCAGGCACGTCCTCTCCAGAAAGGCTCGATGGGCTCACAGGGGCATGCCGGGATGGGGGGCATCGGGAAGTGGCTGGGGTGGTAGTGTCATCACTGCCACTCTGCCTGGGACGTAAGCCTCTGTCATAAGCCTGGACACTCACACTCCAGAGACTGAGGATGAGCATCATGAGGTTCAGCCATCTAGGAGGTCATGGCCGAAGTGGGTATCACAAAAAAATGGGGGAATATTGAAAGGGGGCGTGGGGGGAAAGAGAGGGAGTCAAGACGCTTGGCAATGAGGGCAGCCAGTATGTGCAGTAACATAAAACAGTGGAGGAAAAGGCTGTTTCTTGCCTCTTTCTCAGGAAGCAGAGGGTTTTCGATGGCGCCGCATTGGAGAAATTGCACTGCCTTTGTGCAATGCCATTTTACAGACATTTAGCCTCAAACAAGAAAGGGAAAGAAATTACAAAGAAAAGTGTGGAGAAAAGCTGGGGACAGAATAGAGGCTGCAGCTTTAGATGGGAAAGAAAAGCAGGTAAAAATCACCTCTTTCTCACCTTTCAAAAGGAGAAAATGATATGAAAACTGCTCATTAATTACATCTTCTACTTTTACTTATTAGGCATTCATGATCTAATAATGGCTGTGGCTAACTTATAAAAAAAATCTGATTATTTTCTGTTGGGGCATGCAATGCCTTGTATATATTAAAAAGGTAAGCAATGATGTATATTTATGGGTACTGATGTAATAGCTATTAGATTTATAATACAGAGAAGAAACATAATTTTATTAGAAGGAGCAATAGTTCACAATCCTATTATTGTTTATTGCTGACGTCAGTTCTGAACTATAATAAGAATCATGTAACAACTGGAAATAATAATAAAAATGCCGTTTAGATTTGCAAGAAAGTGGATCCTCTAAAACAAAAGTAGGGATTATAGACCCTTACCTGGCAGCAGCTATTTGGTTTGCAGAAGCCATAGAGATGCAGCTCAAGGTTTTTCCCCATGGTCCAATGCCAAGCATCTGGGGAGCTCCCAGATGATTGAAAGTTGGCAAATGTCACAGCGATCCACAAAAAGGGTTGCAAGGAGGACCTGGGAAACTACAGGCCTGTCAGCCTGACCTCAGTATCTGACAAGGTTATGGAGCAGATCATTCTAAGTGCAATCACACAACACCTACAGGAGGGACAAGGGATCACACCCAGCCAGCACAGGTTTAGGAAGGGCAGGTCCTGTCTGACCAACCTGATCTCCTTTTATGATCAGGTGACCCACCTGGTGGATGAGGGGAAGGCTGTGGATGTGGTCTATCTGGACTTCACCAAAGCCTTTGACACCATCTCCCACAGCATGCTCCTGGAAAAGCTGGCAGCCCATGGCTTGGACAGGGGCACTCTGTGCTGGGTTAGGAACTGACTGGAGGGCCGGGCCCAGAGAGTGGTGGTGGACGGTGTTGCATCCAGCTGGCAGCCGGTCACTGGTGGTGTCCCCCAGGGATCAGTGTTGGGCCCAGTTCTGTTTAAGACCTTTATTGATGATCTGGATGAGGGGATTGAGACTACCATTAGCAAATTTACAGATGACATCAAGTTGGGGGGGAGTGTCGATCAGCTGGAAGGCAGGAGGGCTCTGCAGAGGCACCTCGACA